>OX276369.1:14498344-15098344 GCA_946251885.1 Cosmia pyralina | reverse complement strand
TGGCTAAAACTGTTGAAAATCCGCTAGATCTAGCCACAGAGTGGTTAAAACGGCAACACTACGCAAGATACGCGACTCATCCCACTGTCGACCTCCGATCTCCGGAGGGGAGTGATGTGGTGGCATCTACATCGCCACATGCAAACTACGCATCTCACTGACGTCACGCAAAATCCTGCATCGCGTGATCAGAGTTTACCGCGCGACTAGCATAATGTGTATACAACGTCCCGACATCAACCGTCGGGCAGTTGACCACCATAAATAACACCCGACTGGTCGGTGTATCCTCCCTTTTCTATGGAGGATGAACTATACACCCTGTTCCTATGCCTCTATAACTACATTATGAGTAATATTATTTAAATATTTGTCGTAGATTCTGAATGGAACGTCAAGTTGAACCGACTTGGGTGTGTTAGGAAATGGAGGTTGGCATCACTGTGCGAGCTGTCAATGTCATTTTGAGTTTGCGGGGGAAAATAACGGTGACAGATGACGGCTGTCATTCAAGGTTCCGGTACTTTACGCAGACTTCGTGATTAGACACCGAACTGAACGGACGTGCGCTACCAACCTCGACCCGACCTGGCCGCGTTCCGATACGAATCCAGTTCCATCCGATTCATGTGTGCTGCTTTGTAACTGATTGTTTTGTAAGGTGCTGACGCACATATTTGTAATAGTTCGACGCGGGGCTTGTCGACGCGGGCAGTTAGCCTCTCGCCTCGGACTAAGTAGGTCAATGTATCGAAATGAGTAATAAATATAATAACGTGTCTTTACAAAGAACGACGTGTCTTTTCATTTATATCCACCACCTGTAGGGGCGTAGGGCTAACTCACACTGGTGACCCCTATGTTAAGAAAAAAGGTGGTGGAAATATTAAATAGTGACGGACAGTACAGAAAACAAAAAAAAAATGGCGAAATACGACACGGAGGTTGCGGCGGTCTCTCTGACGTCGAAGATCCCTACGTTCTGGAGCGATCAACCCAGGTTGTGGTTCGTACAGTTTGAGGCTGTGGTTGTAAATCAAAAGATGTCAGACGGGGATAAGTACAACATGCTCGTAACGAAACTCGTCAAGGACAACGTGGAGCAGGCAAGTGACGTGTTACTAGCACCACCGGAAACAAAAAGGTACGAGTTATTGAAGAATCGTCTTATGACAGTGTATGAAGAATCAGAGACACCAAGCAATTCCAGAGACTGCTATCCGAAATGGAGTTGGGTGATCAAAAACCGTCGAAACTACTCAGGAAAATGAAGGATTTGGCACGGAAGAAATTGCCAGACGAGACACTCCAAATGATGTGGACGGGGCATTTACCGTCGTCCGTCAGAGCGGTACTAGCAGTCGGCGAAATTCAGGAACTAGATAAACTGACGGAGTTAGCGGACAAAATCATGGAGACAACACGACCTATAGAAGTTGCGGAAGTAACATCTCAAAAACCAAAGCCACAGGAGCGAGATTTGGCAGCAGAACTGGAGGAACTGCGACTGGAAGTGATACAGCTACGAGGAAGACAGCCATGGCGTGGAACAGGGCGAGGTCGATTCCGCCCACGATCAGGCTCAGGGCGCAGACAGAGGGCGGTTCCGAAGCGACGCTCCAGTAACGATCCTGATTGGTTGTGTGATTATCATTTTAGGTACGGGCAACGAGCAAATAGATGTCTGGAGCCGTGCGCGTGGAAGAAGACGCAGGGAACGTCGGGAAACTAGCAACAGTGCAAGCGACGGCGGACACCTGCACTGTCACACCCTCTCACCGCCTGTGTATAGCTGATGACGCCAGTGGATTCAGGTACCTAATAGATACGGGAGCAAATGTTTCAGTGATTCCAATTAATAGTAGATTACGAACGTATTCGAAATCTAGTGATTACAAGCTGTATGCAGCTAATGGTACGGCTATAGAAACGTATGGCACTAAGACTTTGACTCTAAGTTTAGGATTAAGGCGGGCATTTATGTGGACTTTTGTGGTTGCGAATGTAAGGCAACCAATATTAGGGGCAGATTTTTTAAGTCATCATGGCCTTTTGGTTGATGTAAAAGCTAGGAGACTAATAGACAAAGAAACTAACTTGGATGTAATAGCCTCTGTTTTTTGTTGTAAGGATCAGTCAGTTAAAACCGTCGAGGGCGGTCATGCTTTTGCAGAATTGCTAACTAAATATCCGGAGATAACGAAACCATTGTCTTTTAGAGAAACGCCCCGCCACCCTGTGTTGCATCACATAGAAACAACGGGCCCACCTGTGCATGCCAAGGCGCGCCCGTTGCCGCCCGATAAATATAGAAAGGTTAAAGAAGAATTCCGAATAATGCAGGAAATGGGGATCTGTAGGCCCTCCAAAAGTCCTTGGGCTAGCCCACTCCATGTTGTTCCCAAGAAAAATGGCGAGTTGCGACCGTGCGGGGATTACAGGAAGTTAAACACGGTTACTAAACCGGATCGGTACCCAATACCCAGACTTCATGATTTTACATATTTGCTAGCCAACAAAAACATATTTACAAGAATAGACGTAAATAGGGCGTATCATTGCATAGCAATTAATTCGGAGGACATCGAGAAAACCGCGATAATTACACCATTCGGGCTATTTGAATTTCCCCGCATGACGTTTGGTCTATGTAACGCAGCGCAGTCATTTCAAAGGTTTATGGATCAGACGGTTTTAAAGGATTTAGGCAATGTTTTTTGTTACATAGATGATGTAATAATAGCTAGCGCCACGAGGGCGGAACATGAAGCAGACTTAGAAAAAGTTTTCAAGCGTTTCAATGACTATGGGGTGACTATTAACCTATCTAAAAGTAGTTTCGGACAAGAGAGCGTCGAATTTCTGGGGTTCGAGGTATCCACGCAGGGCATCAGGCCACTAAAAGAGAAAGTAGAAGCAATTTCGAAATATCCCAAGCCAAAAACGGTAGAACAATTAAGACGTTTTCTAAGGATGGTAAATTTTTATAGGACGCACATTCCAGGGGCAGTCAAATCGCAGAGAATATTAAATCAATATTTAAAAGGCGCAAAGAAACGGGACAAATCACTCATACAATGGTCAACGGAAGCTGACGAGGCATTCTTGCAATGTAAAACATGCTTACAGAATGCGGTCACATTATCGCACCCATTGCCAAACACAACGCTAGCGCCAGTCACAAGACTCAAGAGTCATAAGACTGACGCGTCGGATACATGTGTGAGTGCAGTTTTGCAACAACGTAGCAACAACGAATGGTTACCTATAGGCTATTTTTCAAAGGCAATGAGTCAGACAGAACAAAAATACTCAGCGTACGATAGGGAATTATTAGCGATATACTTAGCGATCCAATATTTTCAGAATCAGGTTGAAGGCAGATAATTGATAGTTTATACTGATCACAAGCCAATAACCTTTGCGTTCACAAAAAGCAACCCCGGTAAAGAAATACCTAGGCGGACACGGCAGCTGGCATATGTTAGTGAATTTACAACAGATATTAAGACACATCAACGGGTTCCGAGAACCCAGTAGCAGACGCCTTATCGCGATTAGAAACAATATATTGCCCACAGGCGATTGATTACTCAGAATTAGCTGAAGCTCAGGCAAAGGATAGTTACTTGTTAAGGCCAACAAATAATAATAATGTCGTTATTAAGGAAATTGAGGTACCGCAAACAGGCGGGAAAACAATTTCCTGTGAAATATCTACCAAGAACGCGAGACCGTACCTACCAGAAAGTTTAAGAAAAAAGGCGTTCGATGCGACACACAACATAAGCCATCCAGGCATTCGAACCACGCGCAAATTAATGCAGGATAAATTCTTTTGGCCAAATATGAATCGAGATGTAGGGCAATGGGCAAAAACTTGTGTACATTGCCAACGCAGTAAGGTCATTCGGCATACGAACTCGGAATTAGAGAATTTCACTAATTGCGATCGATTTGAACACATCCATGTGGACATTGTAGGTCCACTGACTACTACAGAAGAAGGGTTTAGGTATTTAGTAACGATAGTAGATAGGCGCACACGATGGCCAGAGGCGTTTCCTATCAAGGACATCACGGCAGAAACGGTAGCTAAAATAGTTTATGAAGGGTGGATTGCACGTTTTGGGTGCCCGGTAAAAATGACGTGCGACCAAGGGAGACAGTTCGAAAGCGCATTATTCATGTCACTGTTAAAAATGTTAGGTATACACAAAAGTAGAACTACACCATATCATCCACAGTCCAATGGGGCAGTAGAAAGATGGCACAGATCGCTGAAAGTAGCATTAACGGCAAGATTAAATTCGATTACATCATCATGGGTGACCGAGTTACCAACAGTCATGCTAGGTCTTAGGTCAGCATTACGCTCGGACAATGGTATAAGCGCGGCGGAAATGGTGTATGGTCAAACGATAAGAATGCCAGCGGATTTCTACGTAGAAAATAATAAAGGTGGTTATACGTCCGATTATGAATGTGTCAACAGGATACGTCAGGCGATTAAGGAATTAAAACCGGTACCGATAGGATATAAGAACACAAAAAGCTTGTTTGTGCACCCAGATCTACCAAAAGCGGAGTTTGTATTTATTAGAAATGATACAGTAAGGAAACCATTACAGCCTAATTATGATGGTCCGTTTTGAGTTTTACAAAGAAAAGATAAAGTATATACGATACAGTTGCCAAATAGACAGACTAACATTTCGATAGATAGACTAAAACCGGCGTATTTAGTAAACCAAGAAATAAACGAAAGTACTAGCAGTAATAATGATGAAATCGCCCGTAGCGTGTCACCGATACCACGCGTTACAAGTTCCGGCCGGGTCAGCAAAAAATCTGTGCGATTCATGTAGGTACACAGGTCATTCACAGTAAGGTAAAGCGCGAACACAGTAAAGAATAGGAGCAAAAATGGGTAACACTCAGAGTCCTAATAACCCCCACGAATAAATTGTCATGACCCAGGCGAAGATAATTACGAACCAAACAGAAGTGACTGACAAGTTAGACAAATTTGGGCTTATAGTACTGGGAATTTTGGGAATCATAATAATAGTCATAGTGATCATGGCATGTACCAGGTGCCAAACAATTCAATAAAATTAAAGTTCTTCTACAGCATACAGACATTTATTCAATAGGATTTTTTTTTTGTTTTATTTTGAAAGCGCTACTGTAGACAGCACTTTTTATGTCTAAAGGCAGCCTGTTGAATAATTTTACAGGCTGGTATCGTGGACTGTGTTTAACAATTCACATGTTATGATTAGTAAAATTTTTATTCTTCTAGTCCAGTCTACGAGTGTCTTCCCTTATCTGTCGTTCATAATTAACTTATTAAAGCCGGTAAAATTTTATAATTTCTGCCGACAAAGCGAGGATAATGTTTACCGCCAAAACCAGTATTGTTCGTTTGTTTGCTCAACTAGGTTTTAATACTCTGACGTGCTCTGACCTCTAAGGCTCTGACGCATACTAGAACAGATCAACATAATAGAATAGAATAATACACTTCTGGACACATCTATTGGCCCACCTTAGAGTTTAGGTTTCGATGGCCCCTACCGAAATATGATTGCTAGATTGAACAAAAACTGTTGATGCAGTTTTAAACCTGATACATTTTACCATCTTTTTCGATCGTATTGTTTTAAATTTGAATTCAGAATACCATACGACATGGAGCTACGCCTAACAAGTCGGATATGCGCCTTGTTAAAGGCAATTGATTTTTGAATAAAAAACATGTTTTATCAAATAAAGGTTTAATTTAATAACGCGTGTTGCCTCCATGGGCATCTACCACAGCTCTCATACGATTAGGCATAGAGTTTATCAACCGCTCTATGAAATTTTGAGGGATCATCTCCCATTCCTCTTCTATGGCAGTTTTCAACTCCTGCATCGTCTGGGCAACTGGCTGACGAGCCCTAACACGTCTTTTTAGCTCGTCCCACATGTGCTCAATGGGGTTCATGTCTGGGCTTCTGGCTGGCCAGTCCATAACTGTGATGTTCACATCCCGAAGATATTCCCTGACGATGCCGGCCGCATGGGCTCTTGCATTATCATGCATAAAAAGGAAATTTGGGCCCACATAGTCCGCGTATGGTATCACGTGAGGTTCTAAGCACTCACGAATGTACCTTTCAGCATTTAATGTTGGCAGCCGTGGTCCTGTAACAACCTCAAGTTGAGTTTTGCCGCTCGCGGATATACCGCCCCAGACAGTCCATGAGCCACCGCCATAAGCAACCCTCTCTTCAAAGCAGCATTGTGCGAAACGCTCTCCCTTACGTCGGTAGACCTTCTTCCTTCCATCATTGCCATGTAACACAATTTTAGATTCATCAGAAAAGAGTACACGGCTCCAATCTTGCTGTGTCCAATTTAAATGACTGCGTGCGAAATGAAGGCGCGCTGTTCGGTGGGCTCGCGTTAGTTTGGGGCCATTAGCTGGCTTGTGTGGTACCATATCGCGTTCTTTTAACCTTCTCCGAACAGTTCGAGCGCTCACAGATACTCCGTGGAAGTCGCGAAGTTGGTTTTGTATCTCAATGGAGGTAAGGTGACGATTTCTCAAGCTGGTCGTCACGATGAATCGATCCTGCCTTTCAGTTGTGACCCGAGATCGTGGCCTTCCTTGGCGACGAACAAAGCCGCCAGTCTCTAGGTACCTCCGATAAACATTTCGGACCGCAGATCGACTTAAATTAAGTTGAGCACTCACGTTTCTTTGGCTGTGTCCGGCCTGAATAAGTGCCACAGCTTGGGCGGCGACTTCAGGTGAAGTATCCATAGATTATTGATAGAACCTCACCTTAATGTTAAGAATAAGTAATGTTTGTTGCAAAACCAAAGATATCAATCACTTTTTCAAGAATTAAATCCAAGTAAACCAATAAAACGAAGTTTTCTTAGTATTCGATTGTTTGATATCAACAAACAGGCTCCAAATTGTCTTTTGTTTCTTTAAATTCTGTGTTCGAAATTCAAAAAAAGACTATTGAATGAAATTGTGAATGTGCCAGGTTCAAAACTGCATAAAAACTTTTTGCTCGACCTAATATAAAATTTTAGCTAGGACCAAACGAAACTGAAAATACAAGGTGGGCCAAAAGATGTGTCCAGAAGTGTATATTAGAATAGAACAACATTAAATTCTGACAAGACAAAATATTTTCACTTCTCCAAGCTTTTCCATGGTGCAAGCCTCAACTTGACATTACTAAACCTCATAATAGTTTTGCCCATTATGCCCATATCAATGTGGAAACCGTACAGTCAACATGTGTGTAATTTATTGTTATTTTAATTTCATTACATTTTTATAGATTTTTTCCAACAGATGCTAGGTTGATCGTCTATGATGTCCCTTAGGTCTTGTATGTAGAAAGTGTTGCCGTTTTAGCCACTTTGTAGCTAGATCTAGCGGATTATCAACGGTTTTAGCCAAAAAATAATCCATTTTAGCCACCAAAATGAATCTAGCTACTTCTGCCTACTTTTTACTTCTATTACTTCTTCTATTCTATTACTACATACCTACTTCTATTACTGTTTTGCCACCTGATGGTTTAACCAAACTCACAAAAACGGTCATACTACTAAAACCAACTGAAATACCATCCACATCAGCATCAATTAACGAAGAGATTCCAGAAGACATTGTAAACTTTTAAATTGATTTTTAATTTTTTACTAAAAAAACAATAATTTTAATGTTTTTAACTGTAAACTTGTAACCAGTTTCTAATATTTTTTTTAACAACACTATTAAATCCACTTTTCCCCATCCCTATATATTGAAATAATATTAATAGCATAAAGTAAGCCAAAAATATATAAGCCACTTTTAGCGGAATTTCGAACGTAATTTATTTACAAAACTAGCAACTTTTTCTTTGGTGTAGCCACAAACTAGATGGTCCTAACGGCAACACTCAAAATGACACACAACATGACATTGTCGTGATGTGACTGTTGTGTCACCGTCATTGTCAATGTTTATTATTTTTGCATTTTGTGTGCGTGTGATTGTCTGCAAAAATGAAACAATTACAATAACAAGCTAGTTGATGTCGATTTCTTTCTAGAAATATAAATAATGACTGAAGATAATACGGTGCCCATACTGTTACCTCATCATGAGCAACAGGCTCTATGCTCGACGCGTTTGCCTTACAGACAGGGTAGAACATTTACTGCTGTAAAAGTAAGTGCTGTAACTTTGTCTTGTCCTCGTATGTGTGTCGTAATAAGCTGATAAAAAAATTTAGTCTTCTACAATTCTTTGTTTGGAATAATTTTAATTTACTTTATTTTACTTTAGTTTTTCAAAATTGTATAAATAGTAAACATTGGCTTAATTTTGTTTGTGAATGTAGATTACGTAAATTTAAGTTGCGGAAGAGCGGAGTGTCCTAATACAGGCATTTATTTGCTTAAAAGGACATTTCTATCACTAGCTATGTAGTACATACCATGTTAAAGAAAATAAACTATTTGTATTTGTCCTTCTGCTTCTTAACATTATTTTATCTATTAAGCAGATGACGCTAGAGCTGGCAGAATAGATGTACTTCTTTTTATATTGTACTTTTATTCATCACCTAGGTAGTACCTAGCCTTTCTCAACTATGTTAGGGTCGGCTTCCGGCTTCCAGTCTAACTGGAGTGCAGCTGAATATCAATACTTTACATGGAGTGACTGCCTATTTGACCTGCACAACCCAGTTACTGGTTGTCAGACTCGGGCTTCTGATGACCTGTAACAACTGTCAAAGATGACAACTGACAAATGACAGTCGGGATCAATGGCTTAACATGGTTTCAGAGGCACGCAGAGGTCTCGATATGTAAATATGGTCACCCTTTGACTTGGCCACCGCAAATGTAGCATAGCTGGGTGGATTTACCCATGCAGCTGTTATTACTTAGCCACAAGCCTAACGTACTTACTCTACTCTTTTTATATAATACTTGTTTTTATAATAATTAGTATCCACACTAAACACAGTACTTACTACACTTTTACTCTTTTTGTTGAAACATTATTTTCACTATGTTTTTTTATTTGTTTATTGTGTTTCATGAACTGTTGTGAAATAAATGAACTAAGACGACCCACTGACCGAAATTCTTTCTTTCTAATATTATTATATTATCCTACTTGATTTAAGTTGTACACTATAATGCTTGCGCTCTAGCATGTGCGGGTGACACATGTCAGTATGGCATGACTAGGTTAGTGACAATATGCACAATTCAATTTTATTGATAATGATTCTTACAACTAAAATCTCGTTCTCCTAATAATTTTAAAAATGTCTTTGATATATCATATTATTATGAAATTTCTTTTAAAATATGTATTTAATACAAAACATTAAAAAAATCACATTCAAAGCACTACCGGTATTTATTTTAAAAAAAGTTTTTTTTTTCATGGTTTAATTTTTTCGTCTAATTTAACTCTATAGATGTCTAACAACAAAAATTTAAAAATACATACAGTGAACTTCTTTTTCTATAAAAAATATCGACTATCTTTAAAAACCCATAATAGCAATACATCACATCACTAAATATGTCTATGTTTAAAAAAAAATAAGCAAAGTGATAGGCGTGTACTGTAATGACAGTACACGCCTATCACTTTGCTTAATTTTTTTTTTAATTTGATTTTATTTGTAGATAATAACATTTTGGCAGGATAATGTATTTAATTTACTACAGTTATTATTGAATCCGTATTTTACGATTATGATATTTAGGGTGCAGCCAAAATATTAAATCATGATTGTAAATCGCGATAACGTTCAAGAGTGAAAAGGAACAGTTCGTCAATTACTGTCACCCGCACCATGCTAGAGCGCAAAAACTATAGATAGCTATCTTGCAACTACTTTAATCAATGTTGTGTGTGCGCCGAGTAGTCACTTTCATAAATGTATGCCATAAGCTCAAAACTTTATTGTGCAAATGCAATTAAAACAAAATGTTGCTATGCTTTAGATTATTATTTTATACTTAAAATAAAGTACTTAAGGTTTTGTTTTAACCAAATGAGATGGTTTTCTAAAAAACAGTCACAACACCAGTCATACAATACTACTTAGGCAACATACAATACAACGTGGAGGCAACAATAAAATAAAAACACGGGCAATATTAATGCATTGGAGTATTTTTCGGAAAGCACGTTAAGCCGTTGGTCCCGGCTGTCATTCGTGGATCTTTGACAGTCGTTACGGGTCGTCAGAAGCCCGAAAGTCTGACAACCAGTCTTACCAAGGGGTATTGTATTACCCAGTTAATGGGTTATGGAGGTCAGATAGGCAGTCGCTCCATGTAAAATACAGGTATTCAGCTGCAACCGGTTAGACTGGAAGCCGACCCCAACATAGCTGGGAAAAGGCTATGCAGATTGATTGGAGTATTTTTAGGGTTCCGTACCTCAAAAGGAAAAAACAAAACTCTTATACTTAACTTCTTAATAATATAATGTAATTAAGAAGTTAAGTCATTTTTGTTTCTTGATTGGAGAATTTTTCACAGTGTGTTGGTTCAATAGGTTGAGTGCCTAGATTTTTAGTGTTAGTTCCTATATTGGTACATTGGTAATATAACAACATCGTGCCTGTTTCTCCTCAAAGGGTTACGTAGAGGCATACCTAACACAGCAACATGTTGCCAGTTATGTTCAAGTCTCGTGGCGAGCCTGTCGCCATCAACTGGGCACAAATCCAGACTCCTGGCTGTTACTGGAAAAACTCAATTGTCTGATCTGAGAATAGATCCCAGGACCCCATGGTCAGCAGTAAAGCTTGCGACCATTACACCAACGACGCAGTCTCACTATTCTCTTGTTTAGAAGTGAATATATTTTTACTCTGTTTTGTTTAGCTATAAGTCATCCAAATAAATATATAAATATTCTATTTTCCTTGACAGGCATACACAGTCAACAATGAATCCAGACATCTCCTGGTATTCGGAGTACCATCTCTTAACCTACGGCAGGAGACCAAGGCATTATTCACAAGGTTTGGTAAACTACAATTCCACGTAACAAATTACCCTTCCGAGCTGTTTACGGAGACATACCATGCAATATTCGAAGATATACAGTCAGCTAGGATTGCAAAGAAAATGTTGGACACAAAAAACTTCTATGGTGGACATCTACACGTTTGCTATGCACCTGAACTAGAAACTGTGAATGATACAAAGGAAAAGTTACTTCTACGCCATAGAAGTATTGTTGCAAGACTGAAAAATTTGCAAAAACCCGTGACCGAAAGTTGTGTAAATAAACCCGATTATACAGAACATAAAATAGACCAAAACGATATTGTTGACAAAAAACTGTACATGGGTAATGAAAACAATATTGGATTTGGTAAAAGAAAAGCTGATTTTAAATCTGTGAAACATTGCAAGCTTAAAAAATCAAGAAATTTTGACAGAACATGTGTTGCCGTTACCAAAAATGATTTTGCAAATGCCTGTGAGAAAGCGGTCGAAACGACAGCAGATACTGATAATTTACAAAAAACTGTTTGTGAAATTGTTGATTTTACATCTGTGGAAACTGATATTTTAACAAATATTAATGAAACTTTAAATTACGATAACTTTGGCAAAGAATTGATCAGGAAAGTACCTTACAAGCCAGTTAATAAAATAAAATTTAATTTTAATAAAAATACTTAATTCATTTCGTTTATTATTTTTATGCTAGCTGCGCCCCATGGTTGCACCCGCGTATACCGGGATAAAAAGTAGCCTATGTGTTAATCCAGGGTATAAGCTACCTACATACCAAATTTCATCCAAATCAGTCCAGCCGTTTGAGCGTGAAATAACAAACATACAAAATCAAAAGTCATTTATTCAAATTAGGCTGAGAATCAGCACTTTCTGAACGTCAAATTTACATAGACAGTTCCCACAAAACGCCCGCCCTTCACCACTTCCTAGTGCTTTAGCTGGGAAGAAGAAGTGGCGCTACAAACTGTCCAGCAGCACAGCTGTCTGTTCAGTTAGAAGAACTTGATGCTATACAATAGTATGCAAAATAATTTACGCAACACAAAACATTAAATAATATTATTTGTCAAATAAAATAAACAATTTTAGGAACTCTTATAACCTGTCATTATGGCACAAACACGCAAACTTTGGCCTTTATAATATTAGTGTGATTACTCGAGTTTGATAGTAGTCGGCAGATGGCGGCAAGGTGCCGTGCCGCCAGTGAGCGCCAGCTCTATACGGTATTATAGACTTCAGTATTCCAGAAAAATCGAAATGGCTTGGGCATGTGATGAGTACGAGGAGGGAGGAAACGCATGTAACTAAAACTAAAAAGCCAAAGGAAGTGAATGGCCTTCCTCCCCCTCTCCACCCATTAACATTTTGTTGGATGTAGAGGGAAAGGAAGCCCAAAGAAAAGATGGGTGGATGGTGTGAGGAGTGGTATGAAAGGGAAGGAATTGAATGTGATAGTGTGACGGTTGACAGGGGAAAATGGAAGAAGAAAACGTGGTGCGCCGCCCCCACGTAGCATGGGATAAGATGATGAGTAGGTACGTAGTAGGTACGTACCATATACCTAGGTATGGTCAGCAATACTGCTACTTTTTGACATCATCTAAATTAACACAAAATGATTCGATAAACTGCTTTTTTATCGTTTAACTGTTAAGAGTTAATGTTCCGATTTGAATAAAATATTTCGCTTATTATTTAAGACTAGCTGCTGCCTGCGACTTCGTCCGCGTGAAATTTCTTTCTCCCCGACCCAGCCCGTCGCATCGCATTGCCTGCCCGCGCTATTACATCATTTTCGCTTAGCGTTCTTTTTGTCTTTTTTTTCTTTTAGCTCGCCACGTAAAGGTCCTAGAGTGATGTTAAATAAAGTCCGACTGGTAGTTCCAGAGATTAGCACGTTCGTTCACCGCATCCTCTTTCCGCTAACCTCTCCCTCCCCATCTCACGCACTCTCACTCCCCTTTCACCACATCCCCTTCCCCCTCTCTACCTCACCACTCCGTCCCCATCCCCTCACCTCCCCTTCACCTCCTTACCACCCCTTCACCTTTCCTTCCTCGCCTCCCCGTTTCCGTCCTCACCACCCCCTCCCTTGCCCCTCTTCCCTTCCCTCAGGGGACGAACTTTCTTACTTGCTTAGGCAAGTATTTGTGCCAAGTTTCAAATTAATTAACCAAATGAATAAGATTTTTCATATAAACTGGATTTCCTGTTTTCACGCCCACAGGAGTGGAATTTTAAAAAATCGTTTCGGATGTTTCCATAACTTGACTGAAAGATTATTTTTACCAATTTTCGAGTTAATCAAGTCCCGCAGTAAAATCAACCCTTGAAAAATTTACTAAACCTTTTCACCCCCTTATGGGTAGATTTTCGAAAAACCCTGATACAAGTTATTCTTCATTTGTGGTCTCAAGAATAAATATATAGGATTATTTTTTATTCAGTGCGCAAACTTTGACAAAATAAACTTAGATGAGTTTTATTAAACATGTATTTTTTATTCTGATATGTCTTAGTACAAAAAATAAAGTTATCGATAAAGAAAGATGTCTACTTTCAAATTGACTTTATGGCCACTCGCCGGCGCGTGACGCAGCGAAATGCGCATAAGTACCTACTTATCAGCTATGCGCTCGTTCGTTTTTCATTCACAGGCGTAGGTAGGTATTTCCGTGGGTTACAAAGTAGGTAGATCGCTGAATTTATCAGGTTCGAACTAGACTTTTTTAAAATTAGGCCGTGATGTGAAGTTTTGAAGAGTAATTCCAATTTTTCCTTCATACTTTCATGGGCTTAGGTCCATCAAAATGCAGAAAATAAAGCAATTAAATTATGACACTTTTAAAAACTTAATAAAATTAAAATTATTGACTTTACATATTAGGTTGGGGAAAAAGTCTTTTCGCATTATAGTATGTATGAACTTAAAATGAAATCTCTTTTGCTATACTATTTGTATCTGGCTGGTTTTGGTATCATTGAAAGTTTAAATTTTGAAGAACATAATTCCAAATTCAAATTAGGAAAATGTGTGATTTTCATTTATTTTTCGTACTGTCAAGATGAGTGAATCTAATGAAGAAATTCGATACATTTTAAAATTTTACTACAAAAAAGGTAAAAATGCAAAGCAAGCCGCGAAAAAAATTTACAATGTTTATGGACCCAGTGCAGTGTCTGTGAGAGTAGCACAAATTTGTTTTAAGCGTTTTCAATCCGGAAATTTTGATGTCAAAGATGCACGTCGCTCTGGTCGCCCTATTACGGATAAAATGGATGCCATTTTTGAAAAATTGGAGCAGGATCGGCATATCAGTAGTTACGACGTAGCTGAAGAACTGGGAATTGACCACAAAACAGTTTCGGAGCATTTGAAAAAAACTGGGTACACAAAAAAGCTCGACATTTGGGTACCTCACGAGCTCACTGTAAGAAACCTGATGAACCGTGTACTCATTTGTGATTCTTTATTACGACGTAATGAAACCGAACCATTTTTGAAGAAGCTGCTAACTGGTGATGAAAAGTGGATCACGTACGACAAGAACATGCGAAAAAGGTCGTGGTCAAAGGCCGGTCAGGCTTCACAGACTGTGGCGAAACCCGGGTTAACTCGCAACAAGGTGATGCTGTGTGTGTGGTGGGATTGGAAGGGCATTATTCATTATGAGCTGTTACCACCAGGCAGGAGCATCGATTCTGAACTCTACTACGAACAACTGATGAGATTAAAGCAAGATGTTGAGAGAAAGTGGCCGAAATTAATCAACAGAAGGGGTGTGGTTTTTCATCATGATAACGCTTGACCTCACACATCTTTAGCCACTCAGCAAAAAATAAGAGAGTTTGGCTGGGAGGTGTTAATGCATCCGCCGTATAGTCCTGACCTTGCACCTTCAGATTTCTACCTGTTTCGGTCTCTTCAGAATTCTTTAGGCAGTGTCAGGTTAACATCACGAGAGGACTGCCAAAACCACTTGTCGCGGTATTTTGATCAGAAGTCCCAAAATTTCTATAGCAATGAGATCATGTCCCTACCTACAAGATGGCAAAAAGTTATCGAACAAAATGGTACCTACATACTTTAGATAAATGTAAATAATGTATATTAAAAAATGTTTTGAATTTTCTTAAAAAATGCGAAGAAACTTTTTCCCCAACCTATTACATGCATACTTCTGCATTAGGGCGTATTTAAAAAATTGGAATCAACTAAGTATTTACAATAATGTTCAATCAAAAATAACCTATTCCCTAAAATTATTAATTAAAAATAATTGCTTACCCTGCATGTCACTAATCACTGTATTTTAATAATTGTTCAAAATGAAGTCCTCCTCTTTCTAGGCATAGACGTGCACGTTTAAATAAATTGTCATTTAGTTTGTTTAGAATACTAATGTTACTTTTCACTTCATCAAAAGCGTTAATTATCCTAAACTTTAGGTCATCTAGGTTTTGGGCCTCTACTTAGAGTAATTAGACTAATTCTATGGGCCTCTACATAAACCCGGCGTTTCACTTCTCCCCAAAGAGCATTCGAGGTACGCTCTCCGTCGCATACATTCTGCGAGCTGCTCGTAAACTTTCACCACTTAATAAATACACTCGCACCATCTCATAAAACTCGCGGTTCCTAAAGTCCGACATCGTGACCGGTGGTAACTCACACGCGGCACGGGGGTTGCGAGCAAAAGCGGTTGGACGCGAGGTCACGATAGCGCATGCGATGAGCAGACTGTTGGAACTCGGGCGCCCGCCACCCTGCCCTGCCCGGGTTTTACCCCGATGCAACACCGCCACGTACGCGCCATCCGGCGCTCGCTCCCATTGTTTTTATTACGAATAGACAGTATGTAGACAGTGTCCATATTTTGATGATTTAAAGTCTGATAAAAAAAATAAATTAAAAAAAAAAAGTTTTGAACAAATAATGGAAATGTGTTCTATTACTGATACTGAACCTCCAAAATTTTTTTGCGCACTCCTTAAAAAATATTCCTGTATATAAATTTTTACATATGCGGACGCCACCGCAATCGTATTTTATGGAAAAACTTGGGACGACGTTAAGTTCTCTGTTGAAACGGGGTTAAAGCTATTGCGAACTGGCTGCAGCATAATCTTTTGACGCTAAATATTGACAAAACGAAGGCAATCAACTTTGCCATCTCGAAACGTTCCGCCCCTAACTCTGTAACTTGTATACAGCTGAACTCCTGTTCTAGCCCAGAAAATTGTACTTGCCCATACATCGAACAAACCGACTCGATTACATACCTGGGAGTCTTTGTAGATAACCGTTTGTCATGGTCCACTCATCTGGGTGCTTTAAGGGGTAGGGTTCGAAAGATGCTCCGTATCTTTAAGCAGCTGGGTAAAATTGCAGATGACTCAGTTCTAAAGATGATATACTTCTCTCTCTGTCAATCGGTCCTTAACTATTGTATAATAGCATGGGGTGCGGCTGGTGAAACCTCGTTAATAAAGGTTAAAAGAGCTCAACGCGCTCTGCTTAAGGTTGCCTATGGAAGACCATTCAGGTACCCCACTAACTACACCGAAGTGGGAGTTCTTAGAGTCAGACAGCTTTACATCCTGTCAGTCACTCTAAGATTTCACAAAACCTCCATGTGCACTTGTATGCGGTCAAGTCGAAGGGTTCAATGGGAAAAGGTTCGTTGCCGTAAAACAATCGGTAGAAGGTCGTACGGTTTTATGGGACCGCACATTTACTCGAAACTCAATAACCGACTCAAAATTCTACAACTTACTCGACTTACTCATAATAAATTCAAAATTGCGGTTACAAAATGGCGTCTTACTATTGACTATGATATGATTGAAAACTTCTTAACATAAAAAAAGGCACTAATACTATATTTATTTTTATATTTATTTACTATTCTATATCACAAACATACTATTTATATATCACACATAATACATATTTGGATATCTACTGTTTTTCTTTGTATACTATCATTGGTTTTTATTGTATTTTCCTTTCATAGTAATTACGAGTAAATTATTTGAAATTAAGAAATTTATTGTAACGTACTTAAACCTATAAGGAGCCTGGATCTCACGACACAGGGAATCCTAGTGTGAGTTCCAGGAAACAACACATCGAATGTAATTTCTTAAACAATAAATTATTCTTATTCTTAATAAAAATACTCGTACTGAGTTTCGAGTTAATCGTGGCGCGGCAGCGCGTCGTCGAACGGAACGCGTATGGCATTTTTATAATCGTGATAACTTCGAAATTAGATGTCCGATTCGAATGAATTAAAAAGTATTTTACTGCTACATACATACACTTGATTATAAAACTATTTATTTGAATAAGAATTAATATACGGTACGAATGTAACCAACTTTTGTTTCCACCGGCGATCTAATTAAATTTTAGAACACAAAAGCTGCTATTGTGACTTAACTATGATAGTTAGATATACTGCCTCGCAGACTTTTTTGAAGGTAATAATGAGTACTTTAATCATGTAGTACATACTTTTTATGTATCATCTACAGTTTTCTTAGCGCACGCCAAATAATGAATTTTCTAGGCAAAATTTTGCTACTTTGGGTTACATTATTGCAATTTTCTTAAGGATCTCTAAATTTTTTGAAAATAAATTATAGCCCATGTTACTTCCTGATAAATAAGCTTTCTACTGGTGAAAAAATGGTTACAATCGGTCCAATAGTTTCGGAGCCTAGTACAAACAAACAAACAAAAAAATCTTTCCTCTTTATAATATTAGTATACTCGTAGATTAAAAAACTGCAAGTGTTAACGACTTATTGCTGACTGTAGGTACTCCAAAAAAATAAAAAAAACGTTTTTTTCATGCTTTATTATTAAATAACTTATTTCTACAAAATACATGATAATGATGTTATTGTGCTTAGAAACTAAATCTTAAGGCTTTCCCTCACCGGGAGCGTTCACCTGTAATGTAACAACCCAAGATTCTACTTGAAGGGCTAGGCTTGCAAGTAGACTGCGCAGGCCGTCAGCTGGTAGTGTAGAGAGATCATTGAAACCCGCAGGATAAGCATATCATTAATATGCAGAAGGCTAGGTCGCAGGTAAAGGTTACGTTACAGACGAATGCTCCCGGCGAGGGAGCGCCAATACAGTCAGAATTTTTGTGCGCGTCCATGGGCAAATCTAATAGGATTAGGTATTCTAAAAAATCGTAAAATACGCAAGAGTCACAGGGCCGACTTTGATGAATATGTACTAAAACAGTAGGTATATAACAATAAATTAAACTTCGTATATTTTTTAATGACGTTCCCGGTATGCCAAAAACCCAATCAAATATATTCAATAGTTTAGTCAATAGCATAGATAGATATATATCTATGGCCATAGTCAGTACAACTATACTCCATTTACATTTAAACAAACCTTTTACAGTCCCTTCAACTGATTTTGACTTCTATTGCGTTGGTGGCATGAGAAACGGCAGCTGCAGTATACACTTGGTATTGTTACCAATTTTTTGCCTTTAATGCTATCTTTAAGCCTACGGAATAGAAGTCAAAATAGGTTAAACGGACCATAAAGATGGTTTGTTTAAATATCTAATGTTATTGTAAATGGAGTGACAAAGACAAAGACTGGCTAAACTAAACCCCTAGTCTGCCCATCACTAGATACTGGTGCCGATTCTGTTGTACACCGAATTAAACTAACTAAACTATCACTAAAATTCCTTACTTTTTGATATGAGAATCTTAGAGCTATTCTGCAAAAAAAAACCTCTAAATTTAATAACAATTTTAAATCGAGTTTAACAATCGTGACTCCGCGTGGTGCCTGTAGTATATTTGATCCGGTGGCTTTAATTGGAACTAACGAAATCACTATGAAGTGACAGGCTTGTCATATTTTGTTCACCGACATCGCTGTCGTTACCGGGTCAAATATCTTTTAGAGCTGGAGGGGCGCAGAGAGGGGGCAGCTTCAACGTGTTTTATATGGAATGTAGGTACCGTTTTTTTTTGGTAGATTTTTTTTTGTACCTTTTTTTTTGGTACCTTTTTTTTGGTAGGTACCTACATGTTGAGTCATAGGGGTTAATGGGTATTATAAAGGGGGGGCCAAATTTTCATTACTTTTGCAATAGGACACCGTTTTCGAGATAATATGCAAAAGAAAAGAAAAAAATACACTACTGTTTTTGCATCCGAAGTCAAGGTCTCGGTGTGAATTTTAGTTCATGTCTACTAATTTTGTTCCACACCTTTTTAATCGCGATTAAACATAGTCTGATTTAGTTTGACAATTAAAATTTTAGGTGAAAACAGTCAAATTCAGAATAGCAAAATTGCCATTTTCACTAAACTAATAACTCCGTACAATCTTAGTCCTATCAAACTAAAATATAGTTAAGTTGTGTCACTTTAGTCAATTTCAGAATGGAAAATCGTTGTTTGACAGGAATAAACTAAATTTTAGTGATTTTTAGTCTAGTTTAGAGGCATTTGTGACAAGAGAATTGGCACCATTATTTAGTTTTTTTAAGTTCAATGCTAGGAGTTATTTGATAGTTCCAAAATAATCTTATGCATTAGCATTGCCAGTGTTTCATTTATTGTCTTGTCTCCACGACATGGTATTATTAGATTTTTGAAAAAATAATTTTCTAGCCAAGAATTGACTCCATTTGACTTTGGAAAAAAACATGATCCAAAGTGTAGTGTCGTTTATTCTGTAAAAATGTCACCGTGAAAACAAATGGCTAGTAGGTATACACAGTGCGAGCTAGCGTGTGCAGCTACTCACACAGTGTGAACGTATGGCGAATCAAACTAATATCTATGGTTTCCACTATTAGTTAACTGACAACACTAGTTGGTCTTGAGGGTTTGTCGATGGCTCACGAGAGAAAACAAGGGACGTATATTTGGATTTTGGAATCTGAATGGTACTGGACCGAGTTTTCATTCCTAAAAAGCTTGTAACATAAAGTGTTATATTAAACCTAATAATTGTCATTAAAACGTATCATATGAGTTACTCGCCCTTGATAGCTGGACAGTAGCTCGCAGCCGAGTTCGAGTGATGGGGGACCATTGACACAAGAGGATTTTGTATAATCTTTCCAACCAATTATTTTATTAGAGTCAAGAAAAACGTTTATTTGGACACACTTCGTGAACACAAAAACAAAAATAAAAGAAAAAAAAATTAAAATAATGTTTTAAAACAATAGTGTGTGCATCACGATAAGATGAAGAACCTACATATTACATTTTTTCGTCTATGGTTACCTGTCAATAAATAAAGGCGAATGATAATTAACAGCCAAGGCAAGCCGAGCTGCTGACATGCGAGTAGCTGTCTACTCAGCAGCTCGCACTATGTAAACAGCCAAGGCAAGCCGAGCTACTGACATGCGAGTAGCTGTCTACTTAGCACTCAGCCAAGGCAAGCCGAGCTACTGACATGCGAGTACACAAGGAGAGCAGATGTCTACTGTCTGCCAGCAGCTCGCACTGTGTAAACTAGCCATTAGTTTTCACGGAGACATTTTTACAGAATCGACAACTCTACACTATCGGATCATGTTTTTTCCAAAGTCATTGGAGTCTGGGATGGTGGTGGATGGAATGAATGGTGGTCGCGAATCATATTTAGACCAACATACAACGTGACACTGATCAGCAAATTGCAAAAACGTCAGATAATTTGAATTTCGCGGTCTACATTAGCGCATCCCCCTTACAACATTGCGTTGGCCGAGCTACTCCTCATCAGGGTACTCCTCAGCAGCTTCCTCATCTTGCTCGTCAAATTCTGCATCGTCTACCCCCACTTCCTGTAACGAAGATTAACATAACATAATGCCTGAAGCCCGGACACGTAGAGAGAGGTGGAAGTATAGTCCAGCCAGCAACAAAATTCTAAATTAAAACTTCACCATCTGCCTAGCCTTGTCGCAACTACGAGTATGTCGTGGTCAGCTTCCAGTTTAACCGGAAGCAGCTACCAATATTTCGCATGGAACGACTGCGCATCTGACCTCCACAACTAGGGTTGGAAACTTTTTTTTATATCATATAAAACGTGTCAACGTGTCGTTTTGTATCCTCGTCTTTAAGGATGTGGTATAGACAATCAAACCGAACAACTTTTATCCATGGCACCAACATCGTAATCGCGAAAAAATAATCAGTCGTCCCATACATTTGCGTCGTGTAGGTATTGAAGTTTTCTATGGGACAGTTGAAAATATTTTGTCCCATGAAGAAAGTTGTTCGGTTCGATGTTCTGTAAACACCCTTTATTTTTTTTTATTTTTTGTGGATGGGAAATCATCAAATGTCTTCTCCCGCTCTGGGCAGAGCGTGAGGGCGTGTCAGACTTTTACTGACTAAAACCCACCCGTGTTCCTTTAGTTGCCCGTGCCAGGGCCACGGTATCTCTTTCGAACTACCCGCGACTCCGGCGGCGTCGGCCCAATTGACCCCGTCACTGCTGACATCTCTTTGAGGCGCGCGTGGAACACAACGCGCCGTCGACCCGGGCCTGGTCCATACCGGACGGCGAGCTGCCCATTACTCGTCGTCCGCAAGCCCGCGTCTACGGTGGCCGGGAATCGGCAATCGATTCCCGCCGCCCAGGGCGTCTCCTACGGCGGCTAGGGGCGCGAGGGCGCGGCTGTTGCCTCTCCCTCACGCGTTCCGCTTCCTCCTTCGCGAGCATTACTGCTTCGCAGAAGGAGGTGACGGCTTCCCATGCACTCTCGCTCTGCACCATGGCCTGGACCAGGTTTGGACGCGAGAGATCGCCGCCGATCGCCTCCGTGAGAACACGGCGGTGCTCCGCCCAAGCCGGGCCCTGACATTTGATGAGGATGCAAAACGACACGTTGTACACACACAACAAGTTTTTCTTTGAGTAGTCTCATATCAGTCATAGACAACTATTCTTACACTCTAAATCAAGGTTACAAAATACTACAGAACAGATAAAGAGGAGGATCTCTATGTCTGTTCTGTGGATAATACCATTAAAGAGATTATTACTGGCCCTGTTGATCTGTTAAAAATATGGTAGTTTCGCCTACTATATTTTTTCTATAGAAATATGGTATTCAGGCCTCTACTAGCAGATTAGGATACTATAATTTATGTAGGAAGGTTGGCAACCCTATTCACAACGCATTTACTGGTATGTAACACGAATCACGATACCTTTTGACTCGGGACTTACTTCGTACTGTTGGTATTCAGATACCAAATCGTTCATGTTGCTCTCGGCTTCAGTGAACTCCATCTCATCCATGCCTTCGCCTGTGTACCAATGCAGAAAGGCCTGAAAAGAAAGAAATAAAGAAATACTATTGATTGAGACTTGCACAGTCGCACAGGAAGATAGGAGTAAACACGATCATCGAAACGGCAGAGCAGTGTACGCCCACATTCCGGCAGTTATGTTTATTTATTTATTTATTTAACATGTGGAAAACCAACAGCTTAACTTATAGACAATAAATATACTGAAATAAGAAACATGAAGCCAATTACAGGTTTTCACGGCTAGCAATACAGTAATTATAATAAGAGATCTTACACACGACAAGACATCAAGAAAAGATGAGCACCAATCATCAAATCGGCACCGCCAAACATAAGGAATAGATTACAAAAAAATAAAATAAAATAAGAAACAGAACTATTATTAACACTAAGAATTAATTTTGAAAAATTCCAGGTTCAGCCTATTGCGTACGCTTGAGCCTTTGGTTGAAAACAAGTCAAAAGAGAACTGCTTGCAAAGGTCATTAAAGTCTTTACTCGCTCACACTAAATATGAGTTTTGCCTGTAGTTGGAAGAAGACAGCGGAATAGCTATAGGAGGATTAAATCTGAGAGTTCGCTGGGGAACATTAAAATACAGCTTACGCAGAAGCTGCGGACAGTCCACCTCATTTGATACAATTTTAAGCAAAAATGTACAATCTGCCAATCGACGACGGTTAGTAAGTGGTTGTAGGTGAAATTTCCTGCAGAGATCCAAATAATCACAACTGTGGTATGGTATGCGCAAACGATAGGACAGAAACCGTTAAGAAAACGAAAAGTCCCATGTAATAGGGGGCGAACCTGTTGCCATCAACCGGGCACAAATCCAAACTCCGGGCTGCTACCGAGAAATTGCAGATGGAAAAAAACCGGCCAAGTGCGTGTCGGACCACGCACAATGAACGGTTCCGTAGTTGGGATGAATTTATCCCAAGAACAAACTTAACATTGGTAGGTACTTGAAAAACATGTCCTCCAATACATTCCAACTGCAAAATTAAGTTTACGCACAATATTGAGAGGTTTACCATGTTATTTTAAGACCATAGACTTCTTATAGGTTTTCCTGTAATCTACAGGTACATATAGAAATAGAACTTTTTTCTGTATTTATTTCAAAATTGTGAGCAAAGATTAACCTTTGTTACGTAGTATTATATTATTATCTTATGTTAGTTTGGATGTCAAGAGTTCCTTTCCGTGTACGTTATTTTAATATGGCATAAACTTTTCTTTTTTTTTTAGGGTTCCGTACCTCAAAAGGAAAAAACGGAACCCTTATAGGATCACTTCGTTGTCTGTCTGTCAGTCTGTCTGTCTGTTTGTCAAGACCCTTTTTCTCAGGAACGCGTGAAGGTATCAAGTTGAAATTAATATCATATACGTACTCGTAAGTCTATGGTCTCTTGGAGTCCTAAAAAACTGAGTCTCTAAATCAACGCAATAAAAACATACGGTCATTTATGCAACATATTTTGATACTCGCAAGTAAATCAAAACCCCCCCCGTTCCCCCCTTCCCGTTTTCCTAGAATCATGTAATTTGGCAAGAAGCAAGCTCTCACAGCACAAATAAAGGAAAAAGTCCGAAAATTATTAATTTGTAGTTTTATGACATAATTTTTTTTTTTTTTTTGGGATCCATTGTTAAGTTTGTTTTTGGGATAAATTCTCTTCAACTACGGAACCCTTCATTGTACGTGTTCTGACACGCACTTGGCCGGTTTTTTTTTATCTGTGCCTTTGTCAATAAATTTATTTATTTATACAATCTTACACTATCATAACAGGTGGTGCACACCCAATGCCATAATGTGATTAAATGATTATCATTTATTAGTGTGTAATTGTGTGTCGGTTGTTCTTCTGCCATTTCATCTGTAGGTATCCCTCCTAATCGAGCACACGACACATCTATTTAGGTACTGTAATAATTATTGTACAGACGCCAGCAGGTCAAGCCACTCGAAACTGTCCAATTTTCCCAATCAACCTTGAACCTAATGCTTTAGCGATAAAGATGAAAATCTATTTAAAAAAACTGACAGATTGTAGTAGCTTGATGTGCTGGCGTGTGTACATACTTAATAAAAGCACATTTTTATTTGTTTCACCACACTTATCTTATTAACATTGTTTAGTGTGATCTAATTTATTTTGGGCCGTGGGGTCCGAGTGCACATTTGTTCAACGAAATCTCCAAACGGCTGGTTGACACTTCCCGTGACCCAAGCTTTTACCTTGGCCAGAGGCTTAGCATTGCCATACAACGTGGCAATGCCGCCAGTCTCTTGGGTACTTTACCAGTCGACAGCGATGCGGAGGAATTTTTCGACGCCATATTTTAGTTTTTTAATAGTTTTAGTTATGTTACCTTTTAGTAAAATAATATTTTTGTAGTTATATAGTTTAATATGAGTTTATGTTTGCGCCAACATAAAGATGTATAAGATGTAAGTGTACTACTGAATAAATAAATAAATAAATAATAAATAATAATAATAAATTTCATGTTCACAAATTACAAAACACATTCAGAGCCATTAGGTTTTGAACTTTATCTTTTTATCAAGAGATGTTTTCGGCGTGAAGAAGAATATTTATTTAAATGTTTATTTATAATTCATATGTCTGTATCAATTCTCTTGTTTTTAATTATATTGCATGTGTCACTATTTTGTATGCCTTAGAGCAGGAGTGTCCAAACTATGGCCCGCAGGCCATTCTGGCCCGCCACGCCAGCCAGTGCCATCAATCTGGCCCGCGACACTCAATGTCTTATTGTTGTCACTATTGCTGTGATAAGTTGAAGAAGAAAACAGAATGATAATTCATCTTCCTGCCCTTATCCCATATTACTTGGGGTCGGCGCAACACGTTTTCTTCTTCCATTCTCCCCTGTCAACCGTCACGCTATCATTCACTCCCTTCTCTTTCATATCATTCCTCACACAATCCATTCATCTTTTCTTTGGCCTTCCTCTGCCTCTCCATCCATCAACATGTATATTCATCACTCTTTTAGTCACATGCGTTTCGTCTCTCCTCATTACATGCCCATACCAAGACAAACGATTTCCTTTCAACTTTTCTGTCACTGGCGCCACTTTCAAACTTCCTCTTATATACTCATTTCTCACTTTATCCATTCTCGTCACTCCACACATCCATCTCAACATTCTCATCTCCGCTGCATGCAATTTTTTTTCATCCGTCTTCTTCACTGCCCAGCATTCCGATCCATAAAGTACGACAGGCCTTATCACGGACTTGTAAATCTTCCCCTTCAACTTGAGGGGCATCCGTGGGTCGCAAGTTGTTCCTGTATCCTGTCGCCATTTCATCCATTCTGAGTTGATCCGGTGCGTTATGTCTCGGTCTACTTCGCCATCCCCTTGGACAAGCGACCCGAGGTACCGAAAGTCGGAGCAGATCGGTAAGGGCGTTCCGGCAAGAGATATGGGCACAGGACCGGAGAGACCGCCAAAATCACAAAACAAATACTCTGTTTTGGTCCTACTTACTCTCAGGCCAACGGTCTCCAGTCTTTTCCACCACACCTCCAATCTGCTCTGGACCTCTAAGCCAACGGCAACGGCAACTAGCACAATGTCATCGGCGAACAGCATACACCAGGGAGACTCAATGATAATTACTCGGTTTTATTTACTTGCAAGGTGCAACATAACGACAGAAATGATGACGCAGAAAACTTAACTTATGTATCTAAGCATAAGCATATTAACTAACTAACAAATAATTAAGTTGTTGAATGCCGTTAAGTGTCACAATGCACGCTAGTAATTAAAATGCAAAAAAAGCGTATGTTTGCTTAGGTTGCGTAAATTAAAACTGCATTAAAATTAAAAATTAAATTAATTAAAACTGGGCCCTTGGAACATACTGAAAAAATCATTAAGGCTTCTGGAGACCCCTGATATAGAGGCAAAACATAGCGCCCTCAATGTACGAGGAAGAACTTGTAATGTACCCACCTATGTTTCACAATAATTATATAATATGAATATGAAAAAGCTTTTTAAAACTAAATCATAGCCGTTCATAGATGAATAATTACCTTTCTCCGGAACATCACGGTGAACTGTTCCGATATTCTCTTGAAGATCTCCTGGATGGCGGTCGTGTTGCCGACGAACGTGGCCGCCATCTTCAGCCCGCGCGGGGGCACGTCGCAGACTGCCACCTTCACGTTGTTCGGGATCCATTCCACGAAGTAGCTGGAGACAGACAGAATGAAACATTAAAAAGCGGTCAAGTGCGAGTCGGACGCACACGAAGGGTCCGTACCGGGATCGAGTAAAAAAACGCCAAAAATACGTTTTTTGTAAGGTAGTTTAATATTAAAGGGGGGACTGCGGCGAAGCCAATAAAGGAGTGTTATGTTTTTGACCTGTATGAATTTATGTAAATATGTACATTGTGACCTCCTAGCTGTAGCCTAAACGGCCTGACCGATTTAGATGAATGATATGTCGTTAGATTCGTCTTTATTGCGCGAGTGTCACTGGGTATATTAAAATTATAAAAAATGTAAATGGCGGATTCTTGGTGCCAAAATGTAAAAAAAAATTATCTCCCAAACCATCGAGTGGGGTATTAAATGAAGGGTTTCAAAAGGTGATTTTACAGAAGTCATCATTCTCCTGCCCTTATCCCAATCTATTTGGGGTCGGCGCAACATGTTCTTTTTTTCCATACTTCTCTATTATTCGTCATGTCGGTAGTCACCCCCTTTCTAGCCATGTCATCTTTCACACAGTCCATCCATCGTTTCTTTGGTCTTCCCCTACTCTTATAGCCATCGACATTCATACTCAAAACTTTCCTCACGACATTTTCCTCACTAACTTTGATGATGATTTTACAAAAGTATATGCAAATTATATGTTTAAATGTAATTTGGAATGACAAATAATAAAAAAAAAAACGTGTGTGGTCGGAGAAACTTTGTTCCTAACGGGTGGCTTCTCAAATAATTATGATTTGAAAAAAATCGATTATCAAACCCAAAATGTTTTTGCTTTGAAAGATAATTTTGACGACCGTTACCTAAAGCGTTAGAGAAAAAAACTTTTTTACAAAAAAATACAACCGACTTCCAAAAACAACACTACAAAATGAAAAATAACTTTAATTTCGGAAGTCGATGTCTGATTAAATGTATTTTCGTTTTTACCACCGACTAAAAAACCGAAAAAGAGTAGTGTACAAACGGCTACACATCAAGCTATACATTTCCAGTTTACTACACTGACCTATCATTGTAAGGAAATCCTATACAATGCGAGATCAGCTTATACTGGAAATGTATAGCTTGATCTGTAGCCGTGCGTACTTATTTAAAAAAAGATTGATATAAAGTTTAAATTAACTCAATTATTATTGTAGAAGACTAACTAACTAACTATACAAATAAATACAAAACAAAAGGACACTTAGGCGTCGAAGTACTCGTCCGCATCGATGTCATCCGGAAACGTGCCTAGAAGACTGGCAGCATTACCACGTTGAATGGCAATGCTAATTCTTTGGCCAAAGAACGAGCCAGCACTCTGGTCACGTGAGGTCTCGACCAGTCGGCGAGAAATTTCCTTAAAAAGTAGACGCGCACTCGGGCCCCATGACCCGAGCGTTTCGACCCCAAACGGCTCAAAACTGTAGTTACCTATAAGGTTACAGTATTTGCGCCGCTTGAGGGTCTCAGCAGCCGCAGCAGCGGCGCCAGCACAGCACGTCGTGCTTGGAACATGAGATGGCGCAAGGGTGTCGACACAGGTTGCGTCCCATACCAGCGGCCAACCCATCTTCCAAGGCAACAACGTCATGCCATCTGGTCTCTTCCCATCGTCACATACCAAGCCGTTTGGTTCTAATACCGCTGGTACGCCGGCGGTAACAAGAGCTCGACGAATAATGTCGTTGATGCTGGCGTGCCGTGCTATGGCGACCTGCGCTCCTGTAGCAGGACAGGCCATGGTGCCCGAGACTGTCGACAGCTTCACCGCAGTGACGTCGATGCGGAGCAACACAAGGTGCGCCCAAGCGGAGACACGTAGCGAGCCGAAACGATGAGTCATCCATCATTTAAAAAAAGTAAATTTAAAAAATCAAAAAACCCGACTGCGTAAAAAGTGAACTATAAAAAAAATGGAAACCTATCTACCTTCATACAATCACATGCAGTCGGAGGCATCTTCTTAAAATTAATAATAAAGACCTGCACCCTAATTGCGTAAAACATTATCAATCGGAGTTGGGTTCATTTTGACAGTTCAACAACATTCATTGCGTCATTTACGTTGTCGAGCAGACAAATTTTTCGAACAAATGAAGCAATGGATTAGCAATTTGTTTCAAAATAAAACCAACTCCGATCGATAATGTGTTACGCAATTAGGGTGGCAAAAAACGAAAGTACAGAACCAAAGACACCGACTTCCGAAATTAAAACTATGTTTCACTGTGTATTTTTTTAAATACGGTTATTTTTAGGGTTTCGTACCTCGAAAGGAAAAAACGGAACCCTATAGGATCACTCGTGTGTCTGTCTGTCTGTCTGTCACAGTCAATTTGCTCTGAATCTAATGGATCGATTAAGTTGACATTTGGTACACATATTAATTTCTGTGACCCAAACACGGACGGGTAAAGTAAATAATGAATTTTGATTATGGGGGGCAAACAAGACAGTTAAAAAAAAAAATTTTGCAAACATGACATGACATGTGACATATCAAATGAAAGGGCTTATTATGAGGGTCTCAAATATATATTTTTTTATAATTTTAAAATATATTGTTTTAAAGTTATTTAAGAAAATAGACGAAAATTTACCATTCCCTCCCTTATCTCCGAAACTACAAAGCCTAAAATTTAAAAAAAAATTACAGAAAATAGATCTTTACCTGTAGATTACAGGAAAATCTATAAGAAGTCTGTGGTCTTAAAATAACATGGTAAATCTCTCAATATTGTGCGTACAAACTTACATTTACAGTTGGAATGTATGGGAGAACATGTTTTTCAACTACAATGTTAAACCCTTCATTGAGTGCGGTCCGACACGCACTTGGCCGGTTTTTTTTTTTTTTGTAGTTTGTTATGTTCACCTAAAGCTTGATTACCTGGAGTTCTTATCCTGCACCGTCAACATTTGTTCGTCGACTTCCTTCATGGACATGCGGCCCCTGAAGATGGCGGCCACCGTCAGGTAGCGGCCGTGCCGCGGGTCGCAGGCTGCCATCATGTTGACGGGGCTGAACATCTGCTGGGTGAGCTCGGGCACGGTGAGCGCGCGGTAGCCCTGGCTGTTGCGGGCTGTTAGCGGCGCGAAGCCTGCAGGACACAAACATTACAAGCATTACGATCGCAATACTTTCGACTCGACGAGGACCGAGGAGTGGCGTCCAAGGGCTGGAACGCGAAGTATCAGTCGTCCAGCGGCGTAGCATCGCAGGTAAAACCTGCACCCTAATTGCGTAACATATTATCAATCGGAGTTGGTTTTATTTTGAAAATTTAACAACATTCATTGCGGTATTTACGTTGTCGAGCAGACAAATTTTTCGAACAAATGAAGCAATGGATTAGCAATTTGTTTCAAAATTAATCAAATTACGATTGATAATGTGTTTCGCAATTAGGGTGCGGGATGAGGCTGGCACAGGAGCGTGGGGATTGGCACAAGAATAGAGAGGCCTATGCCCAGCTGTGGGTGAAGTCAGGCTGTGGCATCATCATGATGAAGAAGAAAGAAAATGAAATTCTAACCTGGCATGAAGAAATGCAGCCTTGGGAACGGCACCATGTTGACCGCTAGCTTACGGAGGTCTGCATTCAGCTGTCCTGGGAACCGCAGGCATGTGGTCACGCCTGACATTGTGAGCTGTAAAGAAGCAATGCAATGTTTATACGTATTTACAGAAGACCAATTCCTGACTTAAAACGTCCAAAAACTACTCGCAAACTCATCTCAGCGAAGTCAATGTGAAAAAATTGTCAAAAATCCAGGTAAATAGAGGATTTTTTTTGACAAATTAAGGCTGAGATGAGAATGCGAACGTTCGTAAAAATAAGGAGAAATGCCCCTCTGATCTCCCAAGAAAAGTGAGCGCTTCAGCAATCTTCGGAAATACGAACACGCGATGATGTTACCAGGCGATCTAAACAGAGTTGTTACCTAGAACTATTTATTTATTTATCCTCTATTTCAGACAACTGGCCCATAAAACACAATAGGTACCTACATAATATAAGTATAATAAAATACTGGCGAAGTACGTGTTGGGCCTCGCGCAGGAATAGGGTACATTAGTGCACGCCACCGCCCGTCGTTATCATTATTAAGGCCAGGTTATTCGGGCCTGTAGGCCTTTGAAACGCTACCTCCGCCTCCCCCAAATGCAGCGCGACGTGTTTATTTACGACGCGCCGCCGACGATGTTCAATGTTAATTAAGAATGTTATGATTTTATTTTTGTATATTTTTACATGGTTCATAAACTTATATTTACTACCTGTTTTACACAACTAACAACGTTATTATAAGTAATTTTTAATGGAATTTGTACGAAATTTTAATGTTCCAAGTACATTTTACAAGTTGGTTGACTATTACTCGTAAACTTGAAAAGCCTACTTAGCTGTGATAGTTTTCCTTTTAACTTCGTTATATATACTACTACCGTGAATTTTTTCACCCATCCAAAACTAACCGTTTAGCTGGCACTAACAAAAATTAGCAGTTTAAAGCTTAATATTTCAGGAACGGATCCCTAAATCGAAAAAATGGTTTGCACAAACCCGCAATATTTTTGAAAGACTCATCCAACAACACCCCACACCATGGGGTAGACGAGAAAAAAAAAACATCCCCACTTTACGTTTAGGTACCTATCCTAAAAAAATTTTTTTTCATGATTTTATTTTACCACTTTGTCGGCGTGATGAATATGTATGTTCATGCAAAATTATATCTTTATGGTACTAAGAGTCTCTGAGCTAAGCTGCGGTCGGACAGACGGATGGACATAGCGAAACTGTGAGGGTTCTTTGTTGACTACGGAACCCTAAAAACAATAACTATAAACTAATACATATTTTATGCAACAAACTTAAAAACGACTGCACACGAAGTGACGGCGTCGTGTTACGCTGCGAGGTGTCGCGTAGCTGGCCGCGGAAACGCCGATACAACACACCTTTCGGCCAAAACTCTTCCTTGAGAAAGGTCAGCAAATGGTGAGTAGGAACGACCTGAAATTGGTGTTATGGCGCGCCTCCAACTTCTTCACCCTCAAGGTCCAGTTGGTCTTCACCCGTATGTACTCTACGATGTATTGCACTATGTAAGGAATCACTTGCCTATTTTGTAATACCATCATCATCTACTCCGAGTCTCAAATTCAAATAATCTTTATTGCAATCCATAATGTGGTACAGGAAGCAATTAATTAATATAGAAGCAATTATTATAATTATTTTAACCGGATGCAGCTGAAGACCAGTATTTTACATGGAGCGACTGTGATACCCCTTGCTAAAACTGGTTGTCAGACTTTCGGGCTTCTGAAGACCCGTAACGACTGTCAAAGATCCACGAATGACAGCCGGGACCAACGGCTTAACGTGCTTTCCGAGGCACGGAGGAGTCTCGGCATGTAAAGATGGTCACCCATCCACGGACTGACCCCGGCAAGTGTAGCTTAACCTGATGGGTCGACCCGTGCGGCTGTTATTACTTAGCCACGAGCTCCTCATTTTTTCGGTTACCTATATTATTTTATTTTACTATGCCTTCTTTGAAATGACATTATTTGTTCGAACATTTCAACAGTCATCATCTTTATTCGCCTGTCACGAGCATGAATTTCTGAGTCAGATTTGTGGCCAAACAATCGCACAAAACAGCACCCTAATTGCGTAAAACATTATCAATCCGAGTTGGTTTCATTTTGACAGTTCAACAACATTCATTGCGTCATTTACGTTGTCGAGCAGACAAATTTTTCGAACATATGGAGCAATGGATTAGCAATTTGTTTCAAATTGATTCAAATTCCGACTGATAATTTGTTACGCAATTAGGGTGCTGGAAGGGACTTAATAAGATCATGTTCTAATGCGCGATAGCCGCTTTCTTACTTGGGGTGTACCTACTAGCACTCCTGAGTCCTGTCTACCCTTCCGTAGAATACAGGCGTCAAGTTTCTGATACTCACAGACACAAGATGATTGAGATCTCCGTATGTAGGTGAAGCGAGACGTAGCGTTCTGAAGCATATGTCGTATAGCGCTTCGTTGTCAATGCAGAACGTTTCATCCGTGTTCTCCACCAACTGATGGACTGACAAGGTCGCGTTGTACGGCTCCACCACGGTGTCTGACACCTGGAACAGTAAGAAGAATCCACCGCGTGAGTGCACACACTTTGACAACAAAAATCAATCTGCCCAGCCTTTTCCCAACTATGTTGGTGTCGGCTTCCTGCCTTGCCCGTGTCGATAAGGCGTGCTCAAACTTTGGCCATTTTTAAAATTCTGGTAAAAAAACACTTCCTCTCTCTTTAAACGTCACATGTATAGTTCCTTGCTCTTGTTTCATGTTTTGTATAAGTATACATATGTATATGGTACACCACGGACTACCTGCAGAATTGTCTCTCCTTGTCCCCATACTCCATCCAAAGGTTGTCTGTAAATTAAAACTTTTTTACAAAAAAATACAACCGACTTCCAAAAACAACACTATAAAGTGAAAAATAACTTTAATTTCGGAAGTCGGTGTCTGATTAAATGTATTTTCGTTTTTGCCACCGACTTCCGAAATTAAAGTTATTTTTCACTTTATAGTGTTGTTTTTGGAAGTCGGTTGTATTTTTTTGTAAAAAAGTTTTTATTTTTCACTTTTTAGTGGTTCACATGTGCTTACCCCTTCACAGCGTACTGGCGTGATGTTATGTTATGAACTGGTGTGAACAACAAACAGACATGAGATTTCAGCAATCCCAGTCCATTTGCTATCATTTATTGAGGAGTTCCGTTGCCTATCTCAGAAGTTCTTCATCAGATCTTCACCAAATTGAAATGGGACCACTCCAAGAAAGTACTCTTCCAAAAACTATCCAAATCGCTTCAAGTGTGCCTATAAAATTGGAAGAGCTCTCTCTATTTCTCCAGGATCCCATCATCAGATCCTGACTTGATGATCATGGGACCACCTGGGAAGTATACCCTTTCAAACAAAAAAAAAATAATCCAAATCGGTCCAGCCATCTTCGAGTAATCGGGGAACATACATAAAAAAAAAAATAAAAATAATAAAAAAAAAAAAAAAAAAAAGGTTCCGACGAATTGATAACCTCCTCCTTTTTGAAGTCGGTTAAAGATCGCTTTTAGCGATAAGACCGCCCATTGTGTCACCCTATGTAAAATTTCAACATTGATACCTGTAATTTGAATGATGTGCATAATAAAGAGTATTCTATTCTATTCTTCCAGTCTAAACGGATGCAGTATTTTAAATGGAGCGACTGCCTATCTGATCTCCACAACCCAATTACTGGGCAACACAATACCCGTTGGTAAGACTGGTTGGCAGACTTTGGGCTTCTGACTACCCGTAACGTCTGTCAAATATCTACGAATAATACCCAAAGGCAAAACGTGCTTTCCGAGGCACGCAGGGGTCTCGTTATGTAATGGATGGTAACCAATCCACGAGCCGACCGTGGCAACTTTGGATCGACTCGTGCAGCTGTTATTATTTAGCCACGAGTCCCTCACAAATTGTAACTTTACTACACTGCCACAACCCACAAGGATCTCTTGGCGCTCGAATGACGCCTGGCGGGACAACTACATATCACACTGTCAATCGAAATCGGTTTCATTTTGATAGTTCTACAACATTAATTTGAGCAGACAGTTTTCGAACTTAAGAAGCAATGGATTAGCAATTTACTTCAAAATGATTCAGATTCCGATTTACAGTGATATGCAGTTGTCCCGCGGGGGCCTACCGACGACATTCGAGCGCCAAGAGCTCCTTGACGCAGTTATTTGTTTTGTGCCATGGACTACTTACCTCATCGAAATCCGTTCAGTCGTTAAGGTAAAAGGAAACAGACGGGGAGACAGAGTTACTTTCGCATTAGTATGCGGCTAAAGCATGAGCAGTGCTGGCGCAGTGGTGACGGCCGCGACTTATGAGTTATTTATAAGGTCGTCGTGGGTTCGATTCGAACCCAGGCAGGCCTTTTGTGTAAATTATTTCATCACCACTGTTCTCAAAACGGTGAAGGAAAACATCGTGAGGAAACCGGCATGTCCTAGAACTAAAAATTCGAAGACATGTGACATCTACCAACCCGCACTGGGCCCGCGTGGTAGATTACAGCCCACTCCCTCTCAAAGGAACATTATGCTATGAGGATAAAACCAAAAATTAACTTACTTTAGGAGACGGCATCACGCTGAAAGTGTTGACAATCCTGTCTGGATACTCTTCACGAAGTTTGCTGAGGAGAAGCGTGCCCAGTCCTGATCCCGTGCCTCCACCCAGAGAGTGGGTCAACTGGAAACCTAAACAACAAAAAATGAAGGCTTCAGTACAACACCAGTTCTAAATCTAGACGTGTTCGCGATGGGGTTTCTCTTCGGCAACTTCCCAGGAGCCTTAGGCTCGGCGTAATCGGGCCACCGAACACAGCCACCGGTGTCCATCACCGACAGCGTCTTTTCATATATTTTGCTACTGTAGCGAGTGACCGCCGCCGGCCACACGTGTGCGGTGCGTTTATACAAAATATATAAAAAAAGTGTGTTAAGTGGCTGTCGCTGGCCACCGGTGGCTGTGATCGGTGGCCCGTTTGCGCCGAGCCTAATGCTCCTGGGAAGTTGCCGAAGAGAAACCCCATCGCAAACACGTCTAATAGATTTAGAACCGAGCCTTAGGGGATGAGCTATCAAAAATCCTTCCTTGAGCGCACAACTTCTGTCACAGTCTGCCTTAAAAGTCGTTCGTTTCATACGAGATTTGTATCGTAGTGCGAGGAAACGGTGGCACGCTTGGTTTTTATGGAAAGTGGTCACCATGCCAGAATGCCACCTAGGTACTGGCAGCGGCCGGCGAGACGTCTCCGTGCTCTGTGCCTCGGAGTATCCCTTCGGGAAATAAAGGCGTGGTGTTACAGACGTACCTACGCACCTGACCTTTCTGAAGAACATCACCCATAAGGTCATTATGAGTCCTCCTAGGGGCCTAGGGTCTCGGAGTTTTCACTCACATCTGCCTTGTAAATACATTTTGTTAGTCACCTTTCATTCACCCTTAGTGCGTAGGTAGTACTCGCTACCGGCGTGCGTGTATGACCTGTATGTATGAACGTAAACGAGGCAAAAGGAATATGTAAGGATCGTAGCAGGTGGCGTTCTGTAGTTTCTGCCTACCCCCTTGGGAAGAAGGCGTCATCATTCTCCTGCCCTTATCCCAATCTATTTGGGGTCGGCGCAACATGTCCTTTTTTTCCATACTTCTCTATTATTCGTCATCTCGGTAGTCACCCCCTTTCTAGCCATGTCATCTTTCACACAATCCATCCATCGTTTCTTTGGTCTTCCCCTACTCTTATAGCCATCGACATTCATACTCAAAACTTTCCTCACGACATTTTGGACTTGGGAAGACACTTGGGAAGAAGGCGTATGTATGTGTATTATGTATTACGTAGGTACCTTGCAGGCAGTCACAGGGCTCCGCCTCCTTCCGCACTACGTCCATAACAGACTCCACCAGCTCTGCGCCTTCAGTGTAGTGTCCCTTGGCCCAATTATTCCCTGGAAATGCGAAAATAAATATAAGCGTGTCAGACGAAACATGATATGTGATGCGGAGTAGATATGAGCGCCGATGGCCAATTCCACGGCGGCGGCGTGGCCTGTTAATTTCCACAGCGGCGGCGGCGTCGTGGCGGCGTGGCGTGGCCGGTCGTGGGCCTGAGTTTTTTTTTTATCGGGGAGAGTTTTCTTAAAAATAACATAAAGAAAACCATATTGTTATTACCAAAAAAAGCTTTATAAAGAAACGTATTTATTAAATACAATTTTACAGTCTTCTAAATAATAATTGGAGATCACGTTTACTGAAAAACAATAATTTCTCTCTCATCTCATCTCGAAGTTGCTGCCATCGTTAACACAACACAATAATACACGTTTACTCGGTAAAATATTGAACTCGACTGCGTAAGCGACGAGTGTGCCGAAACGACTAGGCGAACTAACGCGGTCGAGCCGCGCGTGCGAGCGAGAAAGCAAGTTGTGAGTAGCCGCGACGGCGCGCCGCGTGCTGCACTCGGCGGCGACGCGACGCGTCGGCATGAACTCACGGCGACGGCGGCGCGCCGGCGCGGCGCTCATATCTAATGCGGAGACATGAGGACATGTCGTGCATGGACGAATATAGAGTAGGGGAAAAACAAAAAAGCGGCCAAGTGCGAGTCGGACTTGCACATGAAAGGGTTCCGTACCACGGTACACAAGCGATCCCCGGCCTGTCATTTGTAATTACGGGTCGGCAGAACAGAAGCCCGAACGTCTGACTACCAGTCTCACTAAGGGGTATCGTATTACCTGGTACTGCGCTGTCTGTGGACAGTCCAAGATCATCATGAACAACAAGTGACATTATGAATGCGACGATCGCGTATTCGCGCGACTCTTGGTAAGTAGGCGGCCTTATTTATGTACCTTTTTAAGACGACGATAACAGACTTTTAATGATTTTAAACGAAAGATCACGTCTAAAAGAGCAGTGTTAAGGCTCCTACCAACCTTCAATTCATACCTTCAAATCGCGCGCGACACAGGCACAGTGTGTCGCGCCTGTTTGTAAAGATTTGGTAGAATTATATGTAAGTACCTATGTTAAATTAGAGCATTTTCTTAAAACTTAATCTGTGAATATTTTAGATTATGTATATTTATAATACAGTATAAGTAGTTAATTTGTAAAAAAAACTGAAAATCACGCAAAGACTAACAAGCGTATTTTTTTTTATGAAACCTTCACCATTATAAAGATAATCTAATTATTTATCTTTTAGTATACGTGTTTTAATACCTTTTGGTTTATGTATAATAAATTAATAATGCGTCTAACTTGGGACAGCGCTCCTTGATGGGCGAGTCCTATTACTGGCTGGATGTACGACGCGTTGCGTGAGCTTAGCACAGAACACGCAAGCTAACTCAAGGCCGCTGGCACTTATCTACGTATTAAGGCTGCGTACTACGCCCGAAATATCTTAGCATATCTTAACATAGGCACTATGAACTTACGCGCATGTTCTCTCCCTCACACTCGCCTCATGTCACGATTTGCGCGAAGTTCGGCCTTCCAAGATAAATCGGCCGTACTGTTCATACCTTTCATTACGTTTAGTACTTACCGGCACCGCTTTGCCCAAACACATAGTTATCAGGTCGGAACAGCTGACCGTAAGTCGAGGACCGGATAGCGTCCATGGTCCCTGGTTCCAGGTCCACCAAAACTGCCCGAGGAACGAACCGCTTGCCTGAAGGAGAAAGAATTATTGTAAAGTAAGCTGTGCACTTACGTTCAGTCCATCGCGCCAAATGGCGTGATGTACGCACGGCTACACATCAAGCTATACAGTTCCAATATGAACTGATCTCCCATTGTATAGGATTTCCTTACAATGAGAGGTCAGTGTAAACTGGAAATGTATAGCTTGATGTGTAGCTGTACATCTAAATTTGATCGTGAGTCATTCTTCAATCCATATTTTGGCGCGACGTCAATCCACGGATTTTACTTCACGTTTGGCGTCGGGCCATTTGTCCGTGAGTGAGAAAATCGTGGGCCGCTGCACAGAACAGTCAGACGCAAACCATGTGTGAGTAAGGAAAAATCAATAAAAATCCTTTATATAATAGGTATATAGGTATAGGTATATCATATTTATACATATACTTCAACGCAAAAAAACATCATCCGATGGCGACCGCGGGCTCACAGTAATTGTGAACCTATGGGGTTCGCGACTACTGGGGGTTCACATTGACATGAACCTATGGGGTATATAAATTAGTAGGTACATAATTTACATCTGACGGGTTCTTTTATCTATTCTATGGTCATCACGATACGTAGCATACGATTATGCACCTTATTTACAAAGCAACACGAATTAATTTCCTAAGCAGTATTTTGGTGGCGCTCATCCATTTGATTTAATTCAAATGGACTGACCGTGAGTGCCCAGCTTAAAAACTTACGCAAAGTCAGCTGTCAATAGTGTCATCAGGTGACATGACAGCACACTTCACTAGTTCACTTACAATTCTGTAGTACTATTCTGTAAACATCTCACCGTGATAACTCAGGTGAAGTGAGCGTGAAGTGAGCCGTCATTCCACCTGATGCTATAGGGGTTGACACTATTGACAGCTCACTTTAAGATCACTTCACTCATGTTTTCACGGTGAGATATTTACAGAATAGCACTACTGGTGCTTCGTTGGTCTAGTTGTTGCAAGCGCTACTGCTGAGCAATGAGGTCCCGGGTCGGGCAGTGTTACTGGGTTTATCCATCTTTAATTCCTCAGTAGCAGCCCGGAGTCTGTATTTATGCCCGGTTGATGGCAATAGGCTCGCCCCCTGTTACATGGGACTTGGACATAACTGCACCCTAAGTGCGTAACGCACTATCAATCCGAATCTGGATAATTTTAAAGCAAATTGCTAATCCATTGCTTCATATGTTCGAAAACTTTGTCTGTTCGACAACGTGAATAAAGCAATGAATGTTGTTGAGCTGTCAAAAACTTTTTTTACAAAAAAATAGGTACAACCGACTTCCAAAAACAACACTACAAAGTGAAAAATAACTTTAATTTCGGAAGTCGGTGTCTAGTTAAATGTATTTTCGTTTTTGCCACCGACTTCCGAAATTAAAGTTATTTTTCACTTTGTAGTGTTGTTTTTGGAAGTCGGTTGTATTTTTTTGTAAAAAAGTTTTTATTTTTCACTTTTTAGTTGTGTACCTACCCCACACAAATTCTAATACCACTACCTGCAAAACAAACTAGAACATCCTCCATATAAAAGTGGGGGAAAAATACGTATTAGTGAAGCTAACTCAAAAACTACCAAAGCAAATTTAATCAATTTTATATGGGACCAACTGTGATGTATACCCTCTCGAATAAAACAAAAAAAAATCCAAATCGGTCCAGCCATCTTCGAGTAATCGGGGAACATACATAAAAAAAAAGGTTCCGACGAATTGAGAACCTCATCCTTTTTGAAGTCGGTTAAAAATGAAACCGATTCCGATTGATAGTGTGTTACGCAATTAGGGTTCTGGTGAAATATCGCGGCGGGATTTTATCGCACACTGGATTTTCAACTCTCGGTGTTGAGCCGAGCTTCGAGAATCCGGTGCGCGAAAAAAAATCGCCGCGATATTTTTACGTCCGTGCGAACGTCGGCTAAGTGTGTGGGGCCCTTTACGCAATAACCCCGCCGTTTACCATCAGCCGCCTCATTGTAGTAGACCTGGATCCTCTCCAGCTGCAGGTCGCTGTCGCCGCGGTAGTACCCAGTCTGGTCAATGCCATGCTCGTCCGATATAATCTCCCAAAACTGTGAACAAACGTATGATTATGAATTGATTCATGGTGTGGCAGTTGATGTCCAAAAAGGCTCGACTGCTGTTCACAATGGTGTGCTGTAGGGTTGCCAACCCAACTATTTATTATAGTATCCTACTATATTTATAATAATAAAATATAGTATGCGAAACTACTAATATTTTCGATGAAAAAAAAAAAATAACAATCAATCTGCCTAGCCTTTTCCCAACTATGTTGGGGTCGGCTTCCAGTCTAACCGGATGCAGCTGAATACCATTATTTTACATGGAGCGACTGCCTATCTGACCTTTACAACCTAGTAACTGGGTAATACGATACCCCTTTGTAAGACTGGTTGTCAGACTTACGGGCTTCCGACGACCCATAACGACTGTCAAAGATCCACAAATGACAGCCGGGACCAACGGCTTAACGTGCTTTCCGAGGCACGGAGGAGTCTCGGTATGTAAAGATGGTCACTCATCCACGGACCGACCCCGGCAAGCGTAGCTTAACCTGATGGATCGACCCGTGTGACTGTTATTACTTAGCCACTAGCTCCGAGAAAAAAAAAACATTATTGTTTTAAAATAAGTAATAAGTTTTAAAACGAAATGCAGCCGTTATTTGGTTTTGATCGAAAGTCGTCTAGTTTCGTTCCAGCAACCATCATCTTCAGCTTTTACGGAGTGCATATTTTCAGTGATGAATACAAAATGGCGAGATGAGCGCAATAGGGCCAGTAATAATCTCATAAAAGCTGAAATAATGGTATTTCGTACAGTATAATAATAGTTTTGAGTTTAAGAGACAACAAACAAACAAAGGCACAAAGTAGCAAAAAATATGCATTTAAAAAATTTAATATTTTTGAAACATACCTAAGTACTAAATTTTTACAGGCAATACCTTCGAAAATACTATATTTGATATAAAAAAAGTTGCCAACCCTACACACCTCCCTCTTAGCATTTTCATCTCAGCTGCATTGTCCCATGCAATATCTACGTTATGTACTGGCCATCATGCACCATGTAGAGCGCACGTACTTTCTACAATTAACTGCTAATTACCATACAAAGCTAATGATGAGAATCCGAGATCTGTATATAAACCGCTTCGTCTGTTGACCTCCTTTCAATGGCTTAGTATTTTATGTTTATTTATTTTATGATGATTTTGATTTGAATGACGTCACAATTGAGATCGGCTTTCAGTCTAACCGGATGCAGCTGAATAAAGTATTTTAATCTGACCTCCACAACCCAGTTACTAATATACTACTTCGTCTGTGCAGTTACTGGTTAAAATGATACCTCTAGATGTGACTGGTTGTCAGACTTTTGGCTTTCTGACTACCTCATAGATGTCCGTTTCCGAGGCACGAAGTGGTCTCGGTAGATATGTAGTGGATGGTCACCCATCCACGGACTGACCGCGGCAAAATCGACCACGACAAAACAAAAAAAAAAAGATTTTATATAGATTTATTGGCCGGCTTGAGTGGAGATTCGCAAGAGCAAACGTGCTCGGAGGAAGGAAGTATTTCAGTAAGATGCTGGTACCGTACTTCCGAGATTGTGCTGATGGCCGTGGAATACTTTGGTACCTCGCCACTCCCATAAGCACCTCAGGAGTTGTTGCTCCCTTGTTGCTACGACACTATGTGCTAGCGACCTTTTTCGGGGGCTATTATTGAGTGTGCAAGGCACCCTCTTCCATTTTTAACCGACTTCAAAAAGGAGGAGGTTCTCAATTCGTCGGAACCTTTTTTTTTTTTTATGTATGTTCCCCGATTACTCGAAGATGGCTGGACCGATTTGTATTTTTTTGGTTTTATTCGAGAAGGTATAGGTACATCACAGTGCTTTGCTTTGGTATTTTTTGAGTTAGCTTCAATAATACGTGTTTTTTCCCCACTTTTATATGGAAAAATGTCTAGTTTGTTTTGCAGGTAGTGGTATTAGAATTTGTGTGGGGTAGGTACCACAACTAAAAAGTGAAAAATAAAAACTTTTTTACAAAAAAATACAACCGACTTCCAAAAACAACACTACAAAGTGAAAAATAACTAATTTCGGAAGTCGGTGGCAAAAAACGAAAATACTTTTAACTAGACACCGACTTCCGAAATTAAAGTTATTTTTCACTTTGTAGTGTTGTTTTTGGAAGTCGGTTGTATTTTTTTGTAAAAAGGTTTTTTATTATAACATTGACTAGGCATAGTCTTCCATAGTCTTTCCATAGTCCTAGATAACGTTCACTTTAGCCACCCAAAATCCTTTAGCACTGTTTCCATATCCTGCAATATTCCTATACCAACCGGGAGGATTGTCTTTGCAGGGTGCACTTGCATAGTTCGAACAGGGATAAACGTCGGTTGGTGCCTCATTTATTAAAAATGTTCGGACCCTCGTACCTACGCCTTCCGAAGGTCCGGGACCCCAGGGACCCGAGATAATTATGTAATTAATTATCCAATTATTTTATTTGATCATTTAGGGCTTTGATTTATTATTTTTTTATGATAAAAATTGGTGGTATTTTTGCTTGGCCTCAAATATAGGTATTTAATGTTTTAATTTTGCGCGCGAATTTTCACCGCAGCAAAAATGCTTTTTCATTTTGCACACTGCGCACAACGTAGCAAAATCATTTATTTATAGTTTTAAGTAAATATGATTGTAAAACAGATAGCAAATGATCTATTGAACTTTAAAAGTCAATCAACGGGAAATATCACATCTTATAATAACCGCACGACTTCCGTTACTCAGAGCAACCGTAACATAGACGTAAAAATAGATTACCTACTTCTAGTAGTTCTACTTGGTTCAACTACTTATTTATTGTCAATTTAAGAAAATTATAAAATGAGTGGTGTATAATCCCCACCTTTGAGCCGATCTGGTTGCCACACTGTCCCGCCTGCAAATGCACTATTTCACGCATTTTAAATGTTTTCACTTCTAAAACACCCAAACGAAACAAACTGTCCTACTGAAATGTACTATTTTAGGAACAATCGTCTACGCGCGTAGACCTAGCTACCACGTGGGATGCTTATTAGTTCTAAGATCGCAATAATTTTATTTTTAATCAGTTCTTGATTAAAACAAAAGTGTTTGATGCGATATTTTTCTTTAATATTCGTAGAAATCTGTAAAAGAAAATCATGTTGTGGCCGCTAGTGGGGCAGAAATGTGGAAACAGGAAATTTATTGCAGCGCCATCTATTGTCACATTTTTAAAGCATTGGGTACGTAATATGTTTAGTGTTGCTATACGATTATTTTACTGTTCTAAAACTAATAATGTAATAAACGTAATAAATTAAAAATATTTAACCAGCTTTTTTTTAATTTGTTAAATAATAATCACTAAACAAAACGCATTCCGATAGCCCGCATTGGCTTCTGACGTTTTGCTATTCTACTGACATTCTGATCTAAATTTCTGACAAAGCAAAGCCAAATGTCAAATCAGATTTTCCGTAGTAATATTATCGGCAAAACCCAATGGCAAAACCATAAAAAATAATCAGTCTACGACGATAATATCTCTAATTATTGTGTATTAAAAGTTATTGAGTTTATTTGTGAAGTATTTAGTTGTGTTATTAGTGAAAAACATGATAGTTCGCCATGTTGGTAGTTGTTTTGCCTGAAGGCACTAGCCATTTTTTGATAGCGTAAAATTCTTTTGTGCTTCATCGAGGCATTCATATAGTTCTGACGTGTTTACCACTGCCGTTACTAATTACATTGTAAGTAAAACAAGATTATTTGTTTGTATTTATTTTCTCGGAACAATTTCTTCCGACTTTTCGAAGGACGTGTAAAAACTTAATATGGCGAGAATGATTTTTATGCTATGCTTACGAAGACTGCTTTTACAACTCTTGCTTTGCCAGATAAAATAGTATTTAACTGTCAAAAAGTGAAAAACTTGTAGACTTTGGCCTAACATTTAATATTGACTAGGCTACAAGACTTGCCTGCATGCATTAGTGACTATTTTAACAACTAACGAGTGTACAAATTGTACAATTAAATGTGTGTGTATTTGTGGAGTCTGTTTACAATAGATGGAAAGATTGATGAAGTTGTGGAAAGGAGACTGATTATGGAAAATATAGTGAATGGTGGTATATATGTGCTTGTGACCAACCAGTTGATGTCCTAAAAGGCTTGACTGGCTGTTCACAATGGTGTACTGTTGCCAACGCATAAGCGTTGCATGGAAGAGCATGTTGGGTGTGGCAAAAGAAGCGTGAAAGTGGAATAATTGCTCTGGAAAAGATCAAGAATGCCCACACACCAAAGTAAGTACATTATGCCATAAAAACTGTTTTATTACTGCAGTTAAATTTTTTAACAATATCCCAAAAGATATTAAGGAATCCCCCCTGAAATATTTTAAACCTAAAGTACATGAATGGTAATCCTTTTTATAGCGTCAAAGAATTCTTTGATAAAAAAGTAAGCGATAAATATTGCTACTGATTTACTGATATTTTACTAGATACTGCTTAGATTTAAAAGTGTTTAAAGACAGTAAAATTTGTTTAATTACAATTTTGTAATATTTGGTATAATGACTTTAACTTCACTGATAATTTTAATGCTAGGTGCATAATTAACTCTTAAAATATCGATTGCACACCATGTGTACAGATAACAATAGAATTTCAATTGTGTCTGCTAATTAGCGCGCGACGGGTTAAAGGGATGCAACAACAATTTTGTGTTTTTAAAATTCCTATAAAACCAAATGATGGTGAAACCATTTGGATTTTCCATATGGGTTATTTGACTACTGCTGTACTAAAACTGAAACATGATTAGGTACTTGAAATTTTTTAGATAGAAAAAATTCCAAAGTAGCACCGTCTATTTATTTATTTATATATACTTTATTGTACACCACAAAAATACATAACAAAAAAAAGACATAATCAAACACTACAAAATATACAATGGGCGGCCTTATCGCTTTCTGCAATCTCTTCCAGGCAACCTTAGAATGGACAGTGATTTGCCTGGATATGAAATGGGGCTGTCTTTGTTTTTGTCTTTGGGGGTGTCTATTTTCTGTTTTATACGATTATACACAAACAGTTCCTCATTGTGCAGTAAAATTTGCTTTAAATCAAAGGTATTTAAATATGTTAAGAACTTACTAAGCTAATAATTGACTTAAGTATAGCATTTGGTCATAAATCTACATTTAAACGGAGCATATTTAGTTCCAGTGCGTGTGAGAGTCTTCTATTTCTCTCGCGTCTGGACCGCCGTAACGCCATTTCACTTACACACCAAGTTAGACCACGCTTCAATATATCCTCTTAACTTGTTTTCTTTAAAATATTTGTATGCCTGTCTATAGCGAGACATGTAGATCATACATAATTCTATTAATATTAAAACCATTATTATGAGGAGCTCGTGGCTAAGTAATAACAGCCGCACGGATCTATCCATAAGGTCTACGCTTGCCGGGGTTGGTCCGTGGACGGGTGACCATTTTTACATAACGAGACTTATCCGTGCCTCGGAAAGCACGTTAAGCCATTGGTCCCGGCTGTCATTTGTGGATCTTTGACAGTCGTTACGGGTCGTCAGAAGCCCGAAAGTCTGACAACCAGTCTTACAAAGGGGTATCATATTACCCAGTATATGGGTTGTGGAGGTCATATAGACAGTCGCTCCATGTAAAATACTGGTATTTAGCTGTATCTGGTTAGACTTGAAGCCAGCCCCAACATATTTGGGGAAAGGCTAGGCAGATTCATTTTATTGTACTATGTTTTAATGCATATAAATATATTCTATTCTATAAGCATGTGTGGTGTGACACTGAATGTCTGAATAGTAGGCTGAGGAATGATGTGAAGCCAACGGTGCGGTTTAGATGAAGATGTAGTGACAAAAATAATGTTGTAAATGTAAAAAAAACATTCAATCAATCAAATTATTTAATTTTGCAGAAAACACTGTTAAAATGATGTTATTAAGTGTATATGTTTCAAGTGATTCTACCGTAAGGCATGCAAAATGTATACAATCATGGTTTATCAAAATTAAGATTGACATTATAAAATATAAAATTAGAAAAAAAAAATATTTTTAAGATATTAAATTATTCAAATGTCCTTCTTAAAGTTATATTAATACAGATTATTTATTTATTTAATAATAATAATTAAATTATTTCAATGTCATTCCTAGAATTATTACAATACATTAAACAGATTAATTATTTAAAGATACATGCATAATTGTTCTATTACTTGATGTCACTGTGGTGTGAGATGAGATCTTGACTTTGGAAAAAAATGTGTTTAAGTAGTTATTCAAGTTATAGTAACATTTATTAACTAAAAGGCTCTTTAGATTTTCTTAAATAAGGCAGTATTCATCACCCTTATTTCTTTAGGTAATTTGTTGAAAATTACAGGAGCCATGTGAAACACACTTTCATTTTGTATAGATTTTCAGGATTCAATTTTAGTAAAGAACCCTGTGACAGAATAGATGTAAGTACTAATCAGAAGATTTTGATCTTGAAAAAGCCACCTTTTTAGAGTTCCATAGCCAAATGACTTCCTGTACACGACGCTGGAGCCGCACCGGCGGCCGACCGCATGTTTGTGTATACGAATGAAAACCGCACATGCGCCGCACCGGAGCCGCGCCGGAACTGCGTGTAGGCACACCGTATTGATACCGAGTTAAATACTAAAGCAACAATCACAGTTCAGTAAAGCATTGCCAACGAAACTGTAAAGACGTCTGCTTATCATTTTAATATTGATAAATATGATTTTAATTTAACTTTACCCAAAACAAAACAACAAGGTTTTGGCGCGTTATTAAAATACTAATCATTAATTAATTAATCATTGGAGGAGCTCGTGGCTAAGTAATAACAGCCGCACGGATCGATCCATCAGGTTAAGCTACGCTTGCCGGGGTTGTTCCGTGGATGGGTGACCATCTTTACATGCCGAGACTTCTCCGTGCCCCGGAAAGCACGTTAAGCCGTTGGTCCTGGCTGTCATTCGTGGATCTTTGACAGTCGTTACGGGTCGTCAGAAGCCCGAAAGTCTGACAATCAGACTTATCAAGGGGTATCGTATTACCCAGTTAATGGGTTGTGGAGGTCAGATAGGCAGTCGCTCCATGTAAAATACTGGTATTCAGCTGCATTCGGTTAGACTGGAAGCCGACCCCAACATAGTTGGGAAAAGGCTAGGTAGATTCATTGAATTAATTAATCATTAATCATAAATCTTTATTTATCTCAGCAACAGTATTAGAGGCACTAGATAGTATGAATGCACAATCTTAAATAGAGTCTGAAGCTGTGGTGTCTGAAGTAGGAGGGCCCTGAGTTACAGATCACCCAGCTCATTTAGATAGGACATGTTAATTTACAAAATGGTTAGTATATTACATAACATAAGTCTGAAATCGCAATTAGGTAAAATAAGAACCTACAAAATTAAAAGAAAAATTAACAAATTTACTTAAGTATTGTGTTTGTAAAGAAAATATGGAATTGGAGAAAATTACAAATTATAATGATTGTCTGGTATATAGTTTGACTGATACTTAAATATCAGTTTGAAAACTGTACTTACAGTTAGAAAAATTCAGAACATAAAAATACTTTTTTGTAAGTATTTTTTACAACTTTGACATGCTGTAACTTTGGATTCCCTCTTGGGTGCGGCGGCTGACTCTCACATGCATGATTAATGAATATTAAAACAGCTAGAAATTAAATTTATTCGGCACCTATAAAATTGGTCTCCCCTACTATGACTGAACTGTGATTGTTGCTTTAATATTTAACTCGGTATCAATGCGGTGTACTACACGCGGTTCCGGCGCGGCTCCGGTGCGGCGCATGTGCGGTTTTCATACGTATAAGTACACAAATATGCGGTCCGGCGCCGGTGCGGCTCCCGAGTACATGAAGCCTTATAATCGTCAGCTAATTAACTGCTAGTGCGTCTTACCAAATACATACGTACATAAACTCAATCCATCTTCCCATGGGGATAGGCAGAAACTACAGAATACCAGCGGCTATTATCCTTATCCTTTTGCAGTCACAAGTTAATTTGAATCAGAAGTACAGTCGCAGCCAAAATATGTTTTTTCGGAAAGCTTACAGTCGCAGTTGCGTATCTTTAGAGGTGAATTATGTACAATATCGCTTAAAATTGCCATTTATAAGCTTCCACAGATTAAAAACTATGTATCTAAAATAAAAAAAAAAGAAATTGAACATACAAAAATTAAAATTAAAAATAAAGTCTCTTTAAATATAACTAAACAAATTTTTCTAAACAAAACAACACATATTCTTCTTTTAAATACAAAATAAAAAAATCTTTATTAGTACTAGTAGTAATGCTACTCATTGCGGTCTTTATCAAAATATTCTTTATTTATAGTTCGTCTTCGTCACTTTAAGGCCCTACATCGAAACTTGGTTTAGTTCGGTGTGTGAGTGAAATGGCGTTATTCTCGCCGAGACAGTCCCGCCCGAGGCAGGGCGAGCGCGAGAATGTAGATGGTAGCACGCCCGCCTCGGCCTTTCTCGGTGTTCCTCGTTAGCTCTCGGTTTATTGCGGCCGAGTCAAAGGGTCTCGCGCCGCCTCGCGCAATCTGCGAGCGTGTCCCAGAAGTAAAATTAAATTAAAAACTACTACATACCATGTTCTATTACGATGAATTGTGACCGTCCACAATCTTCGTTTACGCCACTTTTTTTTGTATTTTTTGCATAATATTTATGTAAGTAACGGTAATAAGTAGTGGCACATAGTGCAACAGCCGCAGCAACTTCTGGTTCGTCCTTCGGCGTCCACAATTGAAAATGATTTCAGCGAGAGTGTACATGGTCACTCGTCTCGACCGAGGCCTCTCAGGAGAGACAGCGAGAACGTACAGCCGCCATTATGGCTCTCTAGTTTGACGTCTGACAAAATCATATTTTGATACCTTTGATTTAAAGCAAATTTTACTGCACAATAAGGAACTGTTTACATATAATCGTATAAAACAGAAAATAGACGGTGCTACATTGGAATGTTTTTCTATCGAAAAAATTTCAAGTAAGTAATCATGTTTCGGTTTTTAGTACAGCAGCAGACAATAATAAAATAACACAAATAACACATGGAGAATCCGAATGAATTAACCGTATTATACCTACATTTGATTTTATAGGAATAACACAAAATTATCGACGTATCCCCCTAAGGGCTATTTCGTCTACTCATTGCACATCCTTTAGTACCTAGGTACTTTGGCTTTTTCTTCTATAATTTTTTTTTTTATTTTTTTTTTTCCGCCCGATTTCATCGGCACGCTTACATGACCGCCATAGAAACGGGTTTTGTCGACGGAAGAATAGACAAAATGACAGATTGTAGAAATATTTGTACGCATTCTACGCGTCTAAGCGTGGCAATGTGTAATTTTGTCTATTCTTCCGTCGACAAAACGTCGTCATGCTTGCTATGCGTGATGTTGTCGTGGCAAAGCGCCACAGTTCATTGAAAACCCTTTTTGATAGAATACAGCAGGGCTTCCCAAACTTATTTTAACTGTGACGCCCTTGGGACGTTGCCATATTTTTGCGCCGCCCTGGCCTTTTTGCCATACATTTCCCTACCAGTTGTAGTTCTAGCGATTCTAGCCTAATAACAATTTGTCAAATAAACTCCAAATGCATCTAATTTTTTTACAAAAAAAAACATAAAAACAAAAATGAAAGCAAACAAAAAAGATAAGCAAGCACACCCTTTTTAGGGTTCCGTAGCCAAATGGCAAAAACGGAACACTTATGGATTCGTCATGTGTGTCTGTCTGTCCGTCCGTATGTCACAGCCACTTTTTTCCGAAACTGTAAGAACTATACTGTTGAAACTTGGTAAGTAGATGTATTCTGTGAACCGCATTAAGATTTTCACACAAAAATAGAAAAAAAAAACAATAAATTTTGGGGGTTCCCCATACTTAGAACTGAAACTCAAAATTTTTTTTTCATCAGACCCATCGTTTCGGGTATCTATGGATAGGTCTTCAAAAATGATATTGAGGTTTCTAATATCATTTTTTTCTAAACTGCATAGTTTGCGCGAGAGACACTTCCAAAGTGGTAAAATGTGTGTCCCCCCCCCTGTAACTTCTAAAATAAGAATGATAAAACAAAAAAAAATATATGATGTACATTACTATGTAAACTTCCACCGAAAATTGGTTTGAACGAGATCTAGTAAGTAGTTTTTTTTAATACGTCATAAATCGTAAACCGCAATTTACCTTTCATTCAATCAACTCAATTATTAAAACATCCATCAAAGTTACAACGAACTACAAGAAATTTTACATTGGTGCCGATTCTGTTGTGCACAAACTAAACTTAATTTAGGCTATTGCTAACTTTTTCTCTCTATTATGACAAGAAAGGGACGGAAGTAAATTAGAGCTGTCAAATTAGTTAGAACTAATTTTTCCATAGACATTTAGACGACACGTAAAAACATGTCAACTAAAAAACACGGTGAAGCGCAGGGCGTGAACTAGTTTGACATCTCCAACTTAGTCCATAGCTATAGCCGTCCTTTTCTCGCGCTGCCTGTTAGTAAAAGATAGCGATTCTCTAATTTTAGTTTAGTGCGTTCACAAGAGAATCGGCACCATTATGTTACTTGCTGCTACGGAACCCTTCATGGGCAAGTCCGACTCGCACTTGGCCGCTTTTTTTTATCTCTTTTCGTTTGGTATTAATGAGAAGGATGTGCTTACTTTTCTGAGCATAGTTTCTCAAAACGACGCTCAAATTTCGTAATTGCCACTCTCGTCTCTGTCTCTAAATTTATTTTCGATCTGTAGCTTGTTCTTAATTACTGAAACTGCAGAGAAACCTGCCTCGCACAAGTATGCGCATGGCGCTCACTCGTCTCTGTCGTATCGACACAGGCAGCCGACCTAATATATTTAGATCGCCTCACGACGCCCCTGGGGTAATACCGCGGCGCCCCAGGGCGTCGCGGCGCAGTTAGGGAAGCCCTGGAATATTGAGTAATGAAATAAAAAAGCAGATTAGAAATTAGCAGCTGTGGTATTTGGTCGTAAATATACGACCCTGGCCAAAATGGACACGAAAATATTTGTCGGATTAATCCGACGTAAGCGATTGAAGGGCTATAGAATCTGCTTTAATACCGACTCGGCATTACATACTGCGTCGTCATGACAGTACCGTAGAATGACATTCAGCCATCTTCGACCGAATTAAAATTACCAAGATTCTTTCTAGACTTAATAAAAAACTTTTACAAAGAAAAAAGCAACCGACTTCCAAAAAAATACTACAAAGTGAAAAATAACTTTAATTTCGGAAGTCGGTGTCTTTGGATCTGTATTTTAGTTTTTGCCACCGACTTCCGAAATTAAAGTTATTTTTCACTTTGTAGTATTTTTTTGGAAGTCGGTTGCTTTTTTTTTTGTAAAAAAGTTTTTTATTTTTCACTTTTTAGTATGTAATTTATCTAATTTTCGATAGCCTAATGTCAACTTACAATAAAAACTTTTTTACAAAAAAATACAACCGACTTCCAAAAACAACACTACAAAGTGAAAAATAACTTTAATTTCGGAAGTCGGTGTCGGTGTTAAATGTATTTTCGTTTTTTGCCACCGACTTCCGAAATTAAAGTTATTTTTCACTTTGTAGTGTTGTTTTTGGAAGTCGGTTGTATTTTTTTGTAAAAAAGTTTTTATTTTTCACTTTTTAGTTGTGTACCTACCCCACACAAATTCTAATACCACTATCTGCAAAACAAACTAGAACATCATCCATATAAAAGTGGGGAAAAAATACGTATTATTGAAGCTAACTCAAAAACTACCGAAGCAAAGTTAACCAATTTTATATGATGTATACCCTCTCGAATAAAACAAAAAAAATCCAAATCGGTCCAGCCATCTTCGAGTAATCGGGGAACATACATAAAAAAAAAAAATAAAAAAAAAAGGTTCCGACGAATTGAGAACCTCCTCCTTTTTGAAGTCGGTTAAAAAACACCCTTTACAAAAGATTGCTTTTCCCAATAAAAGGACGTTAATTGTTGAGGAGTTCTCCCAGTAAGGAACCAGGAGAACTGGAACGGATGGTGACGTTACCATCAGCTCCTCTTCAACATACGTATTGTGACGAGCATAAATTGCTTAGCAATAGTCAAATCGCAACCCGTGAAATACGTATTATTGAGTAGTTCAGATGGCCATATGTGGTCTTTGTCATCAGTTCCACTTCATCAAATGGTGCTTTCCGGGAGCAAATCGAAAATACCCAAATCGCTATAGGTGTGTGTGTAAAAATGTAAGGTTCCCCTCGATTTTTCTGGGATGCCATTATCAGATCCTGGTTTTCTTATCATGGTACCACCCTTGGAATATCTCCTTTCCAACAAAAAAAGAATCATCAAAATCGGTTCATAAACGACGAAGTTATCCGCGAACACACATAAAAAAACCGGCCAAGTGCGTGTCGGACCACGCACAATGAAGAGTTCCGTAGTTGGGATGAATTATTCCAAAAACAAACTTAACATTGTAGTTGAAAAACATGTTCTTCCGTACATTCCAACTGTAAGTTTGTACTCACAATATTGAGAGATTTACCATGTTATTTTAAGACCACTGACTTCTTATATGTTTTCCTGTAATCTACAGATAAAGATCTATTTTCTGTATTTTTTTCAAAGTTTTAGGCTCAGTAGTTTCGGAGATAAAGGGGGGGGAATGGTAAATTTTCGTCTATTTTTCTTAAATAACTTTAAAACAATTTATTTTAAAATTGTAAGAAAAATATATTTGAGACCCTCATAGTAAGTCCTTTCATTTGATATGTAACACGGTATAGTTTGCAAAACTTCTTTTTTAATTTTCTTATTTGCCCCCCAAAAGTGACCCCCATGTTCAAAATTCATTTATTTACTTTACCCGTCCGTGTTTAGGTCACAGAAATTAATACGTGTACCAAATTTAAACTTAATCGGTCTATTAGATTCGGAGCAAATTGGCTGTGACAGACGGAGACAGACAGACAGAAACCCAGACAGACAAACAGACACACGAGTGATCCTATAAGGGTTCCGTTTTATCCTTTTGAGGTACGGAACCCTAAAAATATATATATTACGGTCGAATTGAGAAACCTCCTTTTTTGAAGTCGGATAAAAAGAGACTGCCCCTGCAATACATAATAAAATATTTGTATTTCATCTAATGGTTTTAGGGGTTTGACGCATTTGGTGCACTTCTCAACTTGTACACCATGCTCAAATGGTGAACTTAGCAACTGGTGCACTTCTCATATGGTACACTTCGCAACTGGTACACTTCTCAATTGGTGCACTTCGCAAAAGGAGCACTTTTTAACGGGGAGTTATCCGAATTTTACCTGTTTTAGAATCAATTTTAAATGGTCAAATTATTGTATTAATGTCCTGAAAAAAATATATGCCATAGATACATCCTTGCTTGAGGGAAATTAACGGTTCAAAACACGATAAGTTGTAATTTCCTCGATGAAAAAAAAATCCGAAACATAGTCGATTTCAAAACCATTTTCCGTTTCATTTCCTAATTACAGCATAAAATTATATGAAAATTGCATGTACCATGAGGTAATCGTATTTCAGAGGGAATTTAACGGTTGGATTTTTGAGTTTAATAGATTTTTTTTAAATAAACTCAAAACTAGTCAATTTGGCTAAATCCGCTCGCGATCAGAGTCCTGCGGGACGTCATGGAGGTTGGACCTGTGTCAAAATTTTTAAAAATTCGCTCTCACTGCAGTTGTTCAAAAAATTCAAATAAAAGAGGAACACATTAGATATGAAATTGCGACAGCTCAGAAAAAATATCTCGTAACTATATTATAGTTTTAATTCATAATATCGTTTTCGAAAATGTGATTATTTATATGTGGTATGATGACGTTTAATTGTCATCTTACGATAGTGTTAAGACACATTGCAAATTATTATCGATAAAATTATAGTCAAGCGCGAGTAGTTTATAATTTTTTATCGTGGTCCTTTATGAAGAAGTTATAAAACACATTTTTCTAAGATTTTTCATCAGATTCATCCACATTAGTATTTTCACTCTCCATCGAACTGTCTTCACTACTAGTCTGCTACCATATCCTACATAAATTACACATAATATAAATACAATGTGTCCGGTTGTCGGTTGGATACTAATAATAATCAACTTTCACTCTGGCAACAACAGTGAAAATTAGAAAAAAATAAAAATGTGCGGTCGGGGACCACCGTCAGGAATGAAGTTCCTTATAACGTATGATTTAAAACACAAACACAAAATTTTCACATCCGCCATCTTGAATTTTCATTATGACTTCATTACCGGCTTTGGCTCCCTCGAAAACCATAAAAACGACACCCCATGATCAGTTTTGAGTACAAAAAGTCACAGTATACGATAAAATATCGTGTTCTATACATTCGAAAAATAGCGCTTTGTGAACGTAGCCATGGTTAGGCGGTAACCGTATCACTCAGTGCCCATGTTCTAAAGCAAGTTCGTCGATGACGTATCCTATTGTTGGTTTGTAACTTTTAACATATTGATACTTGCACTTTTGTTTAGGTAAATAGTCCTATGGGACGGCAATCCCACATGAGCGGGGCCGGTTAGACAATATACTAAATTAATTTTGATGTCTTAGAATAGTAGATTCGATAAATTATAGCGTAGCAGTAGGTACATCCCTTGATAATAAAGTACGGCAATTGTTCCTTCATATGTAGTTGTCAATAATTACTGATCTGCATGAGCAGTGGTCAACATTAAAAACAAAAGAATATGTTTGCAGCATAAGCAAAACAGTACGACCATTTTTAGCCCATTCTAAAAAAAAAATTTTTTTATTCAGTCACTAAAGGGGTTATAGGGGATGCAAGTTAGACACACAATATACTAAAACAACAGCCACATTTTATAAAACTTTCCTTTACAGTACATTTGTAGTTGTGGTCTCTCTCAGCAGCCAAAATACACAGAGAGTTAGGACTGGTGACGCGGGAGCAAGCGACCGACGACGAAGCAGCTTGTCCTGAGGTTGAAACGCCCAGCCTTCAGTAGCAATTTCCCACTGCTTGCGAAGTTTTTCGATTTTAGTGGATAAATAAACAAACGCCTGTTCGTGTCGTTCCTATGCAGGAACGACACGAACAGGCGTAATACCTAATGGCATAACACGAATACACTGAGTGATTCTTACAGATTATTTCTGACGAACCCGGCTATCGCTAAAAAATATAACAGTGGATTGTACACACGAGATTTCTTAACTTCTTAACTGTCAGCTAACCATTAATATTTATTTTTATTATAAATATAGATGGTATAAGAGGTATATATAACTAATGCTTTGGAAGGATGGCATCGCCGTTTAAATGCTCGAATACCTAAACATCCCAGCTTGTACATGTTTGTACACAAATTAAAAATAGAAAGCAAGTATTGGGACAAGTGTGCGCTTAACATTTTATTTCACAATGTCAGAAAAAACCGTAAACAGCGTGACGTGATGTTTGACCGAAAATATAAGAAACTATTACGTAAATTGGAAGACGGAAATCTAGCGGTGGAACATTTCATGAAAAAGATCACGTTTCTCCAATTATTCAAGTAATTTAATTTATAGCTATTTACTTAATTAATAGTAACAATTACTAAGTAAGAAACAAAGGTTTATCTATATTATTTATAACCTGTTTTTGAGAAACAGGTTATGATTTAATTTAAAGCTTTTATTTAGTTAATAATAATAACTATAACTAAAAGAAGTACAGTTTAAAGTTTAAAGTTAAGTTTAGTTTAAAGTTTATTTTATTTTTGAAAAAATAAAAATGTTATAGTGATTATGTAGAGTTTAATTAAAATTATTTTTGTTTTGTTATAATTTTTTTGCAGTAGGTAAATCTTTCTTATATTTTTTTTTATTACTGTCGTGTGACTTTATATTATTATTGAAAATTGTTTAAGTTTATCTAAGTGTGTACCTACTTGAAAGGTATTTGTTGATTATATTTTTAAGAAAACTACCTACGCAAAACCAAAGATTTTTTAATTTTTAGACAATTTTTCCAAATCTCCACTCATCTTAAAAAGTGCTCCTTTTGCGAAGTGCACCAATTGAGAAGTGTACCAGTTGCGAAGTGTACCATATGAGAAGTGCACCAGTTGCTAAGTTCACCATTTGAGCATGGTGTACAAGTTGAGAAGTGCACCAAATGCGTCAAACCCGGTTTTAGGTTGATGTCAACTCGACATTGGCGAATGCTATTATGATCTTTGTTATCGAGTAATTAAATATAGATTTCAATGCAGAAGTCTGGTTAGTGCCGCAGCTTCAAAAGGACCTGAAAAAAATAATAATTTGAAAACTGAAGAAGATATGAAAGACTTGACTGTAAACTGTATATAATACAAAAAATCTTTTTATTCTACACAAAAAGTCACGCCTTCTTCCCATGGGATCAAAAAGGGGCAACAACTACAGAACGCTACCTGCTAGCCTGCCACGATCGATACATACTCCTTTTGCTTCGTTTACGTTTATACATTGCGAGCACCTGACCTTTCTCTAGAACATGACCAATAAGTTCTCTATAATGTCTTCTTAGGGCGTTTCGTTTCTCAATGAGATGTCAGCAGTGACGGGGTCCAATAGGGCCGATGCTGCCGGGGTCGCGGGTTGTTCGAAAGAGATACCGTGGCCCTGGCACAGGCAACTGAAGGAACACGGGTGGGTTTTAGTCAGTAAAAGTCTGACACGCCCTCCCGCTCCGCCCAGAGCGGGAGAAATCATTTTTGATGATTTCCCATCCACAAAAAAAAAAGGGTGTTTCGTTTTGGCGTTTCCACTTTTCATCTACCTTATAAGTACCTTTTGCTAGTCGCCTGTCATTCATCCTTTGTTTTTTCTTAGTACAATAAATTTGTTATTTATTTATTTGATTAAAGTGTAATATAGAAAAAAAAAACTGACCAAATAAAAAGCCCTAGCTGACCCGACAGACGTCCTGTGCAAATCTAACTGTCAAAGTCAAACTGTATATCGTGGAAAGAGAAAGTGTCAAATCTACGGATGTATTCATGTAGTTTATATTACACTAGTATGCCCGCGGCTTCGCCCGCGTGGATGTCGGAAAATATCCCACGGGAACGTACTACCGAGAAATCCTTCCTTATTCCATGTCTACATTACAAAGGGAGCCTCTGTGCAAAATTTCAGCTTTCTAGGTCCAAGGGTTTGGGCTGGGCGTTGATGAGTCAGTCAGTCAGTCAGGACTTCTCGTTTTATTTATATGGATTGTATTTATACAGTTTTATGGTAACAAGAAAAATGTGGTTTTTACGTTTTTCCGTGAATTTTTCTCTTCATAAGAACCTTCCTCGGACTGCAACGAATATTATAGAAAAAAAAAAAATAATTGCCGAATTGGTCCAGCCATTCTCGAGTTTTGCGCTTAGCAATACATTAGCCATTCATTTTTACTTAAGTATAGGTATAGATTTATCCTTTACCCAGTAATTGGGTTGTGGAGTTCAGAAAGTGCTGATTCTCAGCCTAATTTGAATAAATGACTTTTGATTTTTGATTCAGATAGGCAGTTGCTCCATATAAAATACCACCACCACCAGAACCAGAATACCAGATTCAGCTGCGTCCGGTTAGACTGGAAGCCGACCCCAACATCGTTGAGAAAAAGCTAGGCAGAATGATTGATAGATTTTATAGATTTATCATTCCAACATGACCAGTTCATCTAAGCAATCAATCCGTCTAGCCTTTTCCCATATATGTTGGGGTTGGCTTCCAGTCTAACCGGATGCAGCTGAATACCAGTATTTTAAATAGAGCAATTGCCTATCTGACCTCCACAACCCGGTAACTGGGTAATACGATACCCCTTGGTAAGACTGGTTGTCAGACTTTCGGGCTTCTGACGACCCGTAACGACTGATCCACGAATGGCAGCCGGGACCAACGGCTTAACGTGCTTTCCGAGGCACGGAGGAGTCTCGGTATGTAAAGATGGTCACCCATCCATGGACCAACCCCGGCAAGCGTAGCTTAACCTGATAGATGGACCAGATCAACCAATTCAACTAAGCTTACTTTTTTAATATTTTGTCATTACATCTTTTCAGATCAAAATGGAGGACGTGAAAGTGGAGCCTCCTGCTCCACCGGTCATGAAATTCATTAGTGTCACAAGTGAAGCCCTGACCGAGGAGCAGCGAGAGATGTACGAGTCAGTCCTCACCACGTGGAAACCTGTGATGTTCCCTAAGAGAATCAAACGCTACATCTGCAACAAATGCAATAAGGAATTCAAGAACTACCAGAACTTATACCTTCACACGACCAGAGTGCATTCCTCGGAAGAATCCGCCGTTATTTGTGATATTTGCGACAAAACATTCAAAAATAAACACTATTTGTACATGCATCGAATGAACAAGCATTACTCGGAGCTGGAGAAGTGTTACTGCCAGTTCTGTCTCCAAGAGTTCCGGACGAGGAGGGCTCTACATATGCATGTCAAAAGGATTCATCCCAACACTCTCCCTGAAATCAAATGCAATGAATGCGGGAAAGAGTTCTCGGTACCTTACAAACTGAAGTACCACATCGAGGCTTGTCATAAACAAGACGAGGAGAAATATAAATGTCATTTATGCCATAAGCTTTACAAAAACACTTTGAATTTGAACAGGCATCTTCATTTTCAACACACGCCCGTGGAGAGGCACCCGTGTGTGTTTTGCAATATGACCTTTAAATCTAGGCATCATATGAAAAGACATGTATTGAACATACATCCTCCTTTGGAGTCCAAGGTCACCTGCCCGGAATGTCTGAAAGAGTTCAAAAACGACCAGTATCTCAAGGAACACATGCAAGTGCACTCGTCATTGGATTCTAAAGTCAAGTGTGATATTTGCGACAAATTCTTTCACTCCGCGATCCGTTTAAAGAAACACAAGAAGATCGTGCATCCATCAAAACCTAAGCTTCGTTGCGAGAAGTGTGATAAAGAGTTTGCGCATGCGCACTACCTCCGTCGCCATAACAACGCCGTTCATTTGGAACTCGACGAGACGGAGTACCCTCATTCCTGCGACCAGTGCGGCAAAAAGTTTAAGCTAAAGAAGTATCTGAATAATCATATCCAGAGGCATGAGCAGCAGCATCTCAAGAGAATTTCTCAGATGGTGAAGACTGTGATGGGGGACGAGAAAGACGTGCCTGTTAAGAAGAGAGGGAGACCGAGAAAAGCGAGAGCCGAAATTGAGTTTATCAAATGCGAGCCGGTCTCGAGTTCCGATTCGGAATCTGGGGAGACGGACACAGATGACTCTGATTGAGTTTCTGGCGAAAACCTTATTCGGGTTAAGTTTCTAATTTATGTGTTTTAAAAGTGAAAAATGAAAATTAAGCTCTGGCCAAACTCAAGCGAATCCCGCGCGGCAAGCGGGACGAAGTTCCTATCAACTAACTTGTATGGAAGTGTTCAAACTGGCGCGAATAGTCGCGTGACTTCCTAATCATTAAAACACTCGACACGCGCAGTCGCGTCCCGCGCTGTATTCGCCTCAGTGTGGCTAGAGCTTAATTCAGTGCATTTTACTTCAAAAAGTTGAAACAAAAGTCACTGGTGATTAATTTTGTGGCATACCGTTGTAGATATGTTCCAAGGAGATGTAACAAGTTTTCTAAATTTATTGATTCTGTAAAAGGGTCTCGATTTGGGCTCGTATAGTTAGGACCAAATTTTTGCAAATTATTCTTATTAGTAGACATTTTCTAAGAGAGCGTCGGACGGAATACGGTAAAGAAGGGGAAGGGAAGGCAACTGCAGACCGCAGACTGCAGTGACGGACCGCAGCAACACTCTCTACGTATTCCTATGATAATGCTTCGGTAGATGGTGACGATGCCGCCTGCTGCTGCGGTCGAGCGGCCCCAGCAGACGGCATGCCATTAGGGCTGTCAGTGGCTGTAAAGAGCGATAAGACGAATTTTTTTGTTTGCCAAATTAGTTTCGCGAAACTAAACTGCCTCGGTGCTCATCGAAAAGATGGTGACTTTTTTGGAAGTTATTGAACGGGATGAGATGCGAGGCCGTGTCACCGGCTTAGGGTGCGTTCGCACTAAGGCAAACAAGGCAGGCTGTCGTGCCAGGACCGATCAATCACATTGGTTTAAGGGGGATGCGCTGTGGTAGCCCGCGAAATTTAAGTTTTTTTTTGGGTTTTTTGCAATTCGCAGGTCCGTGTCAGGTTGTATCTTGATCAAAATATGATACGCGGGAATAAAAGATATGTATTTATATAATTTTACCATGAAAATCATCAATACATCTCTCTAAGTTGGATTTCGTGCAGATTCGTCGAACGAACGAAATCTACGACTGCACGAAATCTAACTTAGAGAGATGTATTGATGATTTTTATGATTAAAATTATGTAAATACATAGGTTTTATTGCCGCGTATCATATTTTGATCAAGATACAACCTGACACGGACCTGCAAATTGCATAAAACGCAAGAAAATTTGAATTTCGCGGGCTACCACAGCGCATCCTCCTTAAAACCATACTGCGTGTCTAGTCTCGTCTGTGATTGGTCGATTCCTCCTCGTCTCCCCTCCGTTCTGCCTCTGTGGAAACGCACTCTTAAAGCTACCGTGAACAGACGAATTTGCGACAGATTGTTCTGACCGACTGCGTGCACAGACATTAAACGATCAGACTATGACTATCCAAGGTGTAATTGCAATAACTGTCTAGAGGCATGAGGAACAGGGTGTAAAGTTCACTCATCCTCTATTGAAAAGGGAGGATCCTCCGACCAGACAGGTGTTGTGTCTGGTGGGCAACTGCCCGACGGTTGATGTCGGGTCGTTGTATTTATGCTAATCGCGCGATAAATTCTGATTGCGCGATGCAGGATTGCGTGACATCAGTGTGACGCGTAGTTCGTATATAGCGATGTAGATTCCGCCACAACTGAAAACCTCTCACGTGTGACTGACACTGGTATGGCCATCAGCAAGGATTTTAATTTTGATAACACAAAAAAAATGTCGCTAATTAGTCATTTGTCGCCAAATATCAGAATTTGTCGGTCACTGCCTCAAAGATATAAGGGCTTGTAGGTGGACGATTTGGAGAGCATCTCCCCAACTGCCGCTGCCGTCATTTTCATCCATGACAGCCGTCACCGAGGCCGTTATGTGGCGGCCAACGCTTTTTTGGAAAAACGTAGCTTTACTGCTACGGCATAAAGGCGCTGCCAATGTCGAATTGTTGAGCGGTTCGTAGTAAAGCTCTGGTCTATCTAACAGCCGAATCCCGCCTGGGATGAGGGACGAAATTCACTCGCGTCGATTGTGTCAACTAAATTATGTGGAGGTGTTCAAACTGGCGCCAACTTTGCCGTGAATTCCTAATCGTTTCCTATTCAGACATTAATACACGCAGTCGCGTCCCGCATCCCGCGCGGCTTTCGCCTCAGTGTGACCAGAGTTTAAAAACCATCACTGAGATACGGGACCTGTGCTAACCGTCTTTCCGTCCGACACATTTTAAATTCAATTTTAAATCTTATCGAGACTTAAGGATAAGCTTGTGCTCTTAAGGCGCTCCCTCGCCGGGAGCGTTCGCCTGTAACGTAACCTTTACGTGCGACCTAGCCTTCTGCATATTTAATGATATGCCTATCCTGCGGGTTTCAATGATCTCTCTACACTACCAGCTGACGGCCTGCGCAGTCTACTTGCAAGCCTAGCCCTTCAAGTAGAATCTTGGGTTGTTACATTACAGGTGAACGCTCGCGGTGATTGAGCCTTTAGATAAAATATCTTACGCGTCTAAATTATTAGAAAAAGGAGAGTTGAAAGCGTTAATGATAGACTTTAAATAAAAATTAATAGTTTTTCTTATTACTTAACTGTTTCTTTTTTGGTAGATTTATATTGAGTATGGCAACATTGAGATTTTGGTAGAAAAGACTGATGGAGACTGGTTTTGGCGCCGAGTTACTTTTCTGAGTTGACAGCAGATTTAAGTTTTAATGCGAGCTGTAGAGATGTTTGACAACAATTCCAAGTAAATTGGAATCTTCACTAAGATTGAAACTATTTAACTAGTAGGGTAGTGAAACGATTACGAGGTAATAATACCAGCCTATTACTGCCCCACTGCAGGGCAAAAGCTTCTTCTCACACAGAGAAGGCACGAGCATTGATCACCACGCTTGCGCAAGACGGGTTGGCAATTTCAGACTTATATTAACTACAAGTCCAGGTTTTACTCACGATGGTTTCCTTCACCGATGTCAGTAATGTCCAAGATGAACTCGGAAAGTACAGGTCGACTATGCTTTTCATCTGGAGACATTTACTTAAGGCGCTATGAACTGAAGTCGGCTCGCGAGTGGTTGCCTCGCGCATTTGGTTGGTATTTCAACGTAGTAATTATTTTAATCATTTTATCAAGATGGACTCGGCGTATTGTGCTAAACAATCTTACTACCTCTTCATTTATGTAAAAAATAAGAAGGAAACTTCTGTTTTTGTAGCTATGAGATTGATTAAAAACATGACGAAAAGGGGTAACTTTGGGATTTTTTTCTATTCAGCAAAGTAATCTAATCGTGTTATTAAAAGCGATTGGTTATCCGCCAGGTCCTTAAATAAGTAAGATGCATAATATCTTTTTTAACCGATTTCAAAAAGGAGGAGGTTCTCAATTCGTCGGAACCTTTTTTTTTTTTTTTTTTTTTTTTTTAAATGTATGCTCCCCGATTACTCGAACATGGCTAGACTAATTTGGATTTTTTTTGTTTTATTCGAGAGGGTATACATCGCAGTTGGTCCCATATAAAATTGATTAACTTTGCTTCGGTAGTTTTTGAGTTAGCTTCAATTTGTTCTAGTTTCGTTTTGCAGGTAGGTACTGGTATTAGAGTTTGTGTGGGGTAGGTACCACAACTAAAAAGTGAAAAATAAAAGCTTTTTTACAAAAAAATACAACCGACTTCCAAAAACAACACTACAAAGTGAAAAATAACTTTAATTTCGGAAGTCGGTGGCAAAAAACAAAAATACATTTAACCAGACACACACAGTGTTAGTGATTTGGAAAAAATAATATGTTAAACTAACACTTCCTGCGCGGCTTCGCCCGCGTGGTTGTCGGATAATATCCCACGGGAACGTACTACCGGGAATTCCTTCCTTATTCCTTGTCTATATTATAAAGGTAATTTCTGCGCAAAATTTGAGCTTTCTAGGTCCAAGGTTTTGGGATGGGCGTTGATGAGTCAGTCAGTCAGGACATTAGAGCATTTTATTAATAACATAATCTGTGAATATTTTAGATTATGTTTATATTACATAGTGTAATTAAATTGTAAAGTTATGTCTAACGCGGATAAAAAACTGAGAATCACGCAAAAACTATCAGCGTATTTTTTATGAAACTCACCATTTTAAAGATAATTCAATTATTTATATTTTTAACCGACTTCAAAAAGGAGTTCTCAATTCGTCGGAACCTTTTTTTTATGTATGTTCCCCGATTACTCGAAGATGGCTAGACCGATTTGATTTTTTATTTTTGTTTTATTCGAGAGGGTTTACATCACAGTTGGTCCCATATAAAATTGATTAACTTTGCTTTGGTAATTTTGAGTTAGCTTCTAGTGAAGCTAGCTAGCTTTGTAAAAAATACGTATTAGTATACGTATTTTTTCCCCACTTTTATATGGATGATGTTCTAGTTTGTTTTGCAGGTAGTGGTATTAGAATTTGTGTGGGGTAGGCACCACAACTAAAAAGTGAAAAATAAAAACTTTTTTACAAAAAAAATACAACCGACTTCCAAAAACAACACTACAAAATGAAAAATAACTTTAATTTCGGAAGTCGGTGGCAAAAAACGAAAAAACATTTAACTAGACACCGACTTCCGAAATTAATGTTATTTTTCACTTTGTAGTGTTGTTTTTGGAAGTCGGGTGTATTTTTTTGTAAAAAAAGTTTTTAATATACGTGTTATAATATAATAAATATCTTTTGTTTTATGCATAAAAATGCGTCTATTTGTGACAGCGCTCCTTGATGGGCGAGTCCTATTACTGGGTGGACGTCGACGCGTTGCGTAAGCTCAGCACAGAACACGCAAGCTAACCACTCAAGGCCAGTGGCATATCTGCGCCTTAATTGTCAGTCACAGTGACATACACCCGGCGGCCGTCACAGTCACCAACAAAACAGAAGTAATAAAAAATGTACAGAGGTGTGAGACTAAAGGAAGAGAATCCAGTGTTGCCATATGTCAAAATTGTTATCTATTTGGGGTCAGTAATTGTAATATTAAGTAGGACTTTTGAAATTATGAGGATGTTAAGTATTATAGGTCGCATCGCCACCCAAAACAGAACCTAGTAAATCACTAGAATAATGGCATAGGTAATAATTAAAATTCACCAGTTATTAGGTAATATTTAATGAACTTCTAAAAACTTTTTGCGCTTGTGATGTTGCACACTTTTTTTTTAATAAATGAGCCCGCCAAAAGAGTGAGGTTTGGTTAGGTTAGAGGGAATTATTAGAGGTTTCTCTCTTTGAAGGGGTTCTGTACCCGAAGGATGCCAAAATTACTAATTGTCCGCTGTCTGTCAGCGGGCTGTATCTTATGAACCGTAATAGAATAGACGGTTGAAATTTTCATAGATTTTTGTATTTCTATTGCCTCTTTAACAATACAAATAAAATAAAGTTAAAAAATAATTCGCCTATTTTTTTTTCTAAGTACCTTCCTTTTATTTGTTTTTTTTTTTTTTAAATTTAGTTAGGTTTATCATGTGCAATATTTTTAACAACGTAGAATAAATTATAATAGGTACTATAATTGCTTTTTTTATATTTAATAAAATATTTTGTAAGTAAGCAAATAAAAACTACGATTCTTAGGTCAGGTGGCGTTCTGTAGTTACTGCCTACCCACATGGGAAGAAGGTGTGAGTTTATGTATGTAAATATCTACCTTTTAAAATTAAAAAAAAAACGATTCCATATCCTCATAATTTTAAAAGAGTTTAAAGCCCTGCTGGACTAGTTGACAATGATGTTATTGAAATACTATCTGTGCCCCGCGGTTTGACCCGTTTAGACCGGGATAAATGTAGCCTATGTGTAAATCCAGGGTATATGCTACCTACATACCAAATTTCATCCAAATCGGTCCAGCCGTTTGAGCGTGAAGAAGTAACAAACATACAAACACACACACAAACACAAATTTTCACCTCTATAATATAAAAAATAATAGTAGTAATTCACTTTAGGTAGCGAAACTTCATTGATGGATGATGGGGTATCGGTCAGCTTCCAGCATAACCAGATTCAGCTAATTACCAGTTGGAATTTTACATGGAGCGACTGCATATCAGTCCTCCACAACCCAGTTACTGGGTAACACAATACCCTTTGGCAAGACTGGTTATCAGGCTTGGGCTTCTGACAACCCGTAACGACAGTCAAAGATCCACAGATGACAGCCGGGACCAACGGCTTACGTGCTTTCCGAGGCACGGAGGGCTCTCGATATGTCCTCTGCGGCAAGCGTAGCTTAACCTTTGAACGAGCTGCGCGGCTGTTATTATTTAGCCATTAGCCCTTTATGAAATACTAGCTTTTGCCCGCGGCTTCGCTCGCCCGTGGGATATTTTCCGGATGTCGGATAATAACCCACGGGAACGTACTTCCGGGCAATCCTTCCATATTCCTTGCCTACATTATAAAGGGAACCTCTGTGCAAAATTTCAGCTTTCTAGTTCCAAGGGTTTGGGCTGGGCGTTGATGAGTCAGTCAGTCAGGACTTCTCTTATTATTTGATATGTTTTATATACTTACTTAGATATAAATCAATTGAATAATTTCATGTACAGTTTGACAACGTTCAAATGTCCATCGTTTTATCTTCGGAAAAACCGAAGTATAGCGAATAAAATGTGACTTCGACCAATAGAAATTATTTATATTCCCCATAAATTATGTATTACTAGCTTCCGCCCGCGTGGTATATCGATAAAAAGTAGCCTGTGTCCAGGTCACGGTCTACCCGTGTGCCAAATTTCATTCAAATTCGTTCAGCCGTTTCAGTGTGAAAACGTTACAAACAAATAAACTCACTTTCGCATTTATAATATTAGCTAGGATAGATTGATTCCGTCACTCCCCTAGTGGAACAGTCACGTTTAATTCGGCAAAGTTCGGTTTCTCGAATATAAACGATGGAATTTTTGAACTTTGTCAAACTGTCATGACTAAAGTTTATAACGGGGTCAATGACCGCTTGTAGTGTACGTAGTTACCGATACCTACTACGTCTGCGGATTTTCGTCGGTTAATTTAATTTGACCTTGAGTAATTAATTTATGATGAACAGAACAGGTTTGTAGATTTTCAGACTTACAAAAACAAACAAGGTTTATGTGTAGAGGTTTAAACCATTGAGCCATTTTTGTATATCGAACTTTAAAAGTTAGTTAATCGGAATAAAGTTCAAAATACAATAACTGGCTCTAATGTTTAGGCTTGAACGGAAGTTGTAACTGATTTTGTAAAGACAATACATTTCACTACTCATTACTCACTCGCTCACACTTCACTCCCTGTACTCACAGTACTGTTGTTACTAATTTTGCATGACGGTTTGAGTAATAATTTCCGACTACCCTCAAAATATTGTTCAAATCTTATTGTCTGCTCAGTCCACGGCTAACAAAGTACATACTATAAATGTTATAAATATGTATATAAAGTTATTATTTAGTTAATTAGTTGAGGTGGAAGACCAGTTATTCAGTTATCTTCTTAGCGTGGCAATATAAGTAGTCAAATTCTGGACTGACTGTCCAGAATTTGGCGACGAGTTTGGCAACATCAGTAGCGTCCATCAGCTCCTGTGACGTACAGGCACAATATAATAATGTTACAGTACCTATACTCCATTTACAATAACATTAGACATTTAAACAAACCTTTTTTAGAGTCCGTTCAACCGATTTTGACTTGTATTCCGTAGGCTTAAGGATGGCATTAAAGGCAAAATAGTAGTTTTACAATACCAACTGTATACTGCAGCTCCCATTTGTCATGCCACCAACGCAATAGAAGTCAAAATCGGTTGAACGGACTGTAATAAAGGTTTGTGTAAATGTCTAATGTTATTGTAAATGGAGTATAGGTTATCGGTGCGTTATTACCGCGCGCTAGAACTGTTGCGTACTGATACTGACTGAGACTTCGAAGCGCGTTGTTTCGGACGTTTTAGTTGAAAATAAACTACTATATCATTATTAAACTGTGGTTCTGGAAACAGGACACGCTGGACACGATATTAATTGTACCATTATTTGTGGAACAGCACCACATTTACACTCCAGGGCGGAGTTATCTGTGAATCTCCACCTAAGCAGGTTTTCCTTGCTACTGCCAACCTTGGTCAGGAGTCTAAAGACTTCCAGCAAGGCAACTCATGTCCAGGTGGGAGATTTTAGCAGGTGGATTGAATAGGTTGTAGCCAGCAAAACGTCAGGACCAATTCAGTGATAATAAATAATAAGAGTCATGGTTCAGTAGAAGTCAGCTGAAAACTCGGGGTAAGATTTACAAATAGCTTCGTACGAATATGAGCCTAAAAGACAAATAAATAAGGTTGATATCATGGAACACTGTCACATTTTCGATTAAATGAATTTGAACATAATTTACTGAAGAATAAAGTTGATAGTCGTATGAAACGCTAACTTTGTTACTTGACAAATTCAAAGTTCAATGTATGATTCTCGTCCTCAAGCGCAACTCAACCTTAAGTCCTCGTACCACGGGCGATTTTTATCCCGCACTGGATTTTTAACGCACTGCTTAGCGCCGAGAGTTCAAATCCAACATTAGTGTTTTTTTGTCGAGCTGGGATGCTTGCCGTTGGATTCTCAATGCTCTGATCAACACTGAGAGTAAAATCTAGTGCGCCATAAAAATCGGCCGTATGAACTTAGGCTTAGTTGAATTTAGTTGTCGAAGATTAAGATCTAATGCTGTCTGTGTGACTTTAAGGTGTAATGCAACAACAGAAGGACTTGCGATGGTGACGAGCGATTACTCGCTGGTAGCACAGTCGACCGACGAGAGCCCGAGCTGCTTACGTAGTTCGGCGAACTTCGTATGCAGCTCGGGCTTCGTCGGACGACTGTGTGACGTATAGTCTGTGCTGGTAGTATGCGTCTGTAACAAGCGTGAGTCTCGGCGAGTGTTCTACCCAACAATCGAGGGACACTGAGCAAGTACTCCCTTTGATAGCTCTTGTCGCTGCGACAGACTAGTACTCGCCGACCGGCGGTGTGAACAGTCAGCGGATTGACTATTAATATATGTGTCTCTTACACGGGACTATAAATCTTTGGGGGCGTTCATTAATTACGTCAGGCGTTTGGAGGGGGGAGGGTGTCGAGCCGAATCTCACCCAATCTCACGTGGAGAGGGGGGGTCTCGGCAAATATCACGTTTTGTTTTTCGAATGAAACAATATAAAATTGCGAGTAAAATGGGTACCCACCTAATTAATATGAAAAAATAAGTAATATAAAAAATGCGCATTTTGAAAAATCTCATGTGAGATTAAGTGGGGAGGGAGGGGGTCGAGCAAAATCTCACGACATCTCACCATGGGGTGTCCTGAAAATTCGCCAAAACCGCCTCTCGTAATTAATAATCGCCCCCTTTTGAACCTCAGAACTGTATTCTGAGTTTTGAACGTATCTTTAGCAAGATAACTCGTTAGCTTATCATCACTAAGTAAGTACTATAAAGTGAAAAGTTGTACAAACATTGTCTACTCTGGCGAGCTCGCCCGTTCTTGTTTGAGCTTTTAAACACTTTTATTAAGGTTCAATGTACAATATCATTAGTTCTCTGAAATCTGGTCTGCGTTCTTTTCGCCACATAACTGAAAGACTGGTCTCTAAGATAGGATACTTTTTAAAAAACTATTGAATTTTTTCAAACGAATATTTATTGTAAATAAAGTATTTTGATGTGAAGCTAAATGATTATTTTTTATTTTATCTATACGTACTTACTTATCCTGAAATATCACGGTGGCTCGCATAGTAGGTACACTCAACCGCACATCAGTTGTAAGAATTTAACATTGACTGCCATTATTACGTTGTTTAAGGAACTTAGTTTGAGGTATGAAATGGGAGTGTTTGTTCGCTGTAACCTGCATTTATTTGAAAAACTACTGCCAATCAATCAATCTGCGTAGCCTTTTCCCAACTATGTTGGGGTCGGCTTCCAGTCTAACCGGATGCAGCTGAATACTATTATTTTACATGGAGCGACTGCCTATCTGACCTCCACAACCCATTAACTGGGTAATACGATACCTCTTGGCTATGGCCCCAAAAATATATAACAGTATACCAGCAGTAGCTATTCGAATTAAAGAGTGTCTGGGATCCTGTTTGTTAACCGACTTCAAAAAGGAGGAGGTTCTCAATTCGTCGGAACTATTTTTTTTTAATGTATGTTCCCCGATTACTCGAACATGGCTAGACCAATTTGGATTTTTTTTTTGTTTTATTCGAGAGGGTATACACCACAGTTGGTCCCATATAAAATTGATTAACTTTGCTTCCGTAGTTTTTAGTTAGCTTCAATAATACGTATTTTTTTCCCCACTTTTATATGGATGATGTTCTAGTTTGTTTTGCAGGTAGTGGTATTAGAATTTGTGTGGGGTAGGTACTACATCTAAAAAGTGAAAAATAAAAACTTTTTTACAAAAAAATACAACCGACTTCCAAAAACAACACTAAGTACAAAGTGAAAAATAACTTTAATTTCGGAAGTCGGTGGCAAAAAACGAAAATACATTTAACTGGACACGACTTCCGAAAAAAGTTATTTTTCACTTTGTAGTGTTGTTTTTGGTAGTCGGTTGTATTTTTTTGTAAAAAAGTTTTTATTTAAATTAATTTTAGATAGATGTTACTACTCCATCACTGAGTTTACTACTGATAAACAGAGGTACCTATGACGATCCCGACTTGCTAATTAAACGCTTATGATTTTATTTATTTATTCAATATGAATAGTTTAAAAAAAAAATTGTAATGATCTGTTAATCTAATTGACATATTTTAAATTGAATTGTTATTGTTTTTATATTTTTACTGTACTATTGACATGCCACCTTAAATAGAACTGCTTATTTGTGTTAATTTTGTGCGCCCTATATTGGCAAAACATAGCGCACGTAATTTTAAACAATATACCATCTGTAATCATACGTATGTTTTACAAAATAAATGATTGATTGATTGATACGTAGCAATTAGGGTTGCGGCAACGGGCCACACGCTACAGCCACAAAACGCCGCCACCTGCAGCTGGACGCGGTTAACCGCTCCACCCAGAGCGGGAGAAGTCATTTGATGATTTCTCAACAAAAAAAAAAAAAGCCTGAAACACTGCTACATACAGGGTGTATCTAAACAACTTTCTCCATGGTACCAACAATAGTAATCGAGAAAAAAATTATCAGCCATCCCATACATTAGGCTCGAGTAGGTATTGAAGATTTGTATGGGTTAGTTAATATTTTTTTTTCACGATCACGATGTTGGTCCCATGGAGAAAGTTGTTCAGGTTTGATGGTCTGTACCATACCTTTCTGACATACCCTGTACCTATAGGTAAAAAAAGAAAATAGGTACTTACGTTTATTTGCAGTAAAACATGACCCAACAAAAAGAACAAGATGGGGAAAATATGCGTCACATCTACGCAAAACGGCCATCGCACAGCGTAATGCACCGAGCCAGGCCAGGCGCACCGCATTTTAGGTATGAAGCTAAAGTACGCGCCGGACTCGACTTGTCGGGCTAATTCAGTGTGGGCTGCCGCGCACAACCGCGAAGCTAATGCAACCCTAACGAGTCGGAAGGTAAGAGTTCGCGATAGAGAGGCAACTTCTAGGTGAATGTAACTGTAGGTAATTAACAGTAGCAAGAGTCACCATCTATTTAAATGATTTTGCGAAGTGAATCTTCTGTAGATACTTTTACTACTTATTATATACCTAATCTGTATCACAGGCCACAACGCTGGTTTTCAGCGACGGGTGGCGTAAATACCTTAATTTGGTTGGTGATCCCCGTATGTTGAACACTTAGACGTATTTAGTTGTTAACAAATAGAATAGTGGGTACCTACCACAGAACACTTGGTGGAGTGTCCTATTAGCCGAGGTTCGCACGGACGTAAAAATATAGCGGCGATTTTTTTTTTAACGCACTAGATTTTCAACGCTCTGCTTAGCGCCGAAAGTTGAAAATCCAACAGTGTGTTTTTTCGACGCGCTGGGAGAATGCTGGGATGCACTCTGTTGGATTCTCGAAGCTCGGCTCAACACCGAGAATTGAATATCCAGTGCGCGATAAAATCCCGCCGCGATATTTTTACGTCCGAGCGAACGTCGGCATAAAGTAAAAGTTTTACGGCAGACGTAAACAAGGCCCCGTCCCGTATTGTATCTAGGTATCTATGTCTCTCATTGGTCTCGTATGTCTGGAACTTCTTTCATAAATGATCTATGATCATAAAACTTTATTTATCTCAACATCTTACTATAGGCACTAGCCATATTGAACAATCTTATATAGAGAAAGATGTTTTGAGTTAGAAGGGTCCTCACTCCCTGACTGATGAGTTACAGATTACCCTATGGTCTGGAAGTTGTTTTTAAAAGAATATTCATTTGTAAAACGGTACGGGGCGATGGAACTTAGAACTAAGGTCAATTCTCGTAGAATACCTACATAAAAATTCAAGTCGCAATCTCATGCCAGTGACAATCAAATGTCATAAATGTAGGTAAACCCAATAAATTTTTTTTTAAAAATTCCATGGGTAAACCTCAGATTAGGGTACGGCATAGAGCAACACGGCCCCCGGCGCGCCGGGGGCCGTGTTGCTCTATGGGGTACGGTAAACGCGGTACAATTTTTGACAGATTGAGACAGAGATGAGATTGCGAACGTTGTTAAAAATACGGGAATTTTGTATCGGCGTGATTAGATTTTCTTCCAATTTTCGCTAAATACGCTGGCTTGGCTTTCAAAAATAGGCATTTAAAAAAACTACGTCTCGTTTTGTTTTTTCACATTATAAAACCATTTTCTCAACAACTTATCTTTACTATAGAATACGTACATCATTAAAATTGAAACTATTATCAAGCTACCACTAAATCATTACTTTCATGCATTTAATATCAATCATTTTATTCGGTAATAAATCGAAACCTAGACCGCACGTGGAAACAAAACGCATCGCAAAAAAAAACAAAGCTGCCAAGTGCCAAATCGCCATATTGTTTACATTTTCCAGATTTGTATTGGGACTATTTGCGTGTAATTATTTTTATAAATATTTGTAATAAAATGGAAACGATGAGTTTAGGCAATGAGGCAGATATTAAACTTGATTTTGAATCGGCGAAAGCTATTTGTAGGTGTTGTTTGATGACGGAGAGACGAATGCATAACGCTGTTATGTTCGAAGCGTTTTTCAAAGATCTTGCCGGAATCAACGTGAGTATTTAACTGTTTTAGACGGAATTAACCCCTCAAAATTCGTTAGTTTAACATTTCTGTTAATTCAAAAGAGATTCAACAATCATTTTCGCTAATAACCTTACTGAAACAGTCGTGAACAAATAAAAAAAAAATGTTCCCAATTTCATGTTTAATGCTTGCTATGCATTTTCTTACTAAAGCTTTAGGCTCTTGTTCTTCTTCTTATTATCTTGTGCTTATGAGTAGAAATTTAATTTGAAAACAACATGTTAATTTCCTATCATTTAAATAATTAGCAAATCTTGATAGGTTGTTAATTCTTTGAGACTCGCATGTTCTGTGTTGTATTACATAAAAACATAGCATCATCATCAAGGGCTAGGCAGAGGCTCACCTATAGATAGTACACCCACATTTTGCCAGTGGTTTTTTAAGTCTCAATCCCAAGTAATAGGGACCGAGTTTATTACCATCAACCAGACACAAATCTAAACTCTGGGCTGCTAGTAGCTGGAAGATGAATCCAAAAACAATTTGCCTTACCTGGGAAGGACCACACGTTCTGCAGTCTTTCTTGCTACTAGACCAAGTAGGCAGGTGCTGAATAAAATGTTAACAATTATTATCAGACTAGAGTAGAGCGTCAACTATCTGAACAAATTAGGGGATAACGGTGTTCAGAAGACTGATTTATTCAGATAATCAAACTGTATGACAAAATCTTTCAATAAAACCATAACATATGTAATCTGTTTTTATTTATAACAATAGTAAGTAATAGTCTCATCTTGAGGAGCTCGTGGCTAAGTAATAACAGCCGCACGGGTCGATCCATCAGGTTAAGCTACGCTTGCCAGGGTTGGTCCGTGGATGGGTGACCATCTTTACATACCGAGACTCCTCCGTGCCTCGGAAAGCACGTTAAGCCGTTGGTCCCGGCTGTCATTCGTGGATCTTTGACAGTCGTTACGGGTCGTCAGAAGCCCGAAAGTCTTGACAACCAGTCTTACCAAGGGGTATCGTATTACCCAGTTACTGGGTTGTGGAGGTCAGATAGGCAGTCGCTCCATGTAAAATAATGGTATTCAGCTGCATCCGGTTAGACTGGAAGCCGACCCCAACATAGTTGGGAAAAGGCTAGGCAGATTTTAGTCTCATCTTCCTGCCCTTATCCCATATTACTTGGGGTCGGCGCAACACGTTTTCTTCTTCCATTCTCCCCTGTCAACCGTCATGCTATCATTCACTCCCTTCTCTTTGATATCATTCCTCACACAATCCATCCATCTTTTCTTGGCCTTCCTCTGCCTCTCCATCCATCAACATGTATATTCATCACTCTTTTAGTCACATGCGTTTCGTCTCTCCTCATTACATGCCCATACCAAGACAAACAATTTCCTTTCAACTTTTCTGTCACTTTCAAACTTCCTCTTATATACTCATTTCTCACTTTATCCATTCTCGTCACTCCACACATCCATCTCAACTCAAAAGTAGTAGTCTAGTAAACAAAATAGATAATGTGTGATACATACACAAAAAGGAATGAATAAATGCTTAAATAAGTCCTTAATTTTGGTAGCAGTTAAGCAGTTGTTCAATTGACCGACATTCGCATAATCAATGCTCTACTGCGCTTATTAAATCCATCAACCCACACTGTATTCACGTGGTGGATTAAGACCCACTCCCTCTCACAGAGAGTAGGCCTGTGTCCCAGTAGTGGGAACATTATAGGCTGATTTGCTAAGCTTGTTAAACATGCCTGCTGCTTACTGCATCAATCAATCAACTCAGCCTATCGCAGTCCACTGCTGCACATAGGCCTCTCCCAAGCTGCGCTACAACACCCTGTCTTGTTGCATACCTGATGAAAATGTATTATTATTACTAACAGCACCCCACGGTTTCACCCACTTAAGTCTATACCGAGGGAATATTAGGATAAAAAGTATCTTACTTTTTAATCCAGGTTATGAACTAACTGTTTGCCGAAGTTTATCCAAATTTTTTGAAGGATTGAGTAACAATCATCCAAACTTCACATTTATAATTTTGTAGTAGGATTATAATATTAGTAGGATTGTGTTTCCAGGTAACAGAATCCGATGGTCTACCGCAGTGGCTGTGTTACGAATGCGCTATACTCCTACAGAAGTCGGTCAAGTTCAAACATAAGGTGTTGCGAGCTCACACGATGCTGTACGAGTATCTTACACGATGTGCTCCCGTGAGTATTTTTATGATAAGTGAGTTAATAATTGCTCAGTAAATACAAGCTTTTGACGCTCAGCTCTAGACGTAAACAATTAGAGGTAATGACATTGTATAATATTGTTAATGGTAATTTCGACTGTGTAGATTTAAATAATGTATTGTGCTATGCTGTCCCAAGAACTGTCCATAGACGGCGGGTGCGTGCGGGCAAACTCTTTGCAGTAGGTGCCTGCCGATCTAACACTGGTCTACGTTCACCAGTTCGGCGAATGGCAGCAACCTACAATGAAGCATTCGAACATATAGATATATTTGCATGTTCTTTTAAAAGGTTTCGTAGCCTTTTGTATGAGGCACTTGAACTCTAAGACTAATTATTTTTTGTTGCTGTTTTTTCTTCTTTTTTTTTAATGTTTCATTTTTGTTTCTATTTATTTTACAATATTAGTATAACTGTCACAAATGAACAGTTCACCTCCTAGTGATTAAGGTTTTATTTATTAATAGTAAACTGTGAACAGCGCTGTGGGCTACATTATTACTTAAGTTATTTATGTTTTACTATTGTAATATTCCATTTTGTAGCTGTTTGTTGTTCCTACTTAATAAAATAAAATAAAATAATATCTGTTATAAAGTATCTAGTAACAGTTAGTAGTAGTAGTATCCTTTGCGAGGATGGGAAGATGAAATTAGATTGGGTGGCACATACACAAGAACAGCTGGTGACATTAGAACATTCCTTGGAATTTAAAGAATATTTGAAAAAAATAATTGCTGAATCGGTTCAATCGTTCTCGAGTTTTGCGCTTAGCAACACATTTAGCCATTCATTTTTAGGGTTCCGTACCTTAAAAGTAAAAAAAACTGAACCCTTTTAGGATCACTTCGTTGTCTGTCTGTTTGTTAGTAGAGTCGGTCAGTCTGTCAAGACTATTTTTCCCAAGAACGCATGGAGTCTATAGATAGACCCTTGGGAGTTTTAAAAAAAATAAGCTTCTAAGTCAACGCAAGTAAATCCAAACCTATAGGGTACTTCCCGTTGTCAATTTGCCATAAAGCAAGGTCTCACCTCATAAGTATTGCATAAAAATTTTTTTTTTTGGGATTTCTAGTTTTCCAACTACAATGTCGTTATGTTTGTTTTTGAGATAAATTATTTTCAACCACGGCACCCTTGTAAAAAAATTAGGATTACGTTTTTAATTATTCAAATAATCAAATCAAAGCACTCAATGTGCAAGTGGCGCCACAAATTGACATCCATAGGTACTATGGACAAAACTTAAGCATGCTCACTTAAGAAAATATTCCTACGAGAGCGCAGCTAGTGACAAACGAACATTGTGCGATCGAGTCGTGAGCCGTGCTATGCGATTATCGCCTTTGAGGTGATCATGCGGAACTTTGGCCCATAGTACGTTTGCTGATCCAGTCGTTTACATTTCAATCAGATAATTTTGGTACAGACTATAATCAATCTAGCACCATTATTCAGGCTTATTGTGATGTAAAACTGTTGCAGTTCCCGATTGAGGCTCAGGATGAAGAGTTGTCCAAGTATGCCAGTCCTCATTTGAGTACCACGAGCGTGCTGACCATTGATACAGTGGGCAAAGGCAAGGCTGGATACCAGGAGGTTCTAGAGGTGAGTGGCAATCTTAAAATCAAAAAAGGGGCTCGTGGCTAAGTACTAAACTACGATTGCCGCGCTCGGTTTGTGGATGGGTGATCAGCCATTACTTATCAAGATCCCTCCATATCTCAGAAAGCATGTTAAGCCGTTGGTCCCGGTTGTCTTACCAAGGGGTATTGAGTTGCCCAGTAACTGGGTTGTGGAGGTCAGATAGGCAGTCGATCCATGTACAATACTGGTATTCAGCTGCATCCGGTTAGACTGGAAGCTGACCCCAACATAGTTGGGAAAAGTCAGACTATTTGAACACCGTCCTGACTAATACTATAAATGCGAAAGTGAGTTTGTTTGTTCTTTTATTTGTTACGCTTTCACGCTAAAATGGCTGAACGGATTTGGATGAAATTTGGCACACAGGTAGACTATGACCTGGATTAGGATATAGTAGTACGTTCCCGTGGGATAATTTCGATCATCGTGATGAAGCCGCGGGCAAAAGCTAGTAATTACATAAGACAGTCCCTCAAATAGCTTCGTTGATCTAGTGATTGCAAGCGCTACTGTTGAGCATGAGGTCCTGGGTTCGATACACAGGTCGGGCAAAGAGATATTGGTTTTTTCCATCTGTAATTTCTCAGCAGCACCCCGGAGTCAAGATTTGTGTCCGGTTGATGGCAATAGGCTCGCCAACCGTTACATGAGACTTATTGTGTGTTTGTTTGGTTTATTTGTTACGTGTTGTTTTGTTAGTATAGAGGCATGAGGAACAGGGTGTAAATTTCACTCATCCTCTATTGAAAAGGGAGGATCCTCTGACCAGACGGGTGTTGTGTCTGGTGGGCAACTGCCCGACGGTTGATGTCGGCACGTTGTATTAAACTTTGATTGCGCGATGCAGGATTGCGTGACGTCAATGATGTTGGCCGTCACAACACCCCGGTCAGGGGGTGCGACTAGCGGTCACGGGGCGTGGCCCCCTTCCCGCGGGAGTCACCACGGGCACCTCTTTTTGTGTGCCTCAAGCCGGCTAGTAGATGACGCCAGTGTGACGCGTAGTTCGTATGTAGCGATGTAGATGCCGCCACAGGTACTTCGCTGCTTAACTTTTTGAGGATTACAGGCGTGATGGTATGTTATATAAAAATATATTTTCAGCATGAAAAGCAAGTACAATCTTCAGGATTAGATGACATTGATATTCAAATGATTAGTAAAATAGAAGAAGATATTGTGAAGGAAGAGAATGGCTTCTCAGACTATGAAGATAATATTACTTTAGAAGAATTTAGGTAAGATTCTCCAAAATACTTTTATTTTTAACTAGCGACCCGCCCCTGCCTCGCACGGTTTTCATGACTTGACAAATATCGAGATTTTTGTATTATATGTAAGTTTTATATTAATATATTAAACATACCGAGGGGGGATCAAAAAGTAGTGAGAATGAGATACATTATAATGACTATTGATAACTTCACAATTTATTTTTCTACATAGTCTCCGAGTCTCTCTACACACCGAGTCTAGCGCTTTTCCAAGACTTCAATCCCTTTCAAAAAAAAAGTTTTGTCTTGGTCCTGCAAAAAGCTCTCCACGGCATCCATCGCCTCGTTATCGTCTTCGTACCTGTTTCCCCTTAAGTATCCTTTCAATTTGGGGAACACATAAAAATCGCTAGGCGCCAGATCTGGTGAATAAGGGGGGTGGTCAACCAATTCGAAGCCAGCTTGCTGAATGGCAGCCATCGCAACTGCCGACCTGTGCGCGGGTGCGTTGTCGTGATGAAACAGCACGCCCCTTCGAAGTTTCCCTCTCCTTTTCTCTTTGATGGCATTCCTCAACTTAGGAATTAAAGCTGCATAATATTGGCCTGTAATAGTGGTTCCACGCTCCAGGTAATCAATCAACAATATCCCTTCTGAGTCCCAAAAAATATTGAGGCCATAACCTTGCCAGCCAATGCCACGGCACGAAACTTCTTCGGGGTCGGTGATGATGGCCGTTTCCATTGCGAAGATTACTGTTTTGTCTCGGGATCAAAATGATGGACCCATGTTTCGTCCATTGTTACGAAACGAGACAAAAAGTTTTCAGAATCTTCTTGAAACTTGTCCAACAATATCTTCGAAATGTCAAATCGATTTTGTTTCCGACTGTCGGTTAACATTCTCGGCACCCATCTTGCGGAGACTTTTCTCATATTCAAAGATTGTTTCAATATGGATTGAATACTTCCATATGAAATGCCCGTTTCTTGAATTAAGTATCGGATGGTAACTCTTCGATCGCTCAATACAATTTTCTCTACTTTCGCAACATTTTCTTGGGTGACTGACGTCGATGGACGGCCGCAACGATGTTCGTCTTCCGTGCTCATTCTCCCTACTCGGCCAAATACGGACGTTTTTGGCGTTAACTGCTATAACTTCGAACCTTAGGAGGTTTAGTGTATATTTTTGATATAGGTATTTTTTTGATACAAAAAATTCTACCTCATCTGACTAAAAATGTGAGCTTAGGAAATTTAATATCTCCAGACTTATAAATTTTTCAATGGTGGCGCTGCCACTGTCAGAAGCTCTACTCGCCTTAAGACGTAGATAAGTGCCAGCGGCCTTGAGTGGTTAGCTTGCGTGTTCTGTGCTGAGCTCACGCAACGCGTCGTACGTCCAGCCAGTAATAGGACTCGCCCATAATGGAGCGCTGTCCCAAATTAGACGCATTATTAAATTATTATACTTACATAAAACAAAAGTATTATATTAAATCACGTATATTAAAAGGTAAACAATTAAATTATCTTTGAAATGGCGAAGGTTTCATAAAAATACGCTTGATAGTTTTTTCGTGATTCTCAGTTTTATATCCACGTTAGACATGAACTTTACAAATAAATTACACTATGTAATATAAACATAATCTAAAATATTCACAGATTAAGTTATTAAGAAAATGCTCGAATTTAACATTATATTTTTTCCAAATCAGTACTCGTTTAGAAGTGAAAAATCATTAAAAGTCAGTTATCGTCGCCTTAATCTTTGATACTTACTCGACCCTAATTTATGGGACGGCTGAATATTATTTATGGATTACGATGTTGGTCCCATGGAGACTACATATCTGATACACGATGTATTGACAAATAGTAAGTTTAGGTAAGTAGGTAAAGGAATTTATACGAGGTCCACTATAGACAAACAAATTGTAAATACCAGCCTATTACTGCCCCACTGCAAGCAAAGACCTCTTCTCACACACAGAAGGCACGAGCATTGATCACCACGCTTGCGCAAGACGGGTTGGCGATTTCAGACTTACATTAACTACAAGTGCAGGTTTCGATGTTTTCCTTCTCCGATGTCAGAGCTGTCTAAGATATTCTCAGAAAGTACATTATGACATTGAAATAGTACATTTTGATACAAGTGGAGAATGTTTGTTATTGCATTCGAGGCGGAATTAACATCCGAGCCGTAGGCGAAGTTGTTTTTGAGCCGAGAACTGCAAGAACAAATGTCCACGTGTATCAAACGACGTTTTTCAATACACTTTTGAAGAAATAAAAGAAAATAACGAAAAATATTTTTGTCGTGAATTATTAGGAAACTATGTTTTAATTATATTTAATTTTCTTTTTTTTTTCGCGCTTTGCTTTCGCCAGGTTGAAGGAGAAGCAAAGTTATAAAGCCGATAAACAGCCTAATATGAAAAATAGAAAATTCAAATTTTTTTGAGTTTAGAACACAAATAAATGTTAATTTGTTCTTACACGTTTTTTTTATTGTAATAATCATGATTTTTGATGATATTCTAATTATAAACATTATTTAAATTGTTCTTAAACGTTTTTTTATTGTAATAATCATGATTTTTGATGATATTCTAATTATAAATATTATTTAAATATTCAAAAAATATTAACGCCGTAAAGACGCATATCTCTTTTCCGAGATTAAAAAAAACACATTCACCTCCGAATAGAGAGGACCGTCTCGCGCCAGTTTCATTTTGGCACTGGGCACCGGCAAGTGCAAAAATGAAACTGGCGCGAGACGGTGTGGATAGAGGCATTGAACCAATTTGGACTAGTGGCAATTTTTATTCCCGCACACGTTGTGTTGGAAAATGAAAAACCGCACGCGTGTGAAATAATTGCATTGTGAACCTAATCGTAGTGCGATATGAACCAGTTTTCGAGGAAGTGTATTGAAAAAGTCTTTTTGATACTTGCCCGGATTTGAAGCCACCATCTCGTGAGTCGTGCATAAGAGGCGAGGCCATCACGACAATTCGCCAAACTTTTCAAAAACTCGTTTTTTTTTGTGTTCTCAGATCTGTGGCAACGAAGATGACAGAGGATGACATAGCATCGTTGTTACAAGATACTGGTCACGTGGACATTAAAGAAGAACCGCCCATCAAGACGAGGAAGACCAAAGAAGTTAAAGTTAAAAAGAAGAAAAAAGAAACGTGAGTTCATTTATAGATCTATACTAGCTTATGCCTGCGGCTTCGCCCGCGTGGAGATCGGGAAAAGCCAAAAACAGGACGCGCGTCTTCTGGAGAATAGGGATGATGACTAAATTTTTTTTGTCCGTGTTGTAGATTTAAAAAAAATATTGGACACGTATTTTTTCTTTTCTTACATAATCAAAAGATTACGGCGATACCTTGAGTTGAAATATGGTATTACGTCACTCCTTGCTAGATTTTATACGTAGTTTGTTATAGCTGTGACGTAGTGAGCCCCCACTCCCCAACTTTAATGCGTTTTATCTAAGTATTTTTTTATTAATAAGATAAAGCCAAAAATACTTGTCTAATATTTTTTTATTATCTGAATAGAATTTCTTTTTTTAACCAGGCATCATCCCTCAAGGTCGTACCTAGTTCGTACTTTACGCAATTGGCATAAAGTTCATTATGCTTTGTATAATTTCGTTCCAAAAATGTGTCTCCATTCCATTTCTCGGCAATGTAAATTAAGCCTATATGCATGGAGCGACTGCCTATCTGACCTCCACAGCCCAGCAACTGGGTAATACGATACCTCTTGGTAAGACTGGTTGTCAGACTTGCGAGCTTCTGACTGTCGAAGATCTACGAATGACAGCTGGGACCAACGGCTTAACGTGCTTTTGATGCACGGAGAGGTCTTGGTATGAATTGAATGGCTTAACTTTTTTTTAACCCATGTTAATAAAAATAAAACCTTGTTTTCAGTGAAACAACTCCTGAAGCAGGGATGACAGTTGAAACTAAATCTTCAATTAGAAAACCTATAGAATTGGATCCTACTAAGATCAGAATAGTCACTTTGAACCCTGAGGAGCAAATTAAGCAGAGAGAGGTACGTATTATCACACCTGTATTCGTCGTGGGGGTGTATCTGTGCCGCCGGGGTCGCGGGTTGTTCGAAAGAGATACCGTGGCCCTGGCACAGGCAACTGAAGGAACACGGGTGGGGTCAGTAAAAGTCTGACACGCCCTCCCGCTCCGCCCAGAGCGGGAGAAGTCATTTGATGACTTCCCATCCACAAAAAAAGGGGTGTATTTGTATCAGGGACCGTACAACCCCGGTTAAGGGGTAAGACGTTTATGACGTTTGTCCTGTGTCAAACTCAAACTCAAAGCATTTATTTCAAATAAACCAATTACAGGCACTTTTGAATTGTCAATGGGTCGGTTAGTCAGAAAGATGAAGCTAGTTGCCCATTCCAAAGCGTAGTAGATCCCTATGGAGAAGAACGGGCAAGAAACTCCACGGACACTCATAATATTTTTACAAAATATTGGTTACATCGTTCATGTTGAAAATATACATGTGAGAACAATGTAGAAAGACGTGCACTTTAAAAAGCGTCCGTAATAAAAAGATAAAAACTAAAACAACTAAATTAAATATTAAAATTAAAAATAAGCCATGGCAGCTAAGAGACGACCAGTCCCAACTGACGGCGGTGTAATTCCTTGAATGGGTTTTAGGCTTGAAACCCAGTAAAAGGGTTATCCCTTCAATATTGATAACCCATTGAATGAGTTCTATACTTGAAACCACGACTGTAAATAACGCACAACCAGCGTTATATAAATTAGCTAGCGAAACTTCGCATACAAGTTGTAACTTAAATAACGCACAACTTGCGTTAAACAACGTGTCGTTTTGCATAATCGCCAAATTTAAGGGTGTGGTATAGACCATCAAACCGAACAACTTTTTCCATGGCACCAACATCGTAATCGCGAAAAAATAATCAGCCGTCCCATACATTTGCGTCGAGTAGGTATTGAAGTTTTCTATGCGACAGTTGAAAATTTTTTCGCCATCACGATGTTGGTCCCATGAAGAAAGTTGTTCGGCTTGATAATATACGACCCCCCTTTCTTGTATCTCTTTCCTTCTCTTTCTTTGTTGTTTCTCTTTGACAATAATCATTTTATTCTTACAAAAACTTTTTTTTTCAGGAAGAAAGTAAGGCCGGCTTGAAGTTCCCGTTCAAATGTAATTTGTGCCATAAAGGATTTAATTTTGAGTCTAAATTACAAAATCACATGAGCAAACACAGCCCGGTAAGTTTTATTCTTGTGTGGGTGGGTTATAGATATCCAATATACAGGGTTATTTTAAATTGGCTAGCTAAACTCTGCAGGCTCGACTGGAATCGATGTCTTAACACGATAAAAAAAAAGTTTTTTATAAAAAAAATATAACCGACTTCCAAAAACAACACTACAATGTGAAAAATAACTTTAATTTTGGAAGTCGGTGTCTGGTTAAATGTATTTTCGTTTTTTGCCACCGACTTCCGAAATTAAATTTATTTTTCACTTTGTAATGTTGTTTTTGGAAGTCGGTTGTATTTTTTTGTAAAAAAGTTTTTATTTTTCACTTTCTAGTTGTCGTACCTACCCCACACAAATTCTAATACCACTACCTGCAAAAGCAACTAGAACATCATCCATATAAAACTGGGGGAAAAGTACGTATTATTGAAGCTAACTCAAAAACTACCCAAGCAAAGTTAATCAATTTTACATGGGACCCACTTTCAAATGAAACATTTTTTTTTTTTAATATGAATAACTGTAAAAAGTTATGCGTGGTCATACATAAAAAAAAAAACATACGTGTCGAATTGAGAACCTCCTCCTTTTTTTTTTCGTCGGTTAATAAAAATATTTAGGGGGTGACTACCGAGATGACGAATAATAGAGAAGTATGGAAAAAAAGGACATGTTGCGCCGACCCCAAATAGATTGGGATAAGGGCAGGAGAATGATGATGATGATGGTTAATAAAAATATTTGATGATTTTTTTTGGGGTCAACGACCGTTGGTAGTGGTGTTACTTAAAGTATGAGTTGAGAATTTGTTTTTTTTTTTTTGTTTTATCGTGTTTAAATATCGATCAAGTCTGTGAAGTTAAAAAAAAAAAACTGAGTTGTTAAACTGATATTTCAACTATTAGTAGGCCTCCGCTTCCGTCCGTTCGTCTATCTGTCAGCGGCGCTGTATCTCATAAACCTCAATGTGTAGACAGTTGTAATTTTCATAGATTGTGTATTTATATTGCTGCTATAACAACAACTAAGTAATAAAAATAAAATAAAGTTGTAAGGGATTATTTTCGATGAGAACAATGAACACACTCGCACGATTGTTATGAATATAATTATTGAAGATAGCACATAGGTACAATTAGGATATACAATGAAACTCGAAACGGTATCGTCCGGTGCACGACGCAGCGTGCGCGCGTACCTCTAGGTGCACAGCGGGGTGGCCGACTGCCCACGCGAGCGAGCGCTGGCGACGGGAAGCGAGTAAATGTCCTTGTAGTGGCGGGAGTTCGCGCGACCTAACCTTGTCGCGGCGACGCGGACGCAACACAACGCTACAAAGTTAATAAAAATTAAAAGGTCTTTTCAAACTGAAGTATTTTTTTTTAAATATGTAAGTAGTGTCAAATATTGTACGATGGCAGGGAACCCTTCGTGTGCGAGTTCAACTCGCACTTGGCCGGTTGTTTTTTATTTATTAACCGACTTCAAAAAGGAGGAGGTTCTCAATTCGTCGGAACTTTTTTTTTTTTTTTTATGTTTGTTCCCCGATTACTCGAAGATGGCTGGACCGATTTGGATTTTTTTTGTTTTATTCAAGAGGGTATACATCAAAGTTGGTCCCATATAAAATTGATTAACTTTGCTTTGGTAGTTTTTGAGTTAGCTTCAATAACACGTATTTTTTCCCCACTTTTATATGGATGATGTTCTAGTTTGTTTTGCAGGTAGTGGTATTACAATTTGTGTGGGGTAGGTACACAACTAAAAAGTGAAAAATAAAAACTTTTTTACAAAAAAATACAACCGACTTCCAAAAACAACACTACAAAGTGAAAAATAACTTTAATTTCGGAAGTCGGTGGCAAAAAACGAAAATACATTTAACATCGACACCGACACCGACTTCCGAAATTAAAGTTATTTTTCACTTTGTAGTGTTGTTTTTGGAAGTCGGTTGTATTTTTTTTTGTTTTGATGTCAGTCTATATAATTTCGCCAGTAGATTTAATTTAACGCTGTATTAATGCTGGCTCTTGATTTAACTCTAGCTGTGTACTGTGTTTGCGATTTTCTCAAAAACTACTGAACCGATTTTAAGGCGAAAAATTCAAAATGTCTTAAGTTTTTTGTAATTTGCAAGTCAGTATTAGGTTGTATGTTGATCTAAATATGATTCGCGGCCGTATCAAATATTTATTTATAGAATTATAATCATAAAAATCATCAATACAACTCTCTAAGTTCATATTACCTTATTGAATGACTAATTCATGAAATCATGAGATTTGAGATCAATTCCAACTTAAACATATTTTTTTTTAAAAATATCTCCACAAATGACATTCCTATATTTCCTAATATACTATAGACATTAAGTTGACAAATATTCAGACAATTTGTAATTTGTGGAAGATCTGGAGTCTAAACTAAGCCTAGGCCTGCATATATATATTTTTTTTATTTTATTATTATTTTTAATTTTATTATTTTTTTTTTTTTTTGCTAATTCTGATGATTATAATTTTGTAAAGCCATATTAGTTACGGCCGCGAATCATATTTTAATCAGCATACAACCTGACACTGACCTGCAAATTACAAAAAAGTTAATAAAATTAGAATTTCGTGGGCTACCTTAGCTCAGCTCTCCAATTGTAAAGCAGTTTGTGCGGAGGGTGAGTGGTACTAACACTAGATAATAAGTGGTTGTATTATGTTGATTATTTGTTCCGAAATAAAAATTAAATTAAAATTAATTAGACTCACACTAAACATGGTTTTGCTAATCGTTTTTATTTATTTTTAGGAGCCTACTTGTATAACCAGATTAACAGAGTGCTAAAGATTTATAGTTTAAGTTATAATAGGTGTAATTTATTAGTACAGGAATATTTGTCAAAGCTCAATTACGCAGACACGGAAAAACTACTAGAAATCTTAAAATAAAACTTTTATCTACCTACTCTAATATAAGTTTCTGCCTTTACCTAATTAATAATAGTCTCTACTTTATCTACTTTAATATTATTCGTTTATTTTATTGAAACATAATATATCTTACATAATCTAGTTTTAAAATAATAATACCCAAATATTATACACTTCTGGACACATCTTTTGGCCCACCTTGTATTTTCAGTATCGTTTGGTCCTAGCTAAAATTTTATATTAGGTCGGGCAAAAAGTTTTTATGCAGTTTTGAACCTGGCACATTCACAATTTCATTCAATAGTCTTTTTTTGAATTTCGAACACAGAATTTAAAGAAACAAAAGACAATTTGGAGCCTGTTTGTTGATATCAAACAATCGAATACTAAGAAAACTTGGTTTTATTGGTTTACTTGGATTTAATTCTTGAAAAAGTGATTGATATCTTTGGTTTTGCAACAAACATTACTTATTCTTAACATTAAGGTGAGGTTCTATCAATAATCTATGGATACTTCAGCTGAAGTCGCCGCCCAAGCTGTGGCACTTATTCAGGCCGGACACAGCCAAAGAAACGTGAGTGCTCAACTTAATTTAAGTCGATCTGCGGTCCGAAATGTTTATCGGAGGTACCTAGAGACTGGCGGCTTTGTTCGTCGCCAAGGAAGGCCACGATCTCGGGTCACAACTGAAAGGCAGGATCGATTCATCGTGACGACCAGCTTGAGAAATCGTCACCTTACCTCCATTGAGATACAAAACCAACTTCGCGACTTCCACGGAGTATCTGTGAGCGCTCGAACTGTTCGGAGAAGGTTAAAAGAACGCGATATGGTACCACACAAGCCAGCTAATGGCCCCAAACTAACGCGAGCCCACCGAACAGCGCGCCTTCATTTCGCACGCAGTCATTTAAATTGGACACAGCAAGATTGGAGCCGTGTACTCTTTTCTGATGAGTCTAAAATTGTGTTACATGGCAATGATGGAAGGAAGAAGGTCTACCGACGTAAGGGAAAGCGTTTCGCACAATGCTGCTTTGAAGAGAGGGTTGCTTATGGCGGTGGCTCATGGACTGTCTGGGGCGGTATATCCGCGAGCGGCAAAACTCAACTTGAGGTTGTTACAGGACCACGGCTGCCAACATTAAATGCTGAAAGGTACATTCGTGAGTGCTTAGAACCTCACGTGATACCATACGCGGACTATGTGTGCCCAAATTTCCTTTTTATGCATGATAATGCAAGAGCCCATGCGGCCGGCATCGTCAGGGAATATCTTCGGGATGTGAACATCACAGTTATGGACTGGCCAGCCAGAAGCCCAGACATGAACCCCATTGAGCACATGTGGGACGAGCTAGAAAGACGTGTTAGGGCTCGTCAGCCAGTTGCCCAGACGATGCAGGAGTTGAAAACTGCCATAGAAGAGGAATGGGAGATGATCCCTCAAAATTTCATAGAGCGGTTGATAAACTCTATGCCTAATCGTATGAGAGCTGTGGTAGATGCCCATGGAGGCAACACGCGTTATTAAATTAAACCTTTATTTGATAAAACATGTTTTTTATTCAAAAATCAATTGCCTTTAACAAGGCGCATATCCGACTTGTTAGGCGTAGCTCCATGTCGTATGGTATTCTGAATTCAAATTTAAAACAATACGATCGAAAAAGATGGTAAAATGTATCAGGTTTAAAACTGCATCAACAGTTTTTGTTCAATCTAGCAATCATATTTCGGTAGGGGCCATCGAAACCTAAACTCTAAGGTGGGCCAATAGATGTGTCCAGAAGTGTAGTTGCTTACTCTTCACTGAAAATATTATATCTTCTTTTTAATTTAGCTTCTAATTTGATTGTTGTCTTCTTTTTAACCGACTTCAAAAAGGAGGAGGTTCTCAATTCGTCGGAACCTTTTTTTTTTTTTTTATTTTTTTTTTATGTATGTGTATACATCACAGTTGGTCCCGTATAAAATTGATTAACTTTGCTTCGGTAGTTTTTGAGTTAGCTTCAATAATACGTATTTTTTCCACACTTTTATATGGATGATGTTCTAGTTTCGTTTTGCAGGTAGTGGTATTAGAATTTGTGTGGGGTAGGTACACAACTAAAAAGTGAAAAATAAAAACTTTTTTACAAAAAAATACAACCGACTTCCAAAAACAACACTACAAAGTGAAAAATAACTTTAATTTCGGAAGTTGGTGGCAAAAAATGAAAATACATTTAACTAGACACCGACTTCCGAAATTAAAGTTATTTTTCACTTTGTAGTGTTGTTTTTGGAAGTCAGTTGTATTTTTTTGTAAAAAAGTTTTTATTAAATGTTTGATATAAATTGATGGCCTGAAACACAGGTTTTCATAAACCTAGATCAGGCAGGTCTACATTACAGTTAAAATTAAATTTTCCTCGATTGTAATTATTTTAAATCATATTTTTACTTTATACTTCAATTATTTTTTTTATTAGCGCATTCCCCTTAATGATTTTGTCACTGAACTTTATTATTTTGTTGACAGTCTCGAGGGCCGTACGAGTGCAAGTTATGTCGCATGCACCTGCCGACGTCCTATAGCTTTAACGTGCACTCCTTGATACACAACCGACGGTACGAGTGCGTCGCGTGCGGCCGGCGCATGATCGACCGAGCTTCCATTATAGATCATTACAGGTGAGCGAGACGATACGCTGCCTAGCCTTTTCCCAACTATGTCGGGGTCGGCTTCCAGTCGAGTATTTTACATGGAGCGACTGCTTATCTTGGGTTAGAGATGTCTTTATTATTTCCCACTAGCTGACCCGACAGACGTTGTCCTATCTTGGCTATGAATATTCTAATGTAAACGCGTGAATTTAAAATGTTTTTTCTGAAATTTTCCATTTTTCTGCGAAATTTTCTTATTTTTTTTTCATAAGAACCTTCTGACAATCATAACACAACAAAAAAAAAAATAGCGAAGTTGTTCCATCCGTTCACGCGTGATGCGATGACCAAGGGACATGGGATTAAATTTCTTATCTATATAGGGTGACTGGTAATTAGTGACCGATACTTAAACACGTAATTGTGCCCATAATAACAATCAACTTTTACCATGGGATCAAACCTGAAATCGCGAAAAGAAAATCAGCTGCTCCCTACATTTTGACGAGTTATGCGAACATGAATGTATGGGGCAGCAGATTTTTTATCGCGATTTCAGGTTTGGTCCCATAGTAAAAGTTGTTTGTTATCATGCGTATAATCATTTGTTTAAGTCGATACTTAAACAAATGATTATTAGTGACCGATGTCACTAATTACCAGTCACCCTATATAGATAAGAAATTTCACTTACATGAGAAATATTTAACTATTTTATAAACATAACTGATTTAACGTACAGTTTTGGCAAAAATATTACAATATACAAAATATTCTAAAAGTGTATGGTAATCGCTAATAATTTAACACAGCTAAAATGTAAACATACACGGAACACGCGCAACTGGATGTGGTATGCAGTGTACTAAAGTGCGCTCATTTTATTAAACATGAACAATTTCTTCTTTACCTGACCTCCACAACACACACAACTGGGTAACACGATAAGCCTTGGTAAGACTGCCCTTAACAACTGTCAAAAATCTACAAATGACAGCCGGGACCAACGATTATTTAAAAATTTAAATAAAATTATGGGGAACCTATGGGGTTCATAAATATACAATATCAGTTTCAGTATATGCGAAACCCGAAACACGTGTCTAGTATTTTTATGTAAAGAATCTATGTACAAAATTTCAAAACTGTATCATGAAAAATCACAAAGTTATAAGCTTATGTTACCTGGTTGTCCGTACAAAAACATGATCACCACGCGGCGCCCGCTGTGCGCCCGCGCCTAGTGCCGCTATGACCTGCAGTGACTTGTGTTCGTCGCGCGGTGGCCATATTGTAACCTTTTTTAATGTTTGGGGCAAAATATAACACGGTATAAAAATTATTGCAATCGATTCAGTTACTTATTCTGAACAAACTATATTCAGGTTTCGCATATACTAAAAATAATGTTGTATAAACAAGCGTCTGACACGTTAACCACACAAAACATTTTCTTTTTTAAGATTTCAACACGAAGGATTCCTGACGTTATTCACCTGCCATCTGTGTGGGAAAGTTTCAAAGTAAGTACCAATAGTGTTTTTATAATATTTTGTTAAATACTTGTAGTATTCAATTCGCGCGTTGGTCTAGTGACGCAAGCGCTACTGCTGAGCATGTTCAATAGGGATGATGACTAAAAAATGTTTCGTGTACATTATTAGAAAATATTGGACACGTATTTTTTCTTTATTTACAAAATCAAGAGATTACGGCGATACATTGAGTTAAAACATCGCGTGACGTCACGTGTAGCTAGATTTTATACGTACAAGTGACGTAGCGAGCCCCCACTGCCCAACTTTAATGCTATATAAGTCATTTTTCTATTAATATGATAAAGCAAAAAATACGTGTCTAATATTTTTTTTAAATAGAATTTCTTTTTTTTTTACCCGGGTATCATCCCTACTCCCGGGCCGGGCAGTATTATTGGCTTTTACCATCTGAAATTTCTCAGGATTTGTGCCCGGTTGATGGCAATAGCCTCATACAATATAATGATGCTTATAATATATTTAGGGTGACAAGTAATTAGTGACCGGTACTTAAACACATGATTGTACTCATGATAACAAACAACTTTTACTATGGGACCAAAGCTGAAATCGCGAAAAAAAATCAGCTGTTCACTATATTTATGTTTGCATAGCTCGTGAAAATGTAGGCAGCAGCAAACTTTTTTTTTGCGATTTTATGTTTGGTCCCATAGTAAAAGTTGTTCGTTATCAATTCATGAGTACAATCATGTGTTTAAGTATCAGTCACCAATTATATTATACAACGTGTCGTTTTGCATCCTCGTCAAATTTCAGGGTGTGATACAGAACATCAAACCGAACAACTTTCTCCATGGGACCAACATCGTATTAACGGAAAAAGTTTCATCGCGAAAAAATAATCAGCCGTCCCATATATTTGCGTCGAATAGGTATTGAAGTTTTCGAGGAGCTCGTGGCTAAGTAATAACAGCCGCACGGGTCGATCCATCAGGTTAAGCTATGCTTGCCAGGGTTGGTCCGTGGATGGGTGACCATCTTTACATACCGAGACTCCTCCGTGCCTCGGAAAGCACGTTAAGCCGTTGGTCCCGGCTGTCATTCGTGGATCTTTGACAGTCGTTACGGGTCGTCAGAAGCCCGAAAGTCTGACAATCAGTCTTACCAAGGGGTATCGTATTACCCAGTTAATGGGTTGTGGAGGTCAGATAGGCAGTCGCTCCATGTAAAATACTGGTATTCAGCTGCATCCGGTTAGACTGGAAGCCGACCCCAACATAGTTGGGAAAAGGCTAGGCAGGTATTGAAGTTTTCAAAGGGACAATTAAATTTTTTTTCGCGATTACGATGTTGGTCTCATGGAGAAAGTTGTTTGGTTTGATGTTCTGTATCACACTCAGAAATTTGACGAGGATGTAAAACGACACGTTGTATAATATAATGATGCTTTACATTTTTTGTTGTTTTTGTAATTCAAAGCTTATAATAGGCGTTTTTGTTGTTTGAATGTTATGGTGAGTTAAACAGCCGTAGTGTAACTATATTTTTTGGCAATAGTAGACAATATCGACTGTGCCATTTTTCAATAGCGGTAGAGTTGCGAACGTCCGAAGGGAAGCCGGTAGGAATCGTATTATAGGGTTGTATCTATGTTCTATGTTAAGGATTTGGTTTCCGCACTTAGCCCTTCATGTGGGCCATGGCGGCCTTCGGGTGTTATTCCAACCAGCCCACCTCCCTCCAGAAGTCAATCAAGTCTCCTAGTCTGTTCAGAACATCTGTGAAAGATCTGGGTGTTCCAAGAGTTACTGTTCTAATCTGGGTGACGCCTGTGCATTCAAAAAGCACATGCGCAACGGTTTCCTCAGCCTCCATGCAGGCCCTGCACAGAGGACTGTCCGTTATTCCTATTGTGTGGAAGTGTTTGTTTAGTGAGCAGTGTCCTGTGATGGTCCCCGTCACCAGGCGCAGCCCGTTCCTGTCCAGTCGTAATAACTGCCTGGTAAGCGTACCGTCCAGGGATGGCATGGCCTCCCTGGACTGTCTGCAACCTGGTGTCGAGGATCACCAACTCTCAGTTTGTGTGTGGGTGAACTCCTGTAGCCGCCTGCGTAACTGGTTGAAGGGGATGGGTACGATTGGTTCAGGTCCACAGACTGACGTGCTGGATGCTCTCCTAGCTAGTTCGTCAGCTGCATCGTTACCCAGTGATCCGCTGTGTCCTTTTATCCACTCCAGAACCACTGTGTTGCGGTTAGGTACCGTTACTCGTTCGAGTGCATCGTGACATTCTAGTGTTAATCTCGAGGTAATGTATTGTTACGAGTTGGGGTTCGGGATAAATTAATTTATGCCAGTTTTCACCAAGAACACTGTATTTAAATAATCACAAATACAGTAATCAGAAACTTTAAACAGAATCACCTTTATCACTTGTTCACTGTATCGCATTCCTAGCTGAACTGCCATACACCGCTGGCAACCCTCTATTTATATGACGAGTGTAAGCTTCTAGAAAGTTCGAGGCCATAATTCGAGAACATTCTAGTACTTACAGGAATGATCTAGAATGCTGCAAAACGACACTTAACCATCTAGAACATTCTGGAAGGGTTTAGAATGTTCTAGAAAAATCTGTCACGAATCGACGTACCGTGTAGTTCTGCTACTCTATAACAGATGGCGTTAGCGTCGACGTAACAGTATTTTTTCCGTAAGGATTGGAGCACTGAGGCACTGTTTGAGAGTATGCGTATATTTGTATCTGTGACTCTCCTGGCTTCTATGGCATGGCACGCTTGTGTGATGCCCACACACTCCGCCTGGTAGACAGTGTTGAATACTCCAAGCGGACTGGATATGTTAATGTTGAGATCGTGTGAGAAGACTCCGACCCCGGTTCCGGAGTCGGTCTTTGATCCATCGATGTATACTCTCAACTCTTGCGGGCCTGAGTAATCACACGGTTCTTCCTTGAGTGTTATATTATAGTGCTTCTGCAAGCAGTGTTGTTTCGGGGCTCTATCGCATGGTGATGCCATCATTGGTTGTCGTCTGATCGCATCCTCTTTTATTCGTGTGTGCTTAACTCTAGAGTCCTTGCTCAGGTCGTGTGCTTTCGCCACTGTCTGCAATTTCGCTAGTAATTTTGTTTATTATTTTTGCAGTAATAACAAAACTCACAGAGGTCACATGAGGAACCACCACAGCGGCGACAGGCCCAAGTGTGACCAGTGCGGGAAAACTTTCATTAATAAAGACTCCTTAGTGGAACATCAGCAGTAAGTATGTTAACTCATCATCTTCTGCCTGCCTTGTCCCAACTGTGTTGTGGTCGGCTTCCAGTCTTACCGGATGCGGCTGAATACCAGTATTTTACACGGAGTGACTGCCTACCTGACCTTCACAACCCAGTTGCTGGGTAAGACAGACTACCCTTAACAACTGTCAAAAATGTACAAATGACAGTCGGGACCAACGATTATTTAAAAATATACAACGTGTCGTTTTTCATCCTCGTCAAATTTCAGGGTGTGGTACAGAACATCAAACCGAACAACTTTCTCCATGGGACCAACATCATATTCACGAAAAAAATTTCATCGCGAAAAAATAATCAGCCGTCCCATAATCGCGGTCGCTATTGTATTAATTAGAATTGTAACCAATAAATATAAGATATACACTAGATTTTAAACATAGTTTAAGATTTTCTTACTAATATTAATATGTACCTTTGTAATCATGTAACTTCTATGTAACTTATGAATAAATATTCTATTCTATTCTATACATTTGCGTCGAGTAGGTATTGAAGTTTTCTATGGGACAGTTGAAATTTTTTTCGTTTTTTTTTTTCCATAAATAGTTTTCTCAGCGCACGCCAAATAATGAATTTTATTGGCAAAATTTAGCTACCTACTTTCGGTTTTAATATTGCAATTTTCTTAAGGATCTCAATTTTTTTGTTTAAATAAATGATAGCCTATGTTTTCTGATAATTTAGCTTTCTATTTGTGAAAAAAAAGGTTAAAATCGGTCCAGTAGTTTCGGAGCTTCTGTGGTACAAACAAACAAAAAAATCTTTCCTCTTTATAATATTAGTATAGACTAAGAAAGATTATGAAATGATACATTATTGTTACAGGATACATCAGGGTATCAAGAACTACGAGTGTCCAATATGCAACAAGCGCTTTAGGACCAGAACACAAATCAAACATCACCAGCTGACACACACGGACGTCAAGGACTACTACTGTGTCGAGTGCGATGTGAGGTACGTTCAGAAACATGTTCGTGTGCGGAGGATTTGGTTTCCGCACTTAATCTTTCATGTGGACCATTGTGCGTGGGCCATGGCGGGCGTCGGGGCTAACCAGCCCACCTCTCACCAGAAGTTAATCAAATCTCCTGCTCCTTACATTTGATTGACATTTAATTTACATCTAACAGGCATATTAAGGACGCTGTTACAAATGGGTACTCAAATCATCATCAATCATACATCAACACAAAAGTATGTTTATTAAATAAAATGCTTTGCATTCTTAGTGTTTTTTGGCCGAACTGTTGATAATTTATCGTTTACTAAAGTAAAACACGTAACCCAACGTAGCAGTCGCCGCTAGTTTTCTGATTTTGCCGAAGATGAGAACCAAGTTTGGCAAAAAGATGTTAACTTTTGAAGGAGCACAGTTATACAACAAAATACCCTCATGTATAAAAAGATTACACTCATTCAAGTCATTCAAAACTCAATTAGCTGAATATTTGATCATAAACAACACCTTTTCTAAACGCGGAATACATTGGATGGGTGTATCATAATGTTACCGTGACGTCTGTGACGAACTTTTTATTTATTATTTATTTTAAGCATTGTTCTCATGTAAGTGACTTGTGTCTTTTTTGAGAATAAATATCTTTAAACCTAATCCTAAACCTATGTGCATGGTACGATTCTGAACTATAAATATATTTTTTTTAAGAAACGATTTCTCAATAAATGTACCGAAGTGAAAATTTTTACTTCGGTACATTTATTGAGAAAATGTACCTGTCTAAAATTATATTTATAGTTCAGAATCGTGCCTTGCACATCTATCAACAATTCGGCCAAAAAACATTTTAAGAATGCAAAGCATTGTATTTAATAAACATACTTTTGTGTAAAAAAGTAATGATTTGACTACCCAATTGTAACAGCGTCCTTAAAGAGGATGCGCTGTGGTAGCCCACGATATTCATTTTTTTTTTTGGTTTTATGCAATCTGCAGGTCCGTGTCAGGTTTTATCTTGAACAAAATATGATACGCGGGAAAGAAAACATATGTATTTACATAATTTAAAACGTCAACATCATCAATACATTTCTCCGAGTTAGATTTCGTGCAGAGTCATCGAACGAACGAAATCTAACGACTCTGCACGAAATATAGCTTAGGGAGATGTATTGATGATTTTTATCGTTAAAATTATGTAAATACATATGTTTTATTCCCGCGTATCATATGTTGATCAAGATACAACCTGACACGGACCAGCGAATTGCATAAAACGCAAGAAAATTTTAATTTCGCGAGCTACCACAGCGCATCCTCCTTAATTTTTTTTTTTTTTTTTTTTTTTTTTTTTATTTTTTTATTTTTTTTTTTTTTTTTTTTTTTTTTTTTATTATTTATACTTCATAAAAGATAGCTTGATCTCTGCGACAGCTGTCAGTAAAAACACGCCTATGAAGTCCTGAATTTCATAATAGTACAGACAGTACCTGTCAATGTCATACTTTATATGGGCATGCCGACCTAATTAGTGATGGGCGATGAATCATCGTGACCACAGACTATAAACTATCGATATTTTAATTAAAATTAATTTATCTTTTCATTTTATTGTATATTTTAATATCACAACATTATTTACATTTGTACTTATTTGATCTAAAATAATAGTGAGTAAATAAAATCCAGTTTCTCAACTACTCATGTAACATTTGGGGTATACCTACTCCTTTAAGAGAATAAATGTATTTTATATTAATATATTAGTTTAATTTAGTAACGTTTCTAATTAAATTAAACACAATTATATGTTACATTAGCATCGATAATAGTAAGAAACGTCGATAATTTCTATCGACAATTTTTTATATCCTGACAACCCTAGGAATGTCAGTTTGACATATGTCGCAGAGATCAAGCTTTTATGTAGTATAACATGTAATAGACATGGTTGTGTTTGAGCTTTTTATGGTCTGACATGTAAACGGTAATATAATTGACATTTAATTCTCAGGTGATTTACGTAAAATGGAATAGAATGTGGTTGTTTTTGTGTTTTTTATAGTTTGACATGTAAACGGTTTTTGATTGATGACATAGTCATTTTTTTTTAATATTTCATTATTGCTTCTGTTGTGATTTGAAGTGTAATTATTTTATTATTATTATTTCTATTTTTGTAAAATTCGAACATAATATAAATTCTTTGATGAATAAATGAATGAATGGTCTGTTAAGAACATCTGTGAAAGATCTAAGTGTTCCGAGAGTTTCTGTTCTAATCTGGGTGACGCCTGTGCATTCAAAGAGCACGTGCACAACGGTCTCAGCCTCCATGCAGGCCCTGCACAGAGGACTGTCCGTTATTCCTATTGTGTGAAAGTGTTTGTTTAGTGAGCAGTGTCCTAATATCATTTTGCTCGTCATTTTACACGTGCAGCCTGTGGACTAGTTATAGTTTGCGTGCATATAGTGATCTGCGAGTCCAGTATAATAACGCACTCAGAATACTGTTGGGGCTGCCATGGCGATGTAGCGCGTCAAAGATGTTTGCAGAAAGGCATATAGATGGTTTTGCGGCCATCATACGCAAAAGAAGCGCTTCTCTGCTTGCTCGTCTTCGTGGCAGCACCAACACTATCTTGAGTTTATTCGCAGATAGATGGGAATCTCCAATGCTGCGTCATTGGATGAAACTCCACACTCAATAATTTGTAAGTTCTACTAACACTAGTATTTAAGACCATTGTTACTAACACTATGGGCATAGCCTGAAATAAATAAATATAATAATAATATGGTCCCTGTCACCTGGCCTGTCCAGGCGTAATAAACGTCTGGTTAGCCTACCATCTAGAGATGGCATAGCCTCCCTGGACTGCCTGCAGCCCGGTGTCGAAGACCACCAACTTTCTGCTCGTGTGTTGTTTCTGTTGTGAAGGGGATGGGTACGATTGGTTCAGGTCCACAGACTGACGTGCTGGATGCTCTCCTAGTTAGTTCATCAGCTGCGTCGTTACATACATACATCCTCATGCCTTCTTCTCATGGCGGTAGGCAGAAACTACAGAACGCCACCTGCTACGATCCTTACATACTCCTTTTGCCTCGTTTACGTTCATACATCTGGTCATACACGCACGTCGCTTGCGAGTACTACGCACCTGTCCTTTCTGAAGAACATCACCAGAATATCAGCCGGGCAATAATATTGTGCTGCATTTCATTATAACCCGTTGGTCAATAATGTGATTTGAATTTGGAACTTTAACTAAAACGTATGAAAACTTTCACAAAATAAAAATATTCTGATAGAATATAAATAATGTTTTTGCTTGTAATGTAGGTATACAGATACGATGGGATTTTTTAGAAAATCTAATTACTTATTATTACCTCTTAGGAGGTGCGAAAAGTAGAGTATTCTCCTCGGGGTTAAAGGTGCCTTGGACGAGCTTGAATCCCTCGCTGCACTCAAAATTCTAGTCTTAACTGCATCGCTTCGCTCAGGAGTTAACTCTGAACACTAGTATCCTACGTTACTCTCGGGATTCAGTTCATTTAGTGCCCGTGACATAAGACACGGCTTTATCCCCTCGGTGAATAATCTACTATTAATCATAATTTTCCTGCCCTTGTCTCATGTTACTTGGGGCGCGTGCAACACGTTTTCTCTTTCTATAATCTATTATTAAGAGGGCTGTCACATTTTCCCACCTCTCTCGCTCACACGGGAAATGTTTTTTTTTAAGAAGGTGAAATGATAAGATGCTTTTTTGAAAAATGTAATCAATTAAAAGACTAGTGAATAATGTTAATTTAATAGATAACTATTAAAAACACATTTCTATTGTGTTATCTAATAAACTCAGTTCAAAAAGTATTTTCTGTTTTTGAGATGAGTTAAATAAATGCCACAATAAAAATGTGTTTTTAAAAGTTACCTATTAAATTAACATTATTCACTAGTCCTTTAATTGATTACATTTTTCAAAAAGGCATCTTAAAAGACACACACAACAAGAAGACATTATTTTATTCTTCTGCTTTCTTCTTAGTGTACCTAGTACCCGCGTCAATATTTTATGTAATTTTCAATTATAGTTATTCTGTTTCCAGATTTAAATCAGCGCATAGTCTCAGGCAGCATCTGCAGAAGAGCTTAAAACATCGAGATAAGCAGAGTTTAAAGTAAGTATTGTTTTATACGCTTGACATTTTTATATTATTACATCACGCCTGTGAAAGGGGCTCGTGGCTAAGTATAACAGCCGCACGGATCGATCGATCAGGTTAGGTTAAACTTGCCGGGGTTGGTCCGTGGATGGGTGACCATCTTTACATACCGAGACTCCTCCGTGCCTCGGAAAGCATGTTAAGCCGTTGGTCCCGGCTGTCATTCGTGGATCTTTGTCTGTCAAGTATTTTTTCTTTTTTCACTTAATCAAAAGATTACGGTGATACATTGAGTTAAAATGTGGCATGACGTCACTCCTTGCTAGATTTTATATGTAGTTTGTTATAGCTGTGACGTAGTGAGCCCCCACTCCCCAACTTTAATGCGTTTTATCTAAGTATTTTTTTAGGGTTCCGTACCTCAAAAGGAAAAAACGGAACCCTTATAGGATCACTTGTGTGTCTGTCTGTCTGTCCGTCTGTCACAGTCAATTTGCTCCGAATCTAATGGACCGATTAAGTAGAAATTTGGTACACATATGTATTTCTGTGACCGAAACACGGACGGGTAAAGTAAATAAATGAAATTTGAATATGGGGGTCACTTTTGGGGGACAAATAAGAAAATTAAAAAAAAAAGTTTTGCAAACTACACCGTGTGACATATCAAATGAAAGGGCTTACTATGAGGGTCTCAAATATTTTTTTTTTTTTTATAATTTTAAAATAAATTGTTTTAAAGTTATTTAAGAAAATAGAGGAAAATTGACCATTCCCCCTCCTTATCTCCGAAACTACTGAGCCTAAAATTTTGAAAAAAATATAGAAAATAGATCTTTACCTGTAGATTACAGGAAAAGCTATAAGAAGTCTGTGATCTTAAAATAACATGGTAAATCTATCAATATTGTGAGTACAAACTTACATTTACAGTTGGAATGTGTGGGAGAACATGTTTTTCAACTACAATGTTAAGTTTGTTCTTGGGATAAATTCATCCCAATTACGGAACCCTTCATTGTGTGTGGTCCGACACGCACTTGGACGGTTTTTTTTTTAAATATGATAAAGCAAAAAATACGTGTTTAATATTTTTTTATTATCTGACTGACGTACTAAATAGAATTTCTTTTTTTTTTACCCAGACATCATCCATGTATAAAGAAATAAAGAAGAATCAGCAATATTGTATCACTGATTCTAACAATTATAATTCTGTAAAGCCACATTAGTTACGGCCGCGAATCATATTTTAATCAACATACATCCTGACACTGACCTGCAAATTACAAAAACCGAAATTTTTAATTTTGTAGCCCACTTCATATCATTGGGAGTCTAAACTACATTTATTCAGCTCAATTCGGCTTTTGTCCACCAGTTTTGTATGGAGATGCGTGTGCGCATCCGCTCAGCTTTCCGTGTCTGCGAGCTGAATTAGTGTAGGTAGTACCTAAGACCTCTCGCACCAGATTCTTGGGCCCCCGCTGCCTCTTATATTATACTCTTCCATACTGGCGTACGCGTCAGACATTACTGCAAAGGAATTCAGCCCTTAAACAGTCCGCCTTGCAACACAGATTCTCGTGCCCGCGCTGCCCCGCGCGCTTCCCGTGCGCGCGCTCGCTGTCGGCGCACGCGAGCGTGCAGCACGACGGCGTGCGCGCGCACGTGTGCCCCGAGTGCGGCGCCGCGCTGGCGTCGCGCTCGTCGCTCAGCAAGCACCAGCACGCGGTGCACCGCGGTGTGAGGCCTCCGCCCCGACACGTGTGCGACACTTGCGGGAAGGCTTTCCGGGTAAGTCATCATCTTCCTGCCTGTTTCCTTCTTCCACTCTCCCCTATCAACCGTCACGCTATGATTCAGTCCTTTCTCTGTCATATCATTCCTCACGCAATCCATCCATCAAGATGTATATTCATCACTCTTTTAGTCACATACGTTGCGCTTGCAAGTTTTCAGGGGAGACAATAAACATTTTATTTTGATGATTGATGGACTTATAAATAATATAAAAATGCAGTATGGTAGCAAAAAATATGTATGAACTGAGAAAATGATAAAATGTACTGTTCATCCACCATACTATTTTTTTTTTTGCCTATTTTGATGTTCATATCAAAATTGTCTTGCGATAACCAATAAAAAGAAACACATAACCGATTTTTCATTGCCGAAATGAAAATTGGGTGCACTTACAGAGAGGGCAATAATACGTAGAACTTGTTTTTGTAGTCGATGCGCAATTAGGTTTTAAGGCCACCTAGCGAAAAACTGGACATAACTGTTTTGGCAAACGCACCAACCATACGTTTCCTCCCACCTCATCACATGTCCATACCAACCCAACGTAGATTACCTTTTAACTTTTCTGTCACTGGCAGTCATCGTCTGCTAGCATAATTAATTATTTTTGTCACCACCTGCTCGCTAATGTCAAATTATATGTCAAGGATTTAAGTCATTAAATATATCATAGCCCTGAGGCAGGAGGGGTATTGGTATGTTAAGATGGTTACCCACCCCAACTGCGGCAAACGTAGCTTAACCTAATCGATCGACCCGTCCGGCAATTATTACTTAGCCACGAGCCCCTCATTTACGAGTATAATGTCCACAAATATGGCTGCATGTATGCTGTCATGTATCATTGTAAAATATGGATCATTATAAAATAACCTTCTTAATTCTTTCTCAGGGTAAGAGTGTGTTAACAAACCACGTGCGCACGCACACGGGAGAGAAACCGTTCGAGTGCGGCGACTGCGGGCGCAGGTTCACGCAGAGGACGGCCATGCGCACACACGTCAAACTTGTGCATCTCAAGCTGAGGAAGACTGCTAAGGTAAGCAACTCTAAATCAAAACTCATTTATTCTAACTAGGCTGAGAATCGGCACGGTTCGTACGTCACAATTACTCAAGACAGTCCCCCGGCACGCCCGTCCTTCACCACTCCCTAGTGCTTTAGCTAGACAAAGTAATATTCGATTAGTGATGACGCTAGCAGACCAGCCAAGAAATGTATGGGGTTGAACAAAAAAATTAAAAAATATTTTATTGACATAAGAAATGGAGTAACATTTCCAATTGAAGCCCTAACTCCTGAGCCTAACCATCGAAATGACACCGTTTCGGACGTCAAAATGACACAAGGTGCCGCGGGACTGCCCGCCACCACACCGCACAGCACACCCACTCCACACCACCAGCACCACCACCACAACACCACCACCACCACTACACCACCACCTCTACACCACCACAACACCACCACCACCACAACACCACCACCACAACAACACCATCACCACAACACAACACCACAACAACACCACCACCACAACACAACACCACAACAACACCACCACCACAACACCACCACCACAACACAACACCACCACCACAACACAACACCACCACCACAACACAACACCACCACCATAACACCACCACACCACCACCACCACCACCACTTCCTAGTTCTTTATAGCTAGACAAATTACCTTTCGATTAGCGATGACGCTAGTAGAAAAGACAAATGTACGGGGCTGACATCATCATCTGCCTAGCCTTTTCCCAACTATGTTGGGGTCGGCTTCCAGTCTAACCGGATGCAGCTGAATACCAGTATTTTACATGGAGCGACTGCCTATCTGACCTACACAACCCATAACTGGGTAATACGATACCCCTTGGTAAGACTGGTTGTCAGACTTTCGAGCTTCAGACGACCCGTAACGACTGTCAAAGATCCACGAATGCCAGCCGGGACCAACGGCTTAACGTGCTTTCCGAGGCACGGAGGAGTCTCGGCATGTAAAAATGGTCACCCATCCACGGACCAACCCCGGCAAGCGTAGCCTAACCTAATGGATCGACCCTTGCGGCTGTTATTACTTAGCCACGAACTCCTCCTCCTATGAACAACTTTTACTATGGGACCAAACCTGATATTGCGAAAAAAAATCACCTGTTCTCTACATTTTAGCTAGTTAAACAATCATGAATTTAGGGAACAGCAGATTTTTTTTCGCTCAAACTCAAAGCATTTATTTCAAATAAACCAATTACAGGCACTTTTGAATTGTCAATGGGTCGGTCAGTCAGAAAGATGAAGCTAGTTGCCCATTCCAAAGCGTAGTAGATCCCTATGGAGAAGAACGGGCAAAAAACTCCACGGACACTCTTTTAAATCATAATATTTTTACAAAATATTGGTTACATCGTTCATGTTGAAAATATACATGTGAGAACAATGTAGAAAGACGTGCACGTTAAAAAGCGTCCATAATAAAAAGATAAAAAACTAAAACAACTAAATTACTTATTAAAATTAAAAATAAGCCATGGCAGCTAAGAGACGACCAGTCCCAACTGACGGCGCCCGTTCACGAACATGACGCATGGATCAGCACCAATTAGCTCAACCATTTTGAAGGGAACTTAATGATCCAAGTGATTGCGCAAGAGTTTAAGGAGGATGCGCTGTGGTAGCCCGCGAAATTCAAATTTTCTTGCGTTTTATGCAATTTGTAGGTCCGTGTCAGGTAATATCTTGATAAAAATATGATACGCGATAATAAAACATGTATTTACATAATTTTTATCATAAAAATCATCAATACATCTCTCTAAATTAGATTTCTTGCAGAGTCGTTAGATTTCGTTCGTTCGACGAATCTGCACTGCCGCGTATCATATTTTGATCAAGATTTATTTATTATTTATTTATTTATTTCTTTTAGGAGGACTTACAGACAAATAATAAAAATAATTACAATTTAGGTAACTATTTAGCTAATTACAAGTCCACACATATAGGTAACTTAGTGCAATATATATTATTGGTATACAAACCAAGGGGAGTGCTAAAAGACTACAAAAAATAAAAAAATAAAATTATTAAAAAACAAAAACAAAGAAACAAATAATTAAGTACAGACTACTGATAAAACGATATTAAGTTCACTTATATGTAACTACTCAGTCTACGTTCCATTCATGTCGATACCCTATAGAATACAACCGAAGCAGTGATCGAGTATGCACAAGTGAAAAGCTCCTCATAAGACGTTCACACGATCCCCAAAGTACTCCTCACCTGCGCGCTTTTTTATCGTTCTCAAGATACAACCCGACACGGACCTGTGAATTGCAAAAAACAAAAAAAAAAATTGAATTTCGCGGGCTAACACAGCGCATCCTCCCTGACCTGATCATGGTCTGTCTTTGGTCAAGTGGTCGCAAGCGCTACAGCTGAGCATTAGGTCCTGGGTTCGACTCCCGGGTCAGGCAAAGTGTTATTGAGTTTTTCCATTAGGAATTCCTCCGTAGCAGCCCGGAGTCTGTATTTGTGCCCGGTTGATGGCAATAGGCTCGCCCCCTGTTACATGGGACTTGAAAATAACTAGTTAAATGTGGGTGTACTAGGTACTCCGCTGCCTGACGCTTCAGGGATTATCATTCATCAGATACTTTTGGAACGGACATTAGACAATGCTGGTCCTGCTCCACAACCACAACTAATTAATTAACATTTGAAGATACTGTTGGAGCTGCTGAAGATTGTAAGACTATCATTGCATTGTATAGACTCAATCTACTTTGTATTATATAATTGCATAGCACATGTGTGAGTACTATGTACATACTCTAAAGCTACCATTTACTGGGTACGTCTTTGTTTGACTTGAATATGCCCTGGCGGCTGAGAGTATGTGACGCTCACTCTAATGTCTCGCTGATGGTGGCGCGTGTTGGATCATTTAGCTAATCCATGCGTCAGGTTCGTGAACAAGCGCTGTCAGTGAAGGCTGATCATACCTTAGCGGTCACGGCTTATTTTAATTTAATTTAAATATTTGAATTGTTTTTTTTTTAAGGACGCTTTTAATGTTCTGCATCGTTCTCACATGTAAAATTTCAACATGAATGATGTAACCATTATTTTGTAAACATATCTTGATTTAAAAGAGTGTCCGTGGAGTTTCTTGCCCGTTCTTCTCCATAGGTACCTACTATGCTTTGGAATGGGCGCCTAGCTTCATCTTTTTGACTGACCGACCCCTTGACAATTCAAAAGTGCCTGTAATTGGTTTAATTGAAATAAATGCATTGAGTTTGAGTTTGAGTTGAGTTTTGATAATTAAATGAATTCGTTTGTGGTACTATTAATTAATGTATTATCAATTACAGGTGAAGCCCGAGGTTCCCTTAGAGGTGCAGTCTCCCAAGCTAGATGTGTTCAAACCGGAGCCGCTGCTGGAGCCCTGGAGACAGCCGTGCGATGTCTACTTCCACGTCACCGCAGGCCCCTGAGTGCGGAGCCGTGACAAGGATACGAAGATCGATTAACGAGGTTAAATATACACAGGAAGAAAGAAGAAAGTAAATACATTGATTTAGCGTTAACCGACTTCGAAAAAGAAGGGCGTTATGTATGCGGAACGTTTTTTTTAATGCGCTCTTAAGGTTGCACTAGTCGGCGGGTTGAACTCGTTGCTGGCATAGCTAATATACTTGCTATTTAGTATTTATTTATTTGCTGAAATAGTCGATGATTTTATAACGAAAACGAGCGGGTAAAATTTCATGAGCAGACCTTTCGGCGTGTAGATATTATGAAAAAACTACTGGACGTATTTATAAAAAAAAGGTCGTTTGAATTCTTAAATAAATACGGTTACAATTTTGGCATTTTCATACTCTGGGAGCTATATATTTACGCCCAAAGATGCGTTAAACTTTACACTTTAACGCATCTTTACACCTTATTGACGGTTTTTGTTTTTTTCTTTTCAAGTATTCTAGTGTTTGTATTTTATTTTATTTTATTCCCCTTGCGATTTTTAATTGATATCCGTGGGTATGTCCGTGGCATCACACAGGCCCTATCAGAATACCAGCGTTGCGGTATTTATTTTTTAAATATCGCAGCTTTATGCTGAGATGGGAGCCTTTTTGGCCTCGCACAGGTCTCTTTTTTTTAGTCTGAATTTTTATTTAATTTAATTTCTTTTTTTTTTGTTTTTTAATGTTTATTTTGTTACTTTTATATGCTCCTTTTTAACTGTATTGCCTGTGCGTGTCCCAAATAAAATATTTTTCTTTCTTTCTTAAAATTAGCGTTGAAATAAGGAAGTTTCGACGCTCATAACTACCAAACCATTATTTTTTTTCCAATTCTGCTTCCATACAGGGCTAGATAATGACGAGACAAATTGATATTATTTTTAGTTTTTAACGTACACCGTCACACTGACGAGTAATCACCATATTACGTTTGTATAGAAGAAGACCGACTAGCGTAACCTTAAACGGGCCGTTTTCCCGGCAATGTGTTCCCTTCATGTATGTACAAACGCGGACAATAGCTGTGGTCCACTTTTCACCATTATGCCCTAAGCAATAAGGTTGAAATGTGGTCAACCACTAGTATCCGCGATGGAACATTTGTATAGTCAACCGGAGAACAGTGGTATAACTTGCACTATGAAAATCATCCTTACTGCTGCGACATAAAGGCGCTCTCAATGTCAAATTATAATAGCGGCTCCTACAGACGTTGTCCTGTCCAAATGCAGCGCCACCTACAGGGTCCAATTGTGAATCTAAACCATCCAGGAAGACGTTCTGTTCAGACGTACAGAAGAATTATGTCGTGTGTTTATTTTAGAGGCGGAGCGCTTTAAAATGAAATAAAACACAGAAATATTTTTTTGACCCATGAAATTGGCTTTATTTGACAGATAATTTTATGGCATTAATGTTTGAATATGTATTCAGGTATGTGGCCGCCTCAGCTAGCAAGGCCTTAAAAAACTGAAAACTTAACGTTTTTATTAATTTACTAAAGGAAACATTTGACGAACGACTCATTAATTTCACTGAATCTGGCCACCTCGTTCGCGCGATTTGACAAGATAAGATAAGATAAATTTATTAGGTTGGGGAAAAAGTCTTCGCATTATAGTATGTATGAACTTAAAATAAAATCTCTTTGGCTATACTATTTGTATCTGGCTGGTTTTGGTATCATTGAAAGTTTAAATTTTAAAGAACATAGTTCCAAATTCAAATTAGGAAAATGTGTGATTTTCATTTGTTTTTCGTACTGTCAAGGTGAGAGAATCTAATGAAGAAATTCGATACATTTTAAAATTTTACTACAAAAAAGGTAAAAATGCAACGCAAGCCGCGAAAAAAATTTGCGATGTTTATGGACCCAGTGCAGTGTACACATACAAGAATAAAAACGTGCATGCAGGATAACAATAAAAACAATAGGTTCAGTTCAGACATGTTTGCCACTTATTATGGAGTGCAAATATGAATAATTATGATTGTTAATAATTTAATAGTCAAGTCAATATCATTAATTTACCTTGAATTTAGCAAACGGTAATAAAATTATATATGTCTACAATAAATAAAAATAATTAATAAAATCTATTTGACGCCATTATATTATTTTCTTGGAGATATGTGAAGTCTCATGTCGACGCCGATAAACTACTCGTAGTAACAATTCAGCACTTGGATGCCAACATTCGACACATTGTTGCCGAAATACAGCCTGATTTACTGCGAAGAGTGTGTGAACATTTGACCTCCAGATTACGCCAAGTACGCACCAGCCGAGGCGGCCACATGCCCGAAATCATATTCAAACATTAATTCCATAAAATTATCTGTCAAATAAAACCAATTTCATGAATATTAAAACATTTTTCTGTGTTTTATTTCAGTTTCAAGTTCTCCCTCATCTAAAATAAACACCCTTTATACTGTAGCAGCTGGCATTAAGATCCGCGCGCAGCGTGCGCGGCCATACAACTAACGCTGCGAGTATTATTTTATAGTATTTTATCTATGGCTGCGAGACGCGACCCGCATATTATACTGCGTACAGTATTTATACTGCGTACAGAAACGACCCGCTCGTCCGTGATTGGTCAATAATAGTATTGATCATAGACACCTGTAACTAGGTTAACAAATGAAATGGAAAAGGAAAACGAGTCTGTCATTATAAGTCATTCAATCCGAAAATTGTTTCATTTTATCTCAACTGGTAAAATGGTGACGGCGTTCTTGATGCTGTTTTTACAGGCTTGAAATGCTTCTTTATCTTCACTGTTGAAGTTCACCTTGGTCTTATCATTTTTTTTGCATGTTCGTAGATATTTATATAACATTGCCTGTGCGTGTGCGGCGTGCGGTATATTTTCTTTATAGAAGTTCAATATACCAAGGAATCGTCGTAATTCTTGTATTGTGGTTGGTTCTGGATAATCGGATATTGTCTTCACACGATCTTCTGTTGGTTGGATGCCGGCTTCAGTCAATATGTAGCCAAGGAATTCTAGTTTCCTTTGCCCGAAAACGCATTTCGACACGTTTATTCTTAAACCATGTTCTTTTATTCTTTTGAACAGATCATCTAAGTGTCTTCTGTGGGTTTCTTGGTCTGGTGAGGCCACGAGAATATCGTCGACGAATGCAAAGACGTGGCCCATGTCACCGAGAACATTGTTGATGTGCCTTTGAAAGGTTTGCCCGGCGTTGCATAGACCGAAGCACATCCGTGGGAATTCGAAAAGCCCAAATGGCGTTATAACTGCCGTCTTTTCGATGTCTTCTTCCCGTATTCGCAATTGATTATATGCTTTCCTCAAATCAACCTTCGAGAATATCTTCATCCCTTCAAGGTGGTACGTGAAGTCTCGTAGTCGTGGTATTGGATACCGATCCGGTTTGGTGACGGCATTCAGTCTTCGGTAATCACCGCACGGTCTGTATTCGCCATTTTTCTTCTCTACGAGGTGGAGTGGACTCGCCCAAGGTGACTTTGATGGTCGGCATATTCCTTGTTCCAGCATGACTTGAAACTCCTTCTTTGCTGCTTGATATTTGTGTGGTGGCAACGGTCGTGCTTTATTGTACACTGGCGGCCCGTGAGTGACAATATGATGTTCTACTTCGCTGTTCTTCATGTTGTTGAAGTTCGGGGAAGTTATCTCGGCGTACTGTTGTAGAAGGTTGTGGAACGGGTCGGTGAGATTGATAGTGTGCACAGTGGGGGTTGCTACACTGCTTGCTATGCACCCGTCGATTGCCAGTCCTGTTTTCTTGTCAACTAGTTTCCTGGCACGTAGGTCTACGAGAAGGTCGTGATGGCGCAAAAAATCAGCTCCCAAGATCGGTCGTTTAACGGCAGCAACGATAAATTGCCATGATAAGGGGCGACGCAGACCAAGGTTAAGTTCTAGTCTCCTCTCGCCGTATGTGTATATCGGGGTGCCGTTCGCTGCATATAGCACTTCTTCCACCCGTTTCATTCCTTTCGTGTTAGGAATGACCGATACGTTGGCTCCGGTGTCCACCAGGAATCTCAAGTTATGTTGGTAATCGCAAACGTGTAGACGGTATGGTGATATTTCGTTAACCTCGGGTCCCGTCGCTGCCAAGGTCGCGACTAGTTTTCCTGACGCTTGAACTTGCACGGAGCTCTGCAGTTGCGTGCTTCTTCGCCAAATCGTGCGTGGTAATAACAAATATCGCTTGACGTCTGCTGGTAAGTATTTGGTCGGCCTCGGGATAACGAACGTGATCGTGAGCGGAATGATCTATATGATGATCTTCTTTGTCTTGATCTGTCCATTTTCATTGCAACAATTTCCCGCGTGAGTTGCGTGATGGCTTCTCGAAGGTCTGGCTCTGGCTGCGAATGATTACTTTCGTGTCGTGACGTAGACGTTGACGGCTGTTTGCATGCCCAAACCGAATGAACTTCTCGGTTCTGCTCGTGCATCTTATCAGCCATGGCTGCAAGCACGTCGAGTGTGGCTTCTTCGTTGACCGATAGTACGGCACGCGTGGAGGCAGGCAGGTGCCTCATCCACAGTATTTTCAGAGTGGTATCGGGCATCTTGTCACGTGCTGGCTCCCTCATGCTACGCAACAGCTGGGATGGTTTTTGGTCTCCTAAGTCCATCTCGGTGAGCAGCTTTTGCAGTTGCTTTGTCTCCGACTCTTCATAAACGGATAACAGTCTCTTCTTAGCATCCTCGTAGCGCCCAGCGCGTGACTTACTCATGATGATGTCGCTTATTTGCTCGACGTCCGTCTTCTCTAGGTGAGCTATTAGGAGGCTGAACTTGGCCTCATCGCCGGGCTTCTGTGGGTTGACAACAGTTTCAAATTGTGCAAACCAGAGAAGTGGTTTGTCACGCCAAAACGTTGGTATGCGTGATTTTATGGAGACGGTCGCTACCTCGTCGTCGTTCGGCATTTTAATGCTGTTCGTCGGGGTCACCATTTTACCAGTTGAGATAAAATGAAACAATTTTCGGATTGAATGACTTATAATGACAGACTCGTTTTCCTTTTCCATTTCATTTGTTAACCTAGTTACAGGTGTCTATGATCAATACTATTATTGACCAATCACGGACGAGCGGGTCGTTTCTGTACGCAGTATAAATACTGCGGGTCGCGTCTCGCAGCCATAGATAAAATACTATAAAAATAATACTCGCAGCGTTAGTTGTATGGCCGCGCACGCTGCGCGCGGATCTTAATGCCAGCTGCTACAATACATAGAGATAAAATAACACGGTATTTAAGCATTTTGTAAACAGAATTTTCAATTCCCGAGTAAAGTGTTCGTGTATTACTTAACTCTTTCAAATTTTAAGGGAACACTCATGTTTGGGTTGATTCGGAACAGTCGGTTTGTAAATATTGGTTCGGGAAAAGCGTGTAAACTTCACGGACGTGAGCAGTATCGATATTTCAACGCTATAAAACAGATTTTATCAACTCGCACTTCAACATATTTTATCAACACTACCGACGGTCGATGACCTCAAAAAAAACATCATTTTTTTTAAATGTTTTGATATCGACACACATGTCTGCGTAGTTTCACTAGCTAGTTTAATTTGTCCATGTATAATTCGAGCTAACACGAGCCGGCTTAGCTCGGAGCCGAATGAAAGCCTTATTATGTGTAGTAATTGCATCGGGTCGGCTTTGATGAAAAAATAATTTTAAAATTAAACTCACTACTTACTTATTTTATATTGATGACCTCGATAGGAAATGTTTCTTTTTCATTTTGTTTATATAAAATTAAATTATGCTTTATTTTATAGTGTCAAAGTCAAAGTCAAATTGTTTATTGCGAACTAAGTGTACAATATTGGTGTTATTTCTGTTAGTAGCTTATTCTGCAATATCTTTTAAATATAAAATTGTGTGAACTGATTATGGTAAATAAATAAAATATATTTTGTAAACTGGACTTGAATATTTTTACTTTCACAAAACAGTTTGTAAAAGCCTTGAAACTCGTATGTGCGAATAAGATGGCGCATTAAGGGGGTTCCGCAGTAGTAGCCGAGAAATTCAAATTTTCTTACGTTTTTTGCAATTTGCTGGTCAGTGTCAGGATAAAAATATGATGCGCGGCTATAACAAAAATCATCAATACATCTTTCCAAGTTAGATTTCCTGCGGATTGGTCTGATTTCGGAAATTAGACGAATACGCGGGAAATCTATCGCGGGCTACTACTAAAAAAAAAAAAAAAAAACAAATAAAACTAAAAATAAATTAAAAAAATAAATTTGAAAAAAAAAACAATAATAATAATAAATTCAACTAAACAACTAACAAAACTAATAAATTATGTGCCATCTCTTTCATACTGGAACAAATGTCACAGCAATTAACATGTTTGATAACAGCGTAAAGCTCTGCCCAAACTGAGGGGAATCCCGCGCGGGATGCGGGATGTCAACTAACTTATATGGAGGGTTTAAACTATCGGGAATAGTCGCGCGACTTTTTAAGTTTTTTTATCATTAAGAGCCCATACTACCTCAGATTTCTATCTCGCTCGCACGATACTGCTGGCGGACTGAGTGAGAGCGAGAGTGCTGTGCTGAGCGCCGATAGTTTAGGTATTGCTTTTTACGGTGAAAATAATGGTAATTTGAAAATAAAAAACACAAGACCTGCTTTATAGTTAGTTCAGTTAGTACGCAAAGTTTCATGATCTAATTTGAAGTAGTTTTTGAATACCAGCGGCTTATTGTTCGGTTTGGAGGTAGCTTTGTATTTTTTTCTATCGAGATAATTTAATGTAATCGTGTTTTCGTCTAACATAGTACTTAACAGTAATGCTCAACTTTACCATATATTTATAACAAAATGAATGCTGCAGTATTTGCGACATAACGGAGGATCATGCTAAGCCATTTGAGGTAGTATAGGCTCTTAAAACAACTGACTCGCGCAGTCGTGTCCCGCATCCCGCAAGGGATTCCCTTTTCCCCGCTTCCTAAAGCCACGCCTTAATCAAAAGCTATCGTCGCGCGAGTATGCGCTCTTTTATATAAATAAGACATAGTCGCGCGGTCAATCAAGTCGCGTTTGAATGTCATCCTGAACTAACGGATTTAGTTGGGCACATGGGTAGACCACAGTGGCGAAAGCACCTAATAACACGATTCCTACCGGCTTCCCTTCGGGGCGGTTCGCTACTCTAGCGCTATTGAAAAATGGTACAGTCAATATAGTGTCTACTATTGCCAAAAACAAGAGTTACACTGTGGATATTTAATTCACCGTTACATTTAAACAACAAAAACGTCTATTTAGCTTTGAATTACAACAACAAAAAAAAAATTAAAATAACTCGGCGCGAAAACGTCACAATCGGGAACTAAAAATTCATACAATAGCGATCCCGTCATGACGTCACTCTACCGCTTGATAATGGACGAGAGCAAGCCAATGTACAACGGGTTACGATAGAGACAGCTATAGGAAAAATGCGTCAGCGAGAACGAGATGAAGGAATATTGCACATTTTATTTAGTTTTCACCTGTTCAACTTACTGTATTGTTATGTATTCGATCTTATAAATTCCTATAATAATTTTAGAATGATAGTGGTGCCGATTCTCTTGTGAACGCACTAAACTAAAATTAGAGAATCGCTATCTTTTACTAACAGGCAGCGCGAGAAAAGGACAGCTATAGCTATGAACTAAGTTGGAGATGTCAAACTAGTTCACGCCTTGCGCTTCACCGTGTTTTTTAGTCGACATGTTTTTACGTGTCGTCTAAATGTCTATGGAAAAATTAGTTCTAACTAATTTGACAGCTCTAATTTACTTCCGTCCCTTTCTTGTCATAATAGAGAGAAAAAGTTAGCAATAGCCTAAATTAAGTTTATTATGTTTCCTTCAAAACACAATAATACTCTCGTTTGAAGAAAGCATCTCAATTCTTGCCTTATATACTATAAATAGTTAAGATATACGTACTTACATTCCCTTTTAGTTACCTGTGTTCTTTCAACATGTAAGAAATCTTGCGGTGACTATGGTCTTAGCGAGCTAGAGTTGTCACTGTCAAGTGTCATTCATAGCGTCTAAATTTTTGCCGCCAATGTATACGTAAAATATTTTCGCTCGATAATTTTCATCGAAAATGAGTAAAGTTTCAGTTAAAACTTTATTAAAAGTGAATAAAAATAGTGCTTGTGGTAAGTGAGATATAGTGTTACGCTGATCGTGAGTCAGTGAAGTGCCGAAGTGGAGATCGATAGCTCACAATTTATACATGGTCGCCAGTGCCTTCTCGAGAGCAACCGTTTGTTTTTCGGTTCTCCTAAGTCGCCTAATGGGGAAGAACGCTCTTCCCACCGGCGAAAAACAGGGTAATGAGATCGAAACTATTTCCTGTAAGACCGGCCTTCTCTATGCACTTACCTACAAATTGAATGAGTTGATGAGTAGCCAAGTAAGTGTTAAGTTTCTGTTAACATGACACAATTTCCACATTATATCAATAACCTTACTCAGACACATTATTATCAATAAACTTCTAACCTGCTTCTTGCTAATTATTTACTTTAGAAGCGCATTGTTGTTTTCTAAACAACCCGGATGTGTCTAACTAAATAGACAGAAATATTACAACTTAAAGATTTCAGTGTAAATTATGATGATTAGGTAGTAATTCCTAAAGCAAATGCAGAATGTCTAGAGGAGCTAAAGCTACTCAAGCAGTTTTTGACATTCCACCATGAAAAGCAATCCGTTATAAGAAAACCTTACATTTATGCTCACTCACCCCATGTGTTTCACACACTGCATTAGAAGTAAATGAGTACTTATGCCACTAAACAAAACTAAATCCTACAATTTAGCCCCCGCGGAGGGAGTTTTGGCTGGGATTTCTAAAGTAGGTCTAGAGCAGACTGAGCTAGCTGCTAAAGTAAGGTCTAAAGGGACTTGTTAATTGGGCAGCAACCTACCCATTAGGATTGTATCCTACTTTCCCTTTCGGAAGTCCGAACACTCCCATCCGGAAGAGTATTTAAATTACAATTGTTTATGCTCGCTGGTGGTATGCAGTTGTTACTTTCATTGTAACAAAAGATTTTTAAATCATTTTAAAATAATTCTTCTAATTTGTATATATTTTCTATTTCTGTTTAAGCTGTGTACTTTTTTAAGTGACAAATTCACCACACTAATAAAATATAAGTTCTTATGTAATATGTTATTAATGAATAAGTCATTGGAGTACCTGTATAAATTAATTAAAGAGGTTCAGCACCTCTTATGAACTCTAATCTGCAATTAGAACATTAAAATTACTTACTAATTAAAAGTGTCATCAAGTTTTATAGGTACTTAACTAATAAGAAGTGCTAAATAACAACATTATAATTTATAATGTTATTTGTTTTTGCTGTGTTTTGTAATAATTATGGAAATCTTATAGTTATGAGCAGGACCATCAGGATCATAATTGCTCTATCAAAATTAGAAATGCAACAAATACAGCCACTAAACAATTTAAAACTGACAAGATATTATTTAGAGCTTGTTAAATAAGAAGTAGTTCTTTGATTATTTTAAAAACATGATAAATAGGCCAAATCATAGCAACAATAAGTAGGCCAAGATTCATACTTTTGATAATATTCAGGCTGCCTATTGCCTAAGGAACCATGTAAAGGCTTGGGAATGAAAGACTGCAAACCTGTTCCTGAAGATTACAACAGGAAAATAAATACTGAAAATATTAACATTCAATAAAATTCTATTTTGAGATATTAAGTAGTAAAGCTACTAGTTAAAATAATGATACAAATTAAACCCATAATAATCTATGCGGATTTCTATGATTATGATTATAATCAAATAACCTAATGTTTACACTCTGTTATTACTAAAAAGTAAAACGGAAGCAATGATATGCTAATGAAGGGAAATAGTTCACACGACTCACGAATTGACAGAACACCCTTTTGATATTTCTTTAGTTTAGATAATTTTCTACTGGTCCACTAGGAAAAGTTGCATTTTTGATGCCTGTCTCGGACACTGTGGGTCCTAACAAAGCTTGGGTGACGAGTGAATTTCCTAAGTCAATTCTAAACCTCAATCAGGAGTTAAAATATGTAGGCCTTCTTTTGAGCACTGCTACCAATCACAAGGAACGGCCTGCAGGCAAGGTTGAAAGGAAAATAATCAACACTCTGTTCCCTGAAACAAGTTCATATTCCATTAACACCAAAATATTGCTATCCCTGTATGGGAATACTTGTCGCTAGACAAATATTTGAGAAAGGCAGACCAGGACAAATGAAAAAAGGTTGCCTGCTGGTTTGTCAACAGTTAATGTGGTGGCCAGAGACTACTGATAGACCACAGCTCAGTTCCTTGACACAGGGGTAGAGTAACCAACTTCCTGTCCACACTTGCCGTAGAGGAAAGGTAAGGAGCCTACATGAACGGGCTACTCTATTCATCCAAGGGATGTCTTTAAAATATTGCTTTTAGTGATAAGACTGCCCATTGTGTCACCCTAGTAGTAAGGAGTACATAATAAAGAATATTCCATTCTATCTTACTCTAGTCAGGAACTTGACCAAACCAGAAAAAATGGCACTCGAACTTGCGAGAGATGTTTGCCATATATGCAGTATTGCCAAAAAGCCAGTCTTCAGAGTGCACATATTATAGTTCAATCCGACAACAGACCATTTGTCGCACATTTAAGATGGGCGAAGGATACGTCCCCTAGTGCTCCTGAACCTAATTAGCAAGATGGAAATTAGCAGATTAGCTGAACATCACTCTGTTAGCGGTTTACCTCCCGGGGAGGTTAAAAGTGTTATAACGGCTTAGCCGACCGCTTGTCTAGGAACAGACCAGCCGAAGTGGCTCCTGTTGCTCCAGGTCCCAGGCCTCGGAGGCCATGTTACAAAGTGGGGCGTCCCCGGCGTCGACGTTTTCACGTCAGATAAGTCGGCCGTTTGTGCGACAGACCGTCACATGGGACTCAAATGATGGCTTGGCAAGCTTCTGCGATGCGATTTCAGTCAGAGGTGACAGCATCAACTACTATTGGTTTTTACTTCGTCCAATTTAAGAGCGAGTGCTCACTCATGTGAACTCGGAAATGGGACGTCGACGTACTATGTAAAAATCGCCCCACACTGAACCCAGTGTGACTGGTTCCCGTGACGAGAGGCCTCGGAGAGTCAGTACCAGTACAAGATCTATGTAAGATCGTCTTAAACCTGATAAGTTGCAACTCCTACCCTGGAAAGTTGAAGAGGGGGGGGGGGGGGGGGGGCAAACAGTTTGCAGGGGTTGGTAGGGTAGAATAAGAAACTTGCTAAAGTGTAATTGGAGATAATCTACACTAATTACTTATAAAGCTCCTATTCAGAGGTGAATGGTGAATGTCATAGTGTAGAGTGCATGGCATTAGTCCTAAATAATCTGATCCCAATTCATTTATTTTTATGCATAAAGCATATAATTATGGTACCAACCAACAGATGTTAGATCTAAACAGTTTTGTGTCCATTGTTTCAAAAGCATTATCCTTAGCTAAACCACTACCCAGAAAGTCATGAAATGAAATGAATGCCAAAATGATGAGGCTGCCAGAAGAGTTTTACATACTTACCCTAATATTATAAGATATCTCATAGCTTTTAGATGTTGAATAACAGTGCAACCAAGGTGTGGTTCAAAGACACTGAAGATCAAGATGTTTACTTAAAATCTACCCTAATCGTTGTTAGATTTACAATAACAGGTGTGGCTAAGCTTGCTTGAAACATTTTTAAACAGACTAAGATACTAGAAGCCTCCTGCAAGTAACATAAGGTAGTATGTGGTAGCCTTCGGGAGGCTGACTGGAGAATAGTTCATCGAATGAAATTAAACTGTAAGAGCCACTAGGCTTACAGAATTATTACTTTTGTAAAGTAGTAAAGGAGATGGTTATCTCTCATGATATTAGTTAGAATGACCAGCCTATAAGGTTCCCTTTTTTGGGATAAAGGTCACCTCTCTGTGAGAGAATAGGGTTTATCATTAGGATAATTATTAATTCCCTACGAAAATATTTCAATATGTTTGTGTAGGTAGGTATATGATTCACATTTCAAGTCATTTTAATTGATAAATGAAGAGACTTGTACTAGAATCCTTTCTTAGATCATTTACATGTGTCTAATCTGTTGACCAACTAAATGTTTTTCAGTTTCAATGGAATTTTAACTGTGTTAAGAATGACATTGATTTAGTTTTTTCCACATTTATATAAAAATATGAGATTCAGAAATATTTGTACTTTTGACTGATCTCATAACTTCTAACTATATTACTTACCTAAACTTGTGTTAAGGATATGAGTGATCCAATGATCCTTTAGTAATGAGATTATTATTTTAATTCAGTTCTAAATCTTATTCTAATCTAATCTTATTATTGTGTAATCTCATTGATTTTAGATTATCTTTAAAGCTTGATAATTCATGTTCACCTTAAATAAGGTAAATAAATAGATTTGCTTCAACTGTCGACCAACCTCAAAGAGGTTGGTAACAACAATATAGTGATTAAATTGTGTCTCATAGCATGACAGTTGAACGTTTCTATAACATTTCATGGGATTTGTTCATTTTTGCAGTTTCTAGGATAAATAGATGGAAAACTCTTAATTATTTATTTGAATATTTAATGAATACCTACAGACCGAAATATTCGATCATTCCATTATAATATTATAATTCACATAGCGTCTACATCCTTCAGGTATTCTTTCACCAGCAGATATCAAACAGGTCTTCAAACGAGAGTATTATTGTGTTTTGAAGGAAACATAATAGAAATGTTTTGCATTAAAACAAAACAGTTATTATGTTATGAAAAACACAATAATACTCGAGTAAGGCGCTTGCTGTTGAATTTTGAAGACTTCTATGAATGACACTTGACAGTGACAACTCTAGCTCGCTAAGACCATAGTCACCGCAAGATTTCTTACATGTTGAAAGAACACAGGTAACTAAAAGGGAATGTAAGTACGTATATCTTAACTATTTATAGTATATAAGGCAAGAATTGAGATGCTTTCTTCAAACGAGAGTATTATTGTGTTTTTCATAACATAATAACTGTTTTGTTTTAATGCAAAACATTTCTAATTTGTGCACAACAGAATCGGCACCAGTATCTAATTTAGTTGAGTTTATTTCTCTAAAACATTGAAGGTTTTGTTTCTGTTTGTTTTTTTTTTGTGTATAGCTTCTTTTTGTTTCTGCTATTTGACGATAGATGGTGTTTAATACAGTAAAGTAAAGACTTTTATTTTTAAGTGAACAAATAAATCTTTACTTTATTGGTGAGTATGTAAGTTGAAACCGGCTTCTCTCTTATTTTTGTTCACACCTCGCCACTGGTAGATCAAGACCTGGGGTAGGATATAGGCTACTTTTCATCCTGGCTACAGCTAGTAATTCATAAAAACGTTCGCGTACTCGTGCGACGTACGCTTTTGGTTAGGACGTGGAGTAACCAAAATGATCGGTCGCTCGAATACGCGATCGACGCGTTCGTGTTCCGACGCCTGACAATCGCGTGTTCGCGTGACGTTCGCTTAGGTTAGGACTTGGCCAGTGTTGCCAGAGTTTTATCCCTTTTTAAAATCGGACATAATTCGTTTGCCAAGCCAGAGCCACTGAGGAAATAATACAAATCATATAAAAACAGTCATTATAATTTATTGATTACAATACAATACAAAGGAAAAACAAAATCTTTATTCTTTCTTGGTGTGGTCGCACGCTAACACGTACACAGGAGGTGCTGGCAGCAGCAACACTGGTGTGTCTGTCAACAATACAAATACATTAGGTAGGTATGTATTAAAGTGTTATGTAAAAAGCGAACTGGGCGGGAATAAGAAAGAGACAGAGTCAATTACTTCCACATGCGAAAAAAGAGAGCGTAACAGTGCGCTGCTGGAACCACAATAAAAGCGCCAAATCAAACAAAAATTGTTAATCAAAAATAATTTCAGCCAGAGTTTTCATTTACCTAATACGCACATTTTGAATGCAATTTTGCAATGAAATTATTTAGGATTTTAGAATTACAGACAAAAAAAGTAGAGGTCTTTTCGGAATTAAAGTCTATCGAGGTAATTTAACCCAATTGCGTTTTCCTTCTGTCAGAGTATTAATCAAATAGTCAACAGACATATATCCAAAAATTAAATCCGTACATCCTGCAATAGTAAAATAAATGGTTACGAAAAATCCCCCAATTTATTTTGGTATCGCCTTAAGCTAAAACTCAGATTACAGTCGATGGCTCGCAGCGCAAAAGAAGCGCGGTGTGGCCGCTGTAGTGTACGGTGTTTCATACTCTGAGATGCGCCGAGTACTCGTTTATTACTCGGTACCTACTGGGCATACTCGGCTATGTTGTTGGTACTCGTTATCGGCCGAATTACTCGGTTTGACTGCCGAGGTACTCGAACTCATAAACTTGTAACCTGACCTGCTTACAATATTAATGTAGACTGTAGCCCACTCATCTCTCAAATAGTTACAAACAAACAATAGACAATACTTTTAATTTTACCCAAAAAACATATTTTGTAACAACGTAACTCCGTAGGTATGTAAATAAAATGTAAATCTCATGATTTCGAAATTATGAGATTTGAGGTCAATTGTAACTTCTGGAGTTGTATTGCTGATTCTAATGATTATAATTCTGTAAAGCTATGTTAGTTACGGCCGCGAATCATATTTTAATCAACATACAACTTGACACTGACCTGCAAATTGTAAAAAACGTAAGAAAATTTGAATTTCGCGGGCTACCTTAGCGCATCCCCTTTTTTTTCTTCGTGGATGGAAAATCATCAAATGACTTCTCCCGCTCTGGGCGGAGCGGGAGGGCGTGTCAGACTTTTACTGACTAAAACCCACCCATGTTCCTTCAGTTGCCTGAGCCAGGGCCACGGTATCTCTTTCGAACAACCCGCGACCCCGGCGGCACAAAGCGCATACTTCGTCACACAAGCCTTTAATTATGTGACACGTGGAGTTAGTGCATGATGTACAGTAATAAAGACTAAAAATACATACCGCAAATAGAATTGCAATGATTTTTCAAATTGTCCAAGGATCCATGGTGACAGTTTTTGCTGAAAAACAATAAAGAATTTTAGTGTAAAAGAAATGTATTTTCAGATTTCCCCATTAAAGAAGAGTGTTACTTATGTTTATTAGGAAATCATGTTTTTAAAAGAAAAATCGAAGAATGTTTTTTTACGTGATGCCTACATCACATAAAAAAAAACAAACTTGACTTATTTTTTTTATTATTATTTTATTTTTAGTCTGTGTTGCCCCACTGCAGGGCAAAGGCCCTGTTACCCTGTTAATTTTACTCCATTTTTTTAAGGTTCCGTAGTCAACAAGGAATCCTTATAGTTTCGCCATGTCCGTCTGTCTGTCCGCGGCTTAGCTCAGAGACTTTTGGTACTAGAAAGCTGTAATTTGGCATGGGTATTATACATATTAATTACGTCGACATAGTGGAAAAATAAAAACTTGTAAAAGAAAGAAGAAAATGCTCGTCTTGATCTCATGGTGTGGGGTATCGTTGGATAGGCGGTTCAAAAATATTGCGGGTCTATGCAGACCATTTTTCGATTCAGGAATCCGTTTGTGTGCTATGCTGTTTTATGCTAAAAATTGCTAATTTTTGTTAGAGTGAAGTTAAGTAATATTTAATGTCTTTGGAGTGAAGTGTCCCCTCCGCTCCCCGCCAGCTAAATGGGCTTTACAAGTTTAATAATAATCGACCAACTTAGATTTGCAGTTGGAATGAATATGAGAGGACATGTATGTCAACTACAATGTAAGTTTGATTAATTTTGATAAATTTTATTATTAATTTATATTTTTATAATTAATTTATATTTTTGCCGCGGTTTTTTAACTTACCACTGATCACCTAAGCTATTCAACGACCTCGACAGTGAGCACTGCCCAATAATATTATTCAGGTCGGCAAGCGAGCAGGCTTGCCTCAGTCTCGCCACCAACTTATGAGGCAAACTCAAACTTTGACAGCTACTAGAACAATCACTGCCCCCACATTTATTCCCCTCATCCAAATTTTCAACGTTAATCTTCGGAACACTAATGTCACTTTGACATTGACAGCTGACATTCCCGCCATCACTAGAGTTGCCAGCTTGGGAATTTTCTACCAAATTAGTTGAAGTTGTCGTGATGTTTGGTCTTGATTCTGTTGTGTGTAGAGATCTGTGTATGTTTGGGTCTGAAGCATATGACTGGCCGAATTTTTCGTTGAAATGTACGGTTTTCTTGTATTTATTCATCATTGAGTGTTGGTACTGTCCTCTTCGATTCGGTGAAGGTGAGGAGGTTCGGGACCGATTGGGTGAAGTGTATGCTGATGACGTTTGCGTTGGGCGCTTCGTTCTAGGGTTTTTTAGCTCATATTCTGTTGCTATTGCTTCGAAAACCTGTAATAATATAGCAGGTTTAAAACTCATAATTATCTACAGACATAGAAGTAAAAGGAGTAATTGTAAGGATCGTAGCAGGTGGGGTTCTGTAGTTTGCCTACCCCCGTGGGAAGAAGGCGTGAGTTTATGTATGTTTTATGTAGGTACACACGGCTACACATCAAGCACACAGCAGCACTGACCTCTCACTGCAAGAAAATCCTATACAATGCGAGATCAGGTTATGCTGGAAATATATAGCTTGCTTGCTTTTTTTGCCGTGCGTACATAAACTTGCAGATTATCTAAAAGGTTGACGTTCAAAGTGCCCTTTTGAATGTCTTACTTGAAATTAATGATTTGACTTTGATTTTGATGATGCCCGATCGCCCAGGTAATTAACTGAAACCTCTACTACTGCTTGGTGGGTACCTGTTCCGCGACTAGGTTCCTGGCGTAGGGTGAGTTCTTCGATGGCAAGGCTTCCCTGCATAAGGCACAGCGTTCCAGCCGGGTCCAACAAGCTGCGAACAAAATAATAATGGTCTTAAGAGGCTACCGAGCGCGCAGTGGCGCCCTCATCGTTTGTTTGGTTATTTCTATTATTTTAGAATGAAAATGCAGAAAATAAACCGGATAAGTTGTGCTCCACAAGACTATACGTTATTATTATAGAAATAGTAGCTTTATATTGTTAAGTTTTATTACAATCTCTAAAACGAAGCTTAGTGGCCGCTATTTTCCATTTTAACGATTATAAGAAAACTTAACAATATAAAGCCATTCATTACTCCACTTAGGGTTGCCACATGATAAATTAATTATTGTAATGTAATATAAGTTAAAGTTGCCAGTAAATTATCACCAAGTTCAACGGGGCTTTATTTTCACAACTAGCAACCCTACAACTATATATAATTATTAATTAATTAAACATGAAAAAAAAACAAAAAATAAAAGATTTGATGTTCTTTTTTTTTTGAGCTACTGGATCGCAGTGATGTTTATTCTCGTTGCTGTTGGGCGTGCTTTTATGATTCAGCGTAAATGATATTGATACTTACGTTCGCAATACACGTGCGAGCGCGCGCAGGTGAGCGGTTTAGTGGCTGTAGACGCACACACTGAGCAAGCCAGTGCTCGCACTACGCCAGCGAGCGCTCGACGTGACTTCTCGCCTCGGACTCCGCCGCCACAGCTCCAAAGTAACTGGGGATTGGCAAGAAAAACAATATTAAGGTGGACCCGCAGTGGTAGCCCGTGAAATTCAATTTTTTTTTTTGAGTTTTTAGCAATTTGCAGGTCGGTGTCAGGTTGTATCTTGATCAAAATATGGTCTGATTTCGGAAATCAGACCAAACCACGGCAAATCTAACTTTTGAGAGATGTATTGATGATTCTTATGCTTATAATTATGTAAGTAAATACATATTTGTTAATCTTACCACAATAAATAAGGTACGTGGATACCTAAATTAAACTTCATATTTAGATTTAGAGTCGTTCGCAGTCTGCGTACCAAAATTCAATAAAATACGAGTATATCCAATTTTGAATATAGGTACATTTTTTTTGTACCCGGTTCATGGCTGTAGGCTCACCCCAGTCGCCCCTGTTACATGGGCCATGTCACAAACATAGCTGGCGAAACGTGAATGTTCTATAGGTACACCTCTGCCGAATCCTTCGGGGAATACAGGTATTATGTTAAATATCCAATTTAGTAAGTCACTACAGCTACAGCAATTTTGTGAAGATATTTTCAGTCAGTAGGTATACATAAATGTAGTGGTCTCATTTTGTTGCCCTTATTTGGGGTCGGCGCAGCATGTCTTCTTCGTCCATGCTTTGTACTCAAAACGTTCTCCTCATTTTTAGGATCGACATTTTTCTAATTTCTCTGCCTCAGGATTATGTTTAGAATCGACTCCATAGTCCAAGTAAAGATATAGTTACCTCAGGATCATGTTTTGGATTGACTCCGCAGTTCCACACAAGTAAAGATATATTTAGTTACCTCAGGATCATCTTTAGGATCGACTCCGCAGTTCCACACAAGTAAAGACACGCCGCCGCCGGCGCCGTCACCTCTGATCAGACCAGCAACTTGTCCTACCTGGAACATTATAGTACTACTTCATAATAACTCTGTAGAGCAAAGGCCTCTTCTCATGCAGAGAAGGCACAAGCATTATGCTCACCACGCTTACTCAAGACGGGTTGACGTTATCTGTTAACAGAAATAATAGGTCTTTGAAATTGCCGTTTTATATGAAAAAATTGAAACGAAATTTTTTCATGCATTTTTTATTTGTATTAATCGAAGTAATCACCCATGCAATCAATGCATCTTTGCCAACGCAGTGGCAGTTTATTGATGCCCTTCTTAAAGAAATCAGCTGGACGGGAGGCAACAAATTCTTCAGAGGCATTTTGTACTGCCTCTCGGGTATTGAATTTTTTTCCCGCCAAGAAGTTATCCAAATTCTGGAAAAAGTATTAGTCTGTAGGCGCAAGGTCTGGGGAGTAGGTCGGATGACGGAGAGCTTCCAAGCCCAGTTCTTGCAACTTGGAGACCGTCTGCTGTGCAGTATGAGGTCGCGCGTTGTCGTGCAGGAGCAGCGGAGACGAGCGATTGACCAATGCTGGTTGGAGATGTGCCAGCTTCTCCATCATTGTGTTCAGTTCTTCACAGTACACATCTGAAGTAATGCTCACCCCGTTTGGTAAGAAGCTGTGATGAATCACACCGGCGCTAGACCACCAAACAGTGACCATCACTTTTCTAGGGGTAAGTTTTCGTTTAGGGCATTGTTTAGGTGCTGAACCAGGATCCAACCAACTTGCTGAGCGCTTGCGGTTATCAAACAATCCATTTTTCATCGCAGGTAACAATGCGGTTCAAAATTCCTTCATTTGTGTGTCTGTTGAGCAGTGCAAGGCACGTTTCGACGCGTACTTCGCGCTGGCGATCATTGAGTTCGTGGGGCACCCATTTGTCAAGCTTTTTTACCTTGCCAATTTGACGCAAATGGACCAATATTGTTTTGACGCTAACGTCGAAAGCTGCTGCTAATTCAGCCGTAGATTGTGTATCATCAGCTTCCACAATCGCCTTTAATTCGTCATTGTCGACCAAAGACTTCGGACGACCGCGAGGTTCATTTTTCAGGTCAAAATTTCCAGAACGGAAGCGAGCAAACCAATAACAAGTGGTGCGTTGGTTTGTAGTGTTAGCTCCGTAAACGTCGTTGATGTTGCGTGCCGCTTGTGCCGCGTTGCTGCCACGACGGTACTCATATTCCATAATTACTCGAATTTTTAACGTATCCATGATGACGAAAAAGATTGAAATGCGATGAAAATGTAACACTAATCAATAAACAAATGACTATTTTTGGAAAAAAAAATTCCATGTTTTTAAAATAAAATTAATTTGAAATTAGAATTCTTAGCCAAACAAAAATTATTTTGATTTGAAATGGCCAGTACTGCAGAACGGCAATTTCATAGGTAAAGACCTAATATGCAGTCATACTTTGTCGACTAGCGCAGAAAATTTATTTTCAGAAAAATATATTAGGATGCTAGAGCAAGCGAAGTGAGCTCGACGATCTCTGCGCCCCGCGGCCTGGATAGATTTTAAAGTAGTACTTTTGACTATTCATACTTACAGAAAACTGAGTAACTTTGTCGACTTATCAGAAAAGTTTGAGAAATAAGAGAATGTAGGTAGGATACAACAAGAGCGAGCGAAGCGAGCTCGAAAATTATAGAACGCTACGTTAATATTTTGCAAACGTAGAGGGCCTTTAGCTACAAAACCTCTAATATACTACTGAATATATTTAGGTTGGGATTGGATTAAAAGTGTTTCTCAAGATTTAGGGGCCGCGCTGGATTGGGGCCCAGGACGAACCGCCCTTGTCGGCCCCCCTTACTCCGCCAGTGTCATCGATGTCAGTGATGTCCACAGATGAAGTAGTATTGTGATGTCTTACTACGTATATGGATACGTACAGGTAGCCCTAGCAGGTCCTTGCCATCAGCCTGCAGTAAGCAGTCGCCTGGCTTTAATCCTGCATGATCTGCTCTGCCGTTAGGAGTCACCTCACGGACCTGAGAAATAGTAATAAAATAAAATTATTTAATTAATGGGAAGCTACAATATTGCCGAGTGTCATTGGATATCAATTTGATGGTGAAACAAGAAATTTCAGTGGAGCAGTGGTGGGCCAGTGGTAACAGCCGCGACTTACGAGTTGTAAAAATTATGGCTGAAACCATAAAATTACGACGAAATAGAAAATCTATTCCTAATTTTAAAATAAAAAAAAAAACAGTAAAACTCAAAATCCACATTGCCACATACACACACGCACTCCCACACCCACAAACATGCACATGCACACACACACTCACCCACACACACACACACACACACTATTTTTAGTTCGCAGATTGTAAACTTTTGGTTATAAACTTAATTAGTAGATAAATTATTATAAGTTATGATTGTAACACTAGCTCGACATATTTATCTGGAAGGAACTGATTCCCAACATACAGCTCACGCTAGTTTGGGAAACAGGGCTTGCACATGACATGTAAATACTTGTTGTTGCAATAAAGATTTTGTATTTTTTGTATTTGTATTTGTATTTGTAGGTCGTAAGTTCGAACCCAGACAGGCGCTTTACTTTGTGTAGGTAAATTATTTCATCACCACTGCTCTCAAAACAGTGAAGGAAAACATCGTGAGGAAAACGCACTGGCCCTGCTTGAGAGGGAGTGGGCTGTATGAATGAATGAATTGCACCGACCCCAGCGTGGTTTAACCAGACTTGATTACTCGAATGAACGCAAAGATTCACACTAGCCCCTGTTGCCTCATGCTACATGGTGCAACAGAGACCATTGCATATCAAGGAGTAGACCGGGGGGCGCGGTAATGGTAGGGAAGACATGCCCTTAGGATGTAGGGGATAAAGAGCCATACCCAGTATGCACCGTAAAGTAAGCCTTGGAATAGTGGAGAGACGGGTGATATAATATGGACGTATAAATTACAGCCCACCCTCTCACAGAGAGGAGGCCTGCGTCCCAGCAGTGGGAACATTATAGGCTGATTATAACACACGTGGACAAAGTCGCGGCCCGAAGCTAGTCAATCTGCCTATTAGCCTTGTAGCCACCACGTTTTGACACTCCGTAAAGAAACAGTGAAAACAACAGTTCTGAAAAGAACTTGTAGCCACCACTGACCAGCACCCTGTTGTCAGTTTGTTCCGCAGTGTGTCGCTGCAGTCGCGCGCTAGCGCATCTCGCCGCTCGGAACGCCGAAGTTTATAAATATAGGTGGCACACGTTTGTGCACCAGTATTAATCGAGGCGGCGTCCAGAAAGGTCGTGTGCGCGTTGTCCGACGGCGGCGTGTGGCGTCGCGGTTCCCGTACCGCTGTACTATTTCTCTAGCAGACCCAAAAGTTCTTCTCAGGACTGTTTGCTTCAGTGTTTCTTTACGGAGTGTCAAAACGTGGTGGCTACAGCCTTTTCCCAACTATGTTGAGGATACATAATGTGAACAGCTCTATCCACCTCGCACAGTATGCAACATGCGACTACGACAACTCGACGACAAGACACTGACCTGTCGCATGCGATGCGACTGTCATCGGGTGAGCGCGTGCGCCGTGAGTCTACACGCTGTGATATAGCGAGGGCGTGCGACTCTCCTAGTCTGTCGTTGCGACTCTGCAGCTCGACGCCATAAGTATGGCGGAGCTTTGAAAAAGTATGAAAATTGTCGGCTGCAGCCTGTCGTTGCGTCTAGTCGCCGAGCGGTCGCAGTAGTACGTCACGTAGCGTGCGCCATGTCTCCGGGACTCATCCGCGTATCTTTTCGAAACTTTACACAAAAAACGTTAACATATTCTTTTGTTTCCCTAAGGAAACAAAAGAATATGTTAACGTTTTTAGCTTGTCTAAGACAAGCTTTCTTCTGCGTATTCAAATATATGCCACGCCTCTTGGTTTCGATGTTTTTGTGTAAAGTTTCGAAAAGAAACGCGCAGGAGAGCCGGATTTAAATAAATACGCCACAACACTTTCCAACTGTTAGTTGTCATTGTGTTTTAACTGGGTTTAACCTCATGCCCATGAGATGATACACTCAAGCGACACGTGTCTTGCGAAAGGGCTGCGGAGAAAACAAATGAAAGAAGTTGCTATAGCATCCCACGACTCACCGCGACGCGACTTGCGCAGCGACAGACGAAAACAGGTGACGCGTGCGCATATCGCTAGACGCAAGTCGCATCGCTCGAAGCCCTGAACGGGCCTAAATCTGGTTTTCAGCCTTCTCTTACTTGTTAATCAATCTCTAACCTTTTCCCAACTATGTTGGGGTCGGCTTCCAGTCTAACCGGATGCAGCTGAATACCAGTATTTTACATGGACCGACTGCCTAGCTGACATCCACAACCCATTAACTGGGTAATACGATACCCCTTGGTAAGACTGGTTGTCAGACTTTCGGGCTTCTGACGACCCGTAACGACTGTCAAAGATCCACGAATGACAGCTGAGTTTGTGCTTTCCGAGGCACGGAGGAGTCTCGGTATGTAAAGATGGTCACCCATCCACTGACCAACCCCGGCAAGCGTAGCTTTACCTGATGGATCGACCCGTGCGGCTGTTATTACTTAGCCACGAGCTCCTTTTCCTTCTCTTGCTTAGATAGGTATTACTTAGCCACGAGTCCCTCTTCCTTCTCTTGCTTGTATAGGTATTACTTAGCCACGAGCCCCTCTTCCTTCTTTGGCTTGTATAGGTATTATAAAAAAAAACGTTACCCATGGGTATGGATCCCACAGCGTCCTCGTCAGTCGGAAGCCCAGGCCTTCTCCTTCATCCTCAGGCAGATTTAACTGAAACAAAATAAATGGTAGTATTAGTATTAGCTTCGAAAAGGCAGCAGACAAAGACAAATGGGAGACTTTTGCCCAGCAGTGGGAAAGTACCTACCACTGTACTGCACTTTCAAAAATTAGCTTTCCAACGAAAAACGATACACCTCATGAAACGCCGACCTAATGTAGGTACTTAGTTTTTAAGTAAAAGCGTTTGTAGCATCTTTCTTATAACTATGATTTGTACAGTCAGCGTCAATAATATCGGGACGAACAAACTACAAAATGATAACAATGAAAATGAAATATTAACTCAATGACACAAGGAATGTTACACACAACAACACAACACACACACCCACACACACACATGTTGTACACGACAACTGTCAGTCTGACAAGAACTTTGTCCAATTGTGATAAAGTTTAATTTTCTTAGTTGTTGATATCATTTTGAACAGTCTGTTCGTCACGATATTTTTGACGCCGACTGTCCAAGTCTACTTACAGAAATCATTTATCACCCGAAAAGGGGACTTTTTAAGGCTGGGACGAATCCCGTGTGGTCAATATTGAGACGATAAAAAACATTTTTACAACAAAAAAAAACGACTTCAGGTCAAACGCCGCAACAGTGTCCTAAAGCAAAGCTTACCAATAAAAAGGTAATGGTAACTGTTTGGTGGTCTCAGCATGGTGTTAGTCACTATAGATTTCTCTGGTCAAGCAATAGCGGCAAATGTCTACTGTACCGAACTCCGAACAATGATAGCAAAACTAGCAGTGAAACAGCCCCGACTCATGAATCGATCTTCACCATTATTGCTCCATGATAACGCGAGACCTCATACAGCACGAGAAACCGTTTTGACTCTACAGGAACTGCAATTAGAAACCATTCGTCACCCTCCGTATTCGCCAGACCTTGCTCCAACGGATTACCATTTTTTTCGTGATTTGGACAATTACCTACGTGTTAAAAAGTTGTCTTCTCAGGAGGCAGTACAAAATGCTTTCACACAGTTTGTCGAATCTAGATCACGAGAGTTCTATCGCAAAGGCTTATAATAGGTCTTTACCTATGAAATTGCCGTTTTGTATGAAATTTAAACGAATTTTTTTCATGCATTTTTTATTTGTATTAATCGAAGTAATCACCCATGCAATCAATGCATCTTTGCCAACGCAGTGGCAGTTTATTGATGCCCTTCTTAAAGAAATCACGGCAACAAATTCTTCAAAGGCATTTTGTACTGCCTCTCGGGTATTAAATTTTTTTCCCGCCAAGAAGTTATCCAAATTCTGGAAAAAGTAGTAGTTTGTAGGCGCAAGGTCTGGTGAGTAGGGCGGATGACGGAGAGCTTCCAACCCCAGTTCTTGCAACTTGGAGACCGTCTGCTGTGCAGTATGAGGTCGCGCGTTGTCGTGCAGGAGCAGCGGAGACGAGCGATTGACCAATGCTGGTTGGAGATGTGCCAGCTTCTCCATCATTGTGTTCAGTTCTTCACAGTACACATCTGAAGTAATGCTCACCCCGTTTGGTAAGAAGCTGTGATGAATCACACCGGCGCTAGACCACCAAACAGTGACCATCACTTTTCTAGGGGTAAGTTTTCGTTTAGGGCATCGTTTAGGTGCTGAACCAGGATCCAACCAACTTGCTGAGCACTTGCGGTTATCAAACAGAATCCATTTTTCATCGCAGGTAACAATGCGGTTCAAAATTCCTTCATTTGTGTGTCTGTTGAACAGTGTAAGGCACGTCTCGACGCGTACTTCGCGCTGGCGATCATTGAGTTCGTGGGGCACCCATTTGTCAAGCTTTTTTACCTTGCCAATTTGACGCAAATGGACCAATATTGTTTTGACGCTAACGTCGAAAGCTGCTGCTAATTCAGCCGTAGATTGTGTATCATCAGCTTCCACAATCGCCTTTAATTCGTCATTGTCGACCAAAGTCTTCGGACGACCGCGAGGTTCATTTTTCAGGTCGAAATTTCCAGAACGGAAGCGAGCAAACCAATAACAAGTGGTGCGTTGGTTTGTAGTGTTAGCTCCGTAAACGTCGTTGGTCGTTGGTCGTCGAGTTCAATTCAACAATGCCTACAGGATGTTGTTGGGGCTGCCTCGGTACTGCAGTGCGTCGGGGATGTTCGCTGAGTCACGCATTGACTGCTTCTATGCGACGATGCGGAAACGGTGCACATCCCTGGTGCGTAGGGTCCGCGCCAGCTCCAACACCATCTTGAGGATGATGGCTGAGAGGTTCGACTGTCACTACATTAACCATTGCTGTATGCTTAATGTAGTGACAATAACAAGAAAATGATTTGTGTGTTGTGTGATGTCTTATTTTTTTATTTTGATGTTTATATATCTAATGTATTTTTAATTTTCTTATGATCCAATGATGATTGAAATAAATGAATTGAATTGAATTGAATTGATGTTGCGTGCCGCTTGTGCCGCGTTGCTGCCACGACGGTACTCATATTCCATAATTACTCGAATTTTTAACGTATCCATGATGACGAAAAAGATTGAAATTGAAACTGAAATTGAATTGAAACCAGTATCTGGCTCGTTGGTCTAGTGATTCGATTCCCGGGTCGGGCAGTGTGATTGGGTTTTTTTTTTAATGAAAATGAAATGAAAAATGTTTCATTTGTTATACAAGTAAATTTAACAACTAGTGCTTGGAGTCTCCTTTTAAGCAAAAAAGCCTGTGTTAGGAGCATAGATATAGACACCGTGGCCCTGGCACGGGCAGCTGAAGGAACATGGGTGGGTTTTAGTCAGTAAAAGTCTGACACGCCCTCCCGCCTCTGCCCAGAGCGGGAGAAGTCATTTGATGATTTCCCATCCACAAAAAAAAAAAAAAAAAAAAAAAAAAAAGGAGCATAGATATAATATATCTATGCTCCTTTTTTTTTTTTTTTTTTTTTGAAATATAAAAAACACTTCTTTCATATTATGAAAGAAGTGTTTTTTATATTTCTATGGTTAGGAGACTCCGCTTTTCCAAAACTTAAAATATTAACATAAAATTACTTGTTTCAAGTGTTATAAAAACAGGCGATTTAAAATAAAAAGAGAAAATTAAAAATCGTTAAAACTAGACAAGAAGCATGCAAATGTGTGAGTGAGAGTAGGGGTGTGTGAATGTGACTATGACTATGAAGGTGTGTAAATGTGAAAATGGGGGTGTGTGAGTGTGAATACTAAGGAGTGTTACTGTGAGTGTAAAGGTGTGTAAATGTGAATTTGAATGTTGAATGTGAGCATCTGTGTGTATGAAAGATAAGTGATAGTGTGAGGGTTTGTTAAATTTAATGTAAAATACAGAGTGAGTGTAAGTGGCAATGAATGAATCAGACTGTATACGTCAAGTACGAAAGATGAGAGCATTAAGTGTAAGGTTTTATTTTATTCCAGTAGCTTCTCCGTGTCATCATAAGTAAGTGGTTTTATCCAATTAGTTACTATTTTTTTACTGCCATTTAATCGTTTATTGTATATGTAGATCTCTTTGTTTACTCGATTGTAAAGCTGAGCTGAGCGTTTATCGTATTGAATACGGGCGAGCTTGGTTTTAGTTTTAGGAACTTCAACTATTATATCCTTTCTTCTTTTCAAGGTTAAGCTGGGATCAAAATTAAGAGTTTTATGTTTCCTGAGAATAGTTTTAATTATATATAGTTTGCGAACAGAGTGTAAATTACTTATTTGATAAAGACTTTGTGTAGGGTACCTTAGGTTTTTGAAGTACATTAATTTTATTAGAGCCCGTTGTCCCCGCTCCAGGTCTATGAATTTAGTCTTAGCCGCCCCACCCCAAATGGGGCTGCAATATACTAAGACAGACTGGACTATAGCTATGTATATTTCATTGAGTAGATTTCTGGGTTTATTTGTGTTAGCGGTTATTTTATTTGGCACGATATGCCTTAAATTTTTGAAAATCCAACTCAGTTTTCTAATTCTGTTGGTAACTTGTTCCAGATGGGAGTACCAAGATAATCTTTGGTCAACAACAATACCAAGATATTTGGTTTGAGAAACTTTGACTAATGTTGGACATAGGCAGTTAATTGGATTGTCACACTCGTGTACCTTTATAACAAAGTCGGGGTTTGGTTGTGTCCTGTGTGATATGCTAAAACATATGTAATTTGTTTTAGCTGTGTTAAGTGTAAGTAAGTTATTTGAGAGCCATTTAGCAATTTGAGTCATACCAGCTTCAGCACTTCTAGCAACATCGTCCCGTTTTCCATCTGGAATTTCTCAGTAGTAGCCCTGAGTCTGGATTTGTCGTTCATTAGTCGAAAAAAAAAATACAAACAAAAAACTACTGTATCGTTATTATACTGTGCTGTTCCATTGAATATCACAGTATACGAGTAACAATGATAGGTACAGTAGTTTATCTTCATAGAGAACAGCCGAAGCGACGTGCTTCGAAATCTCAGTCAGTCTCAGTTACGCCGCAACAGTTCGAGCGCGCGGCAGTTAGTCGACGTTCGCACGTAGGTAAAAAAATCGCGGCGATGTTTTTTCGCGCATTGGGTTTTCAACGCTCTGCTTAGCGCCGAGAGTTGAAAATCCAACAGTGTGTTTTTCGACGTGATAGAATGCACTCTGTGTTGTTAGGTTAAATTCTCAATACTTGGCTCAACAGCGAAAGTTGAAAGTGCAGTGCGCGATAAAATCCCGTTGCCGACTTTCGCACGGACGTAAAAATATCGCGGCGGGATTGTATCGCGCACTGGATTTTAAACTCGTTGTTGAGCCGAGCGTTGAGAATCCAACATTACAATAACAGAGTACATTCTAGCGCGTCGAAAAAACGCAAGTTGAAAATCCAGTGCGCGAAAAAAAGTCGCCGCGATATTATTACGTCCGTGCGAACGTCGACTTACTCCGAGGCAATAGGCTCGCGCGGTTGATGACCAAAATGTTCGGGTCGCGACTTAACTGGTATTGACTATTGGATGGCTACTAAAAACACTGAGTTTAACTTTCTAAAACTTTTTTACAAAAAAATACAACCGACTTCCAAAAACAACACTACAAAGTGAAAAATAACTTTAATTTCGATAGTCGGTGTCTAGTTAAATGTATTTTCGTTTTTTGCCACCGACTTCCGAAATTAAAGTTATTTTTCACTTTGTAGTGTTGTTTTTGGAAGTCGGTTGTATTTTTTTGTAAAAAAGTTTTTATTTTTCACTTTTTAGTTGTGTACCTAACCCATACACTATACTCGTTGGAGTGTGTTTTGTGTCGTTGGGATATTTTTATAATACGTGTAGGCCGTGTATTCTTTCAATTTGTAATTTTTATTTCTATTTAATATTTGCATAAAATAATGTTAATGTTCACAAATTTAAATTCATAGTAATTACTGAGCCAGATTGCATTTAGTTGTAATTTTTCAATATTTAAGAGGAACTTTGGCTCCTGAGATACATGTATCTTTTTACTTAGCTCAGGAGCCAGCTGTTCAACCTGATTTTGACTGCCACTTGCACTACCATATTTAGTGTATCTGCTAATGTGTATCTCTTTGTACAATAAACTTATTATTTATTTATACAAATTGTAATACCACTACCTGCAAAACAAACTAGAACATCATCCATAAAAAATACGTATTATTGAAGCTAACTCAAAAACTACCAAAGCAAAGTTAATCAATTTTATATGGGACCAACTGTGATGTATACCCTCTCGAATAAAATAAAAAAAAATCCAAATCGGTCCAGCCATCTTCGAGTAATCGGGGAACATACATAAAAAAAAATAAAAAGAAATAGGTTCCGACGAATTGAGAACCTCCTCCTTTTTGAAGTCGGTTAAAAATGATGGCTAATGACAATGTAGGCGAATGCAGCCGGTTGCTGTCCGAATATGCGCTGTTGTCGGCGTGCGCTCAACGCGGCCTTATTGATTCGCTAGAACAGCATAAGGGTGTTCGAATAACATCGAACAACAGTAATGGCGAAATGTGGGTGTACTATAAAAAAAAAATGTTTCTTGAAGAAAAGCCAAAGTAGGTACTAACTAAAACAATGTTATATTTATAACTAGGTGGCTATGCTATGCACAATACATTGAAACCCTGATCTCCAAACTAGGGGTATCCCTGTATCTCAGAGATCAATGTCCCTCCGCAGCAAACTCACAAGCCAATATTGTAACTCATTGGTACAAAGCATAACTTTAAATAGTTGAATGGTGGGAAAAATTGAAAAAAATAAAATAAAATAAAAAACAACAATAAATCCCTTAGGTATAATAAAATATTTATATTATTCTAATTTACAATTTTGTATGAGTGTGGGGTGAGTGTGTATATGTGTGTAGGGTGAGTGTTTTGTGTGTGTGGGGGGGGTAGGTGTGTGTGTATGTATGCGCACTATGGTGCACCTCTTGACCTCTGCCTAACTCTTCGTGGAATAGAGTCGTGATGTTATGAGTATTAGGAAGCAGGCACTCGTTAACTTCCAAAAAGTCAGTTTGTATCCGGTTAGCATTGACATTACTTTAGTTCGCCTTCACATTTTACGAGCAAGCTCAGACCTTGATTTTAAACTCTTTTGTAAACGTATCGAGAAATATGATTTATTTACATTAATGTTATTCGGAAATGGTTATAATAAGGGTGACTGGTAATTAGTGACCGATACTTAAACACATGATTGTGCTCACATTGTGCTCATGATAACAAACAACTTTTACTATGGGAACAAACCTGAAATCGCGAAAAAAAATCAGCTGCTCCCTACATTTTGGTGAGTTATGCGAACATGAATGTATGGGGCAGCAGATTTTTTTTTCGCGATTTCAGGTTTGTTCCCATAGTAAAAGTTGTTTGTTATCATGAGCACAATCATGTGTTTAAGTATCGGTCACTATTTACCAGTCACCCTATATATGACACTACTTTACAATAAAATGTTTTGCTGTTACTCGAAGATAATTTATATCGAATTTGTTTTTTGACTACCCTCTTCATCATCTGCCTAGCCTTTTTAGGGTTCGGTACCGGAAGAGTCCAAACGCTGTCACTCACGTGTCCGTCTGTCAGTCGCCTGTCACACAAGTTTGACAGCCAAACGGTTGGAGCTACAGTCTTCAAATTTTCACAGTATGAGCATCCTGATGTCCCAAAGCCATACAAATTGTCAAAAAATATTTTTAAATGTTTTTAAGGGGAGCATCCGATACAGATTAATGGGGGCGCGAAAATAAATTTGACCTACCTCATCTAGTGGGGTGTCGTTGTTTGGAGCTCGTTGAGTAGATAAATACTGTATTTTTTGTTTTAAAAAATATTGGAAAACAAAGGAATGAGAAGCCGCCAACAGCTTTTTTTTTTTACAAAATTTTGTTCCGAAGAATTTTTGAACTTCCCATTTGCTTCCCATTGACCTATGAACTTTGGTGATAATGTTAATTATTACTAACAAATACCACTAGATTGATAAATCAGATTTGGTACGGAACCCTAAATGTGCGAAGTCCACGCACTTGGTCGGTTTTTTTAAGCTGAGGTCAGCTTTCAGTCTAACTAGATGCAGCTAAACACCAGTATTATATATGGAGCGACTGCTTATCTAACCTTCACAACCCAGTTACTGGGTACTACGATACCCCTTGTAAAAATGGTTGTCAAACTTTCGGGCTTCTTATAGCAACCGTAAAAACTGTCAAAGATCTATCTAAGATATATCTATGATGGTCACCCATCCACGGACTGTCCTCGGCAAGCATAACTTAACCTTCAATCGACCCGTGCGGCTGTTATTATTTACATAGCCACACTTATATGGTGTTACCATCCATAATTGTGTTGCACCGATTTTGGATACCGCTTATTTTCATGCAAATAAATTGGATTCATATAATTTCGATGTAAAGGAGCATTTTGGATCTTTTAACACATTGTCGCCTCAGACAGGCAGGCCTGTAGGTATTCGAAACGGCAGAAACTCAAACAACGTAATGCATATAGCCCCATTAAGTGGGACATAGCATAACAGCATGCTCTTTTTTCCTAACGGGGCGTCCTGGAGTTCTAAAAAAGCTTTTTTTACAAAAAAAAAAAACATCCCGACTTCCAAAAAAACACTACACAGTGAAAAAAAACTAATTTCGGAAGTCGGTGTCTTTAGATCTGTATTTTAGTTTTTCGCCACCGACTTCCGAAATTAAAATTATTTTTCACTTTGTAGTGTTTTTTTGGAAGTCGGTTGTTTTTTAAGTAGCTTTTGGTAACCACTCAAGCCGTTGGCGCATATCCCTGATCGATCGATCCGTGTGGCTCTTATTACTTATCCACAAGACTCCTATCCGAGGTATATAAAAAACCGGTCGGTAAAAAAGTGCGAGTCGGACTCGCGCACGAAGAGTTCCGTACCATTTATCTATAAAAACGGCAAAAAAAATCACGTTTATTGTGTGGGAGCCCCCCCCCTTAAATATGTATTTTATTCTGTTTTTTAGTATTTGTTGTTATAGCGGCAACAGAAATACATCGTCTGTGAAAATTTCAACTAACTATCACGGTTCATGAGATACAGCCGGACAGACAGACGGACGGACAGCGGAGTCTTAGTAATATTAGGGTCCCGTTTTACACTTTGGGTACGGAACCCTAAAAATTACCTAAGCCATACAATTAATAATACAACTTATTTATATGGGATCCCTCTGAAGACCTACCAAACAAAAAAAGAATTATCAAAATCAATTCATAATTGGCGACGTAATCGCGTAAATAACAAACACACAAAAAAAAAATAGAGGCCTAGGCTTAGTTTAGACTCCAGATCTGCCACAAATTACAAAATTTTGCCTAAATACCGCCTAATTTATGCCTAATTTTAATTTTGCCTAATTTATGTCTAGTAATAAGAATGTATTTTGTGGCGATAAATAAACATTATTTTATTTTATTTTTACACGACTTCAAAAAAAGGGAGTGTACTGGGAGAACTCCTCAACAATTAACGTCCTTGTATCCGGAAAAGCAATATTTTGTAAATACAGACTGACCCACTAAAAAGTACAAAAAGAACAACCGACTTCCAAAAAAATCCTACAAAGTGAAAAATAACTTTAATTTCGGAAGTCGGTGGCAAAAAGCTGAAATACAGATCCAAAGACACCGACCTCCGTATTTTTCACTTACAACCGACTTCCAAAAAAATCCTACAAAGTGAAAAATAACTTTAATTTCGGAAGTCGGTGGCAAAAAGCTAAAATACAGATCCAAAGACACCGACCTCCGTATTTTTCACTTTGTAGAATTTTTTTGGAAGTCGGTGGTTTTTTTTTTTGTAAAAAAGTTTTTTTTATTTATTTATAGGGTGACTCGGAGGCACTATACCCATATTTCGCTCATTCACAATAATTAAAAATAATAGAATACTTTACATCATCTGCCTGCCTTTTCCTAACTATGTTGGGATCGGCTTCCAGTCTAATCAGATGCAGCTGTCTTTTACATGGAGCGACTGCATATCTGCTCCTTCGGAGAATTTAGACATTATATCATGTAAGGATAGTGACTTACTAGTACAACTCTCACTCCTTCGGTGTACTCCTCCTCAGCATCCGTGTTGGACGATGCCTCCGGCGCCGGTGTCTCCATCTTTCAACAGACAAATCAACATTGATTTTACACTAATAACAAAAACATAATAACTGAGAGTTCGTGAACGCAGATCTACGCGAGACACAAAGTGGCTTTTAAAAATTGATTTACGACATATAGGTAACTCGATTTTTAGGGTTCAATATTCAACAAGGAACCCTTATAGTTTCGCTATGTCCGGCCGTCTGTCCGCCTGTCCGTTCGCAGCTTGGCTCAGAGACTCTTAGTACTAGAAAGGTATAATTTGGTACTTTCTGTACACGTAAAGTGGGGATTTTTTTTCTCGTCTACCCCATGGTGTGGGGTGTTGTTGGATAGGTCTTTCAAAAATATTGCGGGTTTGTGAAAACAATAAAATTTTTCTATTTAAGGATCCCTTTCTGAAATATTAAGCTTTAAAGTGCAAATTTTTGTTGATATGTATGAACCATGTAAAAATATACAAAAATAAAATCTTAAATGATTTCTAAATTAATAATATTTGCGGTCGAATAACGACGGGCGGCGGCGTGCACTACGGAACCCTATTGCTACGCGTGGCCCGACACGCACTTGGTCGGTTTTTTTTTCTAACTGTGCGCTTGGAGCTGTCAAAGTCGTTAGGTTAGATGCAAAGGCAAGACAAAGTACGGCCCGCGGACCAACTTTGGCCCGCGAAGGGCTTAATCCATCCCGCCAACATCTCTTTTACAGTAGGAGTGCATGGTGGTTCGATGCCGGGTTAGTGCACGACAGTTCCAAGAGTTTTTGTAAGAAGTCGATGCCGATTACTCCACATAATCAGCCTATAATGTTCCCACTGCTGGGACACAGGCCTCCTTTCGGTGAGAGGGAGTGGGCCGTAATCTACCACGCGAGCCCAGTGCGGGTTGGTAGATGTCATTTCTTCGAATTTTTGGTTCTAGAACATGCCGGTTTCCTCACGATGTTTTCCGTTTTTCACCGTTTTGAGAGCAGTGGTGATGAAATTATTTACACAAAGTAAAGTATCTGTCGGGGTTCGAACTTACGACCTACAACTCGTAAGTCGCGGCAGTTACCACTGAGCCAGCACTGCTCACTGCTGCGATTACTCCAACCTTCTATAATTACATTACATTATGTAAGATGGTTAAGTTATGGCGAAATATAGAACTTGCTAAAGATGCCAAATGGAATGATTTTGAAATACTTGCCAGCACAGTGAACAAGCGCTGTCAGTGAAGGCTGGGCATACCTTAGCGGCCACGGCTTATTTTAATTTAATTTAAATATTTGAATTGTTTTTTTTTTAAGGACGCTTTTAACGTTCTGCATAGTTCTCACATGTAAAATTTCAACATGAATGATGTAACCATTATTTTGTAACCATATCTTGATTTAAAAGAGTGTCCGTGGAGTTTCTTGCCCGTTCTTCTCCATAGGTACCTACCTACTATGCTTTGGAATGGGCGCCTAGCTTCATCTTTCTGACTGACCGAGCCCTTGACAATTCAAAAGTATCTGTAATTGGTTTAATTGAAATAAATGCATTGAGTTTGAGTTTGAGCAAAAATTTGCTTTACAGATTTTGCTTTTTTCACAGATCTGCTTGAGCGCTACTTAAAATAAATTAAATAAAAATTTTGGTACAAAGAAAGAACCAATTTTTGGACTAGACTGTCGTTCAAAATGCAGCTTGTTCTTTTTTATAAACTGCACAGAGAAAAACGATTGAATTCACTTATTATTAATAATTTAAATTTGATACACTTATTATTAATGTAAATAAAAAAACACTTATTATTAATTTAAATTTGAAAGTTTTCAAAACATTTTATTTTATTTTCTGGCCCCTCCTGAAATTACTTTAATTTTTCTGGCCTATAATGAAAAAAGTTTTCCGATTACAATAAAATAAAATAATAAATAAATAATAGGTCTTTACCTATGAAATTGCCGTTTTGTATGAAAAAATTTAAACGAATTTTTTTCATGCATTTTTTATTTGTATTAATCGAAGTAATCACCCATGCAATCAATGCATCTTTGCCAACGCAGTGGCAGTTTATTGATGCCCTTCTTAAAGAAATCAGCTGGACGGGAGGCAACAAATTCTTCAAAGGCATTTTGTACTGCCTCTCGGGTATTGAATTTTTTTCCCGCCAAGAAGTTATCCAAATTCTGGAAAAAGTAGTAGTCTGTAGGCGCAAGGTCTGGTGAGTAGGGCGGATGACGGAGAGCTTCCAACCCCAGTTCTTGCAACTTGGAGACCGTCTGCTGTGCAGTATGAGGTCGCGCGTTGTCGTGCAAGAGCAGCGGAGACGAGCGATTGACCAATGCTGGTTGGAGATGTGCCAGCTTCTCCATCATTGTGTTCAGTTCTTGACAGTACACATCTGAAGTAATGCTCACCCCGTTTGGTAAGAAGCTGTGATGAATCACACCGGCGCTAGACCACCAAACAGTGACCATCACTTTTCTAGGGGTAAGTTTTCGTTTAGGGCATTGTTTAGGTGCTGAACCAGGATCCAACCAACTTGCTGAGCGCTTGCGGTTATCAAACAGAATCCATTTTTCATCGCAGGTAACAATGTGGTTCAAAATTCCTTCATTTGTGTGTCTGTTGAGCAGTGCAAGGCACGTCTCGACGCGTACTTCGCGCTGGCGATCATTGAGTTCGTGGGGCACCCATTTGTCAAGCTTTTTTACCTTGCCAATTTGACGCAAATGGACCAATATTGTTTTGACGCTAACGTCGAAAGCTGCTGCTAATTCAGCCGTAGATTGTGTATCATAAGCTTCCACAATCGCCTTTAATTCGTCATTGTCGACCAAAGTCTTCGGACGACCGCGAGGTTCATTTTTCAGGTCGAAATTTCCAGAACGGAAGCGAGCAAACCAATAACAAGTGGTGCGTTGGTTTGTAGTGTTAGCTCCGTAAACGTCGTTGATGTTGCGCGCCGCTTGTGCCGCGTTGCTGCCACGACGGTACTCATATTCCATACTCCAATTTTTAACGTATCCATGATGACGAAAAAGATTGAAATGCGATGAAAATGTAACACCAATCAATAAACAAATGACTACTTTTGGAAAAAAAAATCCATGTTTTTAAAATAAAATTAATTTGAAATTAGAATTCTTAGCCAAACAAAAATTATTTTGATTTGAAATGGCCACTACTGCAGAACGGCAATTTCATAGGTAAAGACCTAATAATAAGTCCCCTCTTTGAGGAGTGGTTGGAGAGGCGCCACGGCGTCCTCACCTTCCGCCTGAAGCAGGTCCTCACCGGACACGGTTGTTTCGGGAAATTCCTGTTTCGGATAAGGCGGGAGGAAACGCCCGGGTGTCACCATTGTGTGGATTGCCCGGAGGACACGGTGGTGGTTACAGTGGAGGTCTGCCCGGCTTGGGCGGAGCACCGCCGTGTTCTCACGGAGGCGATCGGCGGCGGCGATCTCTCGCGTCCAAACCTGGTCCAGGCCATGGTGCGGAGCGAGAGTGCATGGGAGGCCGCCACCTCCTTCTGCGAAGCAGTAATGCTCGCGAAGGAGGAGGCGGAACGCGTGAGGGAGAGGCAACAGCCGCGCCCTCGCGCCCCGAGCCGCCGCAGAAGACGCCCTGGGCGGCGGGAATCTATCGCCGACTCCCGGCCACCGTAGGCGCGGGCTTGCGGACGACGAGTAATGGGCAGCTCGCCGTCCGGTAAGGAACAGGCCCGGGTCGACGGCGCGTTGTGTTCCACGCGCGCCTCAAAGAGATGTCAGCAGTGACGGGGTCAATTGGGCCGATGCCGCCGGGGTCGCGGGTAGTTCGAAAGAGATACCGTGGCCCAGAGCGGGAGAAGTCATTTGATGATTTCCCATCCACAAAAAAAAGGTAATAATAGGTACAGGGTGTCTGAAAGGTAGTTAGTCCAATGGCAAATGGGGTAAAGCGGAAGTGGCCACCTATAATCAATCCACACTCTCAACCTCATAGCTGTGACACGGACCTAATATGGTGTTCTCTGACTGAGTTCACAAACAATGCATTGTTTGTAATAAGTTACAAAATTTTATTTAAAATGATAAGTTAGGATAAGAGTTTTGGATATGTACATTATCGCAATAGATTACTCTGTAATGATAGATGTAAGTTGGAAATAAATAAATAAAAATAAAAATGAATCTCTATTTCCCTTGGTCATCGCATCACGCGTGAACAGATGGAACAATTTCGCTAATTATTTTTTTGTTGTGTTTATTATTGTCAGGAGAAGGTTCTTATGATGACAAAAATTGGAAAATTCGGGAAAAGTGAAAGTGAATTTTCTATAGTACGAATAATATTGTATGAATTATTGAAATTTGGACAGGACGACTGTCGGGTAAACTAGTCATTTAAAAATTTAAAGGTTGGGTTATTCTTAACAGTTCACAAAATTTCGCTAATATATACTTAATCATTTTCATTTGAAGTTTTGAGACACCCTGATACCCTCGACGATTGGCGATACAACACTGTGTAAGCCGACGTTCGCACGGACGTAAAAATGTCGCAGCGATTTTATTACGCGCACTGGATTTTTAACGCTCTGCTGAGCGCCGAGAGTTGAAAATCCAACAGTGTGTTTTTTCGACACGCTAGAATGCACTCTGTTGTTGTTAGGTTTGATTCTCAATATTCGGCTCAACAGCAAGAGTTGAAAATCCAGTGCGCGATAAAATCGTACCGCGATATTTTTACGTTCGTACGGACGTCGGCTAAGGGACGACGTCTGACGAACTGGATCTAACATCATGTAAAACCTACTGAATTAATGGTACACACGGCTACACATCAAGCTATACATTTCCAGTTTACACTGACCTCTCATTGTAAGGAAATCCTATACAATGCGAGATCGGCTTACACTGGAAAGGTATAGTTTGATCTGTAGCCGTGCGTACAGTCTGTTTATTATAGGTACAGTCAACAAAAGAGATATCTAGGCAGGGTATACTAACATATTTGTATGTGAATTGCTTCATGTTCAATTTTATTAGGGTGACTGGTAATTAGTGACCGTTACTTAAACACATGATTCAATCAATCTGCCTAGCCTTTTCCCAACTATGTTGGGGTCGGCTTCCAGTCTAACCGGATGCAGCTGAATACCAGTATTTTACATGGAGCGACTGCCTATCTGACCTCCACAACCCATTAACTGGGTAATACGATAGCCCTTGGTAAGACTGATTGTCAGACTTTCGTGCTTCTGACGACCCGTAACGACTGTCAAAGATCCACGAATGACAGCCGGGACCAACGGCTTAACGTGCTTTCCGAGGCACGGAGGTGTCTCGGTATGTAAAGATGGTCACCCATCCACGGACCAACCCCGGCAAGCGTAGCTTAACCTGATGGATCGAACTGTGCGGCTGTTATTACTTAGTCACGAGCTCCTCTTAAATTTAAACACATGATAACAAACAACTTTTACTATGGGACCAAACCTGAAATCGCAAAAAGATCAGCTGTTCCCTACATTTTGACGAGTTATGCAAACATAAATGTAGGGACCAACTGATTTTTTTTTCGCGTGTTCAGGTTTGGTCCCATAGTAAAAGTTGTTAGTTATCATGAGTACAATCATGTGTTTAAGTATCGGTCACTAATTAACAGTCACCCTATATATAATATTACTTGGTTTTTTCAATACTCCTACTTCCTACATTGTAACACACCAACACGAAATTGTTTGTTTTCACGAAATTGAACATGCAAATATGTTAATATACCCTGCTAGATATCTCTTTTGTTGACTGTTATGTGACGCCATAAAAAATTAAAGAATGAAAATGGAGGGCAGTGGTGGCTCCGTGGTACCGGCTGCGACTTACGGTTAGGGGTCGTGGTCCCTGGGTCGTCTCCTGGTTTCGAAAATGAAAATTAGATACACGTATTTTTTAAAGTGGTTTTAAATCAGTTTTCATTTAAAACGCTACAATACCTATAGCTGCCTACACTTTAATAACTGACTTAATATTTTTACCGACGAAATGAGCTGTTGCTATTTATTATTTATTTATTTATTTTTATAGTCCGTCCGTTACGAGAGTAGAAGCGGAGATTATTGTTTGAAAACATTGATATCATTTTAATATTGTTTACATTAATTGACATGTTGACAAATATTTGTGTTTTTGCTCTGTTTGTAAATAAATGCCTCGTTGTAAATAAGTGGTCGTAAGACTCGTAAGCGCAGGCGCAGATCTAGGTGTTCGCTCAAGGCGGGGCAAATGTTTCTCTGAGGGACGGAGGGCGGGCGGGGTTGACTCCCTAAGCCACGGTAGGGGGGCGTTCATTAGTGAGATGTCGTGAGATTTGGCTCGACCCCCTCCCTTCTCCCCTAATCTCACGTGAGATTTTTCAAAATGCGTATTATTTATATTGTAGTATTAGTAGTGCAATACGTTAATCTGTGCTTTATTGCGTGCGCTGGATTTATTTAAATAAACATAATTTACTCAATTATTTTTTTTAATAATTAAGTACCCAGTTTTTCGCAATTTTAACATGTTTAATTTTAATTTTTCATGCGAAAAAAAATACATTTACTTTACCGTGACCCCCCACGTGAGATTGGGTGTAATTCGGCTGGACCCCCCCCCCCCCCTATCCACCTCAAACAATTAACTGTGTACAAAGTAAAAACACAGGTTAAATAAAACTTCGATATGTTTAAGTCTAATTTAGAGTTGTTGGTCGAAGCCCAGGGGGAGGGCAACTGCACCCGCTTAATAGTAGTCTATGCACCCGCTGCCCGTGGCTGCCGAACTGGGGTCCTAGGTTTGTCTAGAGCACTGGCGTAACGATACCGTTCGAGGCATGGAGGCTTCGATACATTCATCGGATGCCCCCCCCCCCCCCCCCCCAATATAAAGAAGCTGAACCAACAATAATAGTATTTTTTATTTTATAATACTTAATAATAATAATAAAAAAAATATTTTCAGAAAAAACACATTTTCGATTCACAAAAATAATTTTCCAATTAAAACTAGAATATTCCAGAATGAAGTGTATCGTTGGTGTATGTACTAATGAAAAAAATCATTGTATCACAAACACCAGCGCCTTCCAAACTAAGTTACATTAAAAACAAAAACTGTCAAACGTGCTACATGGTGAACTTGTTAGAAAAAAAAAATAAATATAAAAAAAGAAGTAATTTAAAAACAATAAAAACAAATTCTATAAACTAAGCTACTTATTTACTTATATTGAAATATTTGTGTGTGTGTGCGTGCACTTATGTAGGTAACTTAAATAAATTAAAGACAAAACTATTTTTTTTACTGGCTGAACAAAGGGCTGGCTCGTTCTTTGACCAAAGAATTAGCATTGCCATTCAACGTGGCAATGCTGCCAGTCTTCTGGGCACGTTTCCGGATGACATCGATGCGGACGAGTACTTCGACGCCTAAGTGTCCTTTTGTTTTGTATTTATTTGTATAGTTAATTAGTTAGTCTCTTTATCTGTTCTGTGGATAAACCCAATAACTCTGCCCCACCAGGGAAACAACCCCGGACCTCATGCTCAACAGTGCCTACCAACGCTTGCGAGCACTAGACCAATACAACGTGGCAAGAAAAGATTATTATTATCACAAGATGTAACTTAAATAACGCACAACCTCTTAAGGGGTCATTGTACTGCCGCCGGGGTCGCGGGTAGTTTGAAAGAGATACCGTGGCCCTGGCACGGGCAACTGAAGGAGCACGGGTGGGTTTTAGTCAGTAAAAGTCTGACACGCCCTCCCGCTCCGCCCAGAGCGGGAGAAGTCATTTGATGATTTCCCATCCACAAAAAAAAAGGGGTCATTGTACTCATCATTATGAACAACTTTTACTATGGGACCAAACCTGAAATCGCGAAAAACAGCTGTTCCCTACTTTTTGAAAAGATAAGCGAACATAAATGTAAGGAAGAGCAGATTTTAATTCGCGATTTCAGATTTGGTCCCAGGGTAAAAGTTGTTCATAATGATGAGAATTACGTGATACAAATTTTGACGACGTTAATAACGCCCTACTGCAGGTCCAAAATTGGTTCACTGCCAATAATTTAGTATTCAATGGGAAAAAAACAAAGTGCATTAGATTTTCTTTGCCAAATGTAAAAAGTAGTAATTGTGAGATAGTATTGAATCAAGAGAAACTAGAATTCGTCGATAAAACTGTTTTCTTGGGGATCACGCTCGACTCAAGGCTACAATGGGGTCCTCATTGAACATCACTTGCAGGACGGCTAAGTTCAGCAGCATATGCTGTCAGAAAAATCCGTCAATTTACTGATGTAGATACCGCGCGGCTAGTCTATTTTAGATACTTTCATAGCATGTCTTACGGTATTTTACTTTGGGGACGGGCTGCAGACATCGAGTCAATTTTTATTCTGCAGAAAAGAGCCATTAGAGCCATATATAATCTCCGCAAGTGCGATTCTCTAAGGGAACTGTTTAAGGAAATTAACATCATGACGGTACCTTGTCAATATATCTACGAAAATATTACAGACGCCAGCATATACAGACGCCAAATATACATACGTAAGGAAAAATTTACATCTTTTTAGTAAAAGAGGTGAAAAGCATAATTATAGTACTAGAAAAAGGGACCTATTAGCTCAACCAGGTTTCAGACTAGCTAAAGTAGACACGTCGTTCATGGAATACTGTTTAAAATGTTACAATAAAATACCTCCACACATACTTCAACTCAATGAGACTAAATTCAAAACTTGTATAAAACGCACACTATGCAGGCAGGCATATTATAAGTTTGGGGATTACATAACTGATAAAAATGCTTGGCTCAATGCTGGTCCTGCTCCACAACCACAACTAATTAAGTAACATTTGAAGATACTGTTGGAGCTGCTGAAGATTGTAAGACTATCATTGCATTGTATAGACTCAATCTCCTTTGTATTATATAATTGCATAGCACATGTGTGAGTACTATGTACATACTCTAAAGCTACCATTTACTGGGTACGTCTTTGTTTGACTTGAATGTGAAACATGTATGTACCCTATAACGTCACCAACACCCCAGAGGCAAATATGATAATTTATTTTACGTAGATGTAAGCACTTTGTATCTCATTTTAAGCGAACTGTTATTTAAGTTCTTATGAGAATAAATTCTTTAAACCTAATGTGCCCTGGCGGCTGAGAGTATGTGACGCTCACTCTAATGTCTCGCTGATGGTGGCGCGTGTTGGATCATTTAGCTAATCCGTGCGTCAGGTTCGTGAACAAGCGCTGTCAGTGAAGGCTGGGCATACCTTAGCGGCCACGGCTTATTTAATTTAAATATTTGAATTGTTTTTTTTTTAAGGACGCTTTTAACGTTCTGCATCGTTCTCACATGTAAAATTTCAACATGAATGATGTAACCATTATTTTGTAACCATATCTTGATTTAAAAGAGTGTCCGTGGAGTTTCTTGCCCGTTCTTCTCCATAGGTACCTACTATGCTTTGGAATGGGCGCCTAGCTTCATCTTTCTGACTGACCGACCCCTTGACAATTCAAAAGTGCCTGTAATTGGTTTAATTGAAATAAATGCTTTGAGTTTGAGTTTGAGTACAATGACCCCTTAAGAGTTTGTACGTTATTTAAGTAGCACATTGTCATCCAATGCACCAATAATATGAAATAGCCTCTGCGAGAAAAACGTGACATTTCGGAAAAGGTGTTTTTTTTTTTCATTATTCATTAATTGAAATTCGATTGTAGAATGTTTTTGTGTATTTTTTAAAAGTTTATTAGGCTAACTTTTTAAACGAAAAAACACATTAATTTACTTGTCATAATTTTTTAAAGTTTACTTACACATCGCTTCCTGTAAAATTGCATGTTTCGAGTGAGATAGCAAGTTTTTCTCGCAAAGATGCGAAATTATTAATGCGAAGATATCTCTGCCTGTTACCTTTTCACGCCCAAATCACTGAACCCATCGTTATGAAAGACAGGTTGGTAATTTGGGACCTGGAGAATGACACGGGCTACCTTGGCACTGCATATACCTCGTATTAAAAAACCCGCCAAGTGTGAGTCGGACCACGCATAATAAAGGGTTCCGTAGTTGGGATGAATTTATCCCAAGAACAAATTTAACACTGTAGTTGAAAAACATAGGCTCCCATACATTCCAACTGCAAATGTAAGTTGGGTGACTATTACTCGTAAACTTGAAAAGCCTATTTAGTTGTGATAGTTTTCCTTTTAACTTTGTTAATATACTAAGCTACTACCGTGAATTTTTTCACCCATCCCCGTTTAGCTGGCGGGGGGGGGGGGGGGGGACACTTGACTCTAACAAAAATTAGCACTAGGTATATAGTTTAGTATTTCAAACGGGTCCCTAAATCGAAAAATTGTTTTAACAAGCTCACAATATTTTTAAAATACCCATCCTACAACACTCCACACCGTGGGGTGGACGAGAAAAAAAAAGATCTCCACTTTACGTGTACAGAAGGTACCCTAAAAATTTTTTTTTCATGATTTTATTTTACCACTATCGGCATGATGAATATGTATATCCATGCCAAATTATAGCTTTCTAGTGCTAAGAGTTTGTGCTAAGCTGCGGATGGACGGACGGACGGACATAGCGAAACTATAAGGGTTCCTTGTTGACTACGTAACCCTAAAAAAGATGCAGAAAAAAAAATAATGATGACGAATGATAGATTTGTGCCCGGTTGATGGCAACAGGCTCGCCCCCTATCTTCGGCGCATAGAGGCGTGATGTTATATGTGTATAAATGTTAAAAATGATGAAATTTATACAATACTAACTTCTGCTCGCGACTTCTGACCCCGACCCACCCCATCGTAACCCCGCGCCCGCGCTATTACTTCGTTTTCGCTTTGCGCTTTTGCCCGGCTCCTAAGGGTCCTAGCGTGATGTTAAATTGCTTACAGCTTTCCTCAAGAATCGAGCTATCAAATGCAAAAATAATTTTTCAAATCCGACTGGCAGTTCCAGAGATTAGTGCGTTTGTATGCAAACAAACAAAAAAATAAATTCTTCAGATTTATTCATCATCTTCCTGCCCTTATCCCATATTACTTGGGGTCGGCGCAACACGTTTTCTTCTTCCATTCTCCCCTGTCAACCGTCACGCTATCATTCACTCCCTTCTCTTTCATATCTTTCCTCACACAATCCATCCATCTTTTTTTTGGCCTTCCTCTGCCTCTCCATCCAGCAACATGTATATTCATCACTCTTTTAGTCACGTGCGTTTCGTCTCCTCATTACATGCCCATACCAAGACAAACGATTTCCTTTCAACTTTTCTGTCACTGGCGCCACTTTCAAACTTCCTCTTATATACTCATTTCTCACTTTATCCATTCTCGTCAAATTACTTTATCAAACTCTTCAGATTTATTATTAGTAGATATAATAGATACACGCAGACGAAGTCTTGGACAACAACTAGTGTAGGTCAATCAATCTGCCTAGCCTTTTCCCAACTATGTTGGGGTCGGCTTCCAGTCTAACCGGATGCAGCTGAATACCAGTATTATAACTAACTAGTGTAGGTACATACCTTTATATATACAAAAAAAAAATTAGGTACTTACATTTTTCACTCCCGCTATCCCCGACTGCTATTGTAGTATGATGCGATTCTCAGTTATCTCCAAGTAATATCAAACACATATTATTATTTTTTTTAAATCCTTGTCACTAGGTATATGTATGAAGCACTATTGACAATATCGATACTGTGTTTAAAGCACCGTGTATCACATTCGACTGCAGATTACCGCTGATCATAACGCCGTAGTGTTGGGGTGAGTGTGAAAGTATATCGATAATTTTATCGATAGATATTTTGTAAACTCATAGAACTTGTCTTTCTGTTGAAGCCATTTATTTATTTATTGTTACTTTGATGACAACCGACAGTGTGTATCCACAAAACATATTACACATTCATTCTCCGAGTTTGTATCGGTCTGTCTTCTCAGAGAAGTCGGTTAGGAAACGCCGAACTCATCTACCTAGTTTTAAAATATCATTTGTTTTTGACGTGTGAATGTGTTTTTTTAAACAAGCATTAAAATCTTTATCACATTGGGTGGGTAAGTACTGTGGAGGTTTGATGGTTTAATCAAGCATCGAAAACATTATACTGGCTGACATTCAATCATTTAAATATGGAATGTATCCTAGAAATACTAGGATGACATATAGAATCTGGTGAGGGCTCCGCGTAGAACCAATTTAGATAAGGAGTGTGATTTATATTTGATCTGAAGCTTAAAATACAGAGGGCATCAGCCCCATATAACTAGAGTCCCTCTCGTATTATTTAGTAGTTCAGTTAATCTCCTGCTGTGAGGTTCGAGCCCTCACAGTACCTACTTAATTCTAGCTACACATTTATAGAATCAAATGGAACACAAACCTATCTATATAAATAAATAAAAAGAGAAGTCCTGACTGATTGACTCATCAACGCCCAGCCCAAACCCTTGAACCTAGAAACCTGAAATTTTGCGCAGAAGTTCCCTTTATAATGTAGACAAGGAATAAGAAAGGAATTCCCGGTAGTACGTTCCCGTGGGATATTTTCCGACATCCATGCGGGCGAAGCCGCGGGCAAAAGCTAGTTGTAGGTTAAATTTTTTTAAGATGGACTGTAAGTAGGTACCTACACAAAATTTTAATTAAAAAAAAACAGTTATTTGCAGATTAATTTTTTCACTTCGGGTCCCTCTGAGGGGGAGCGCAAGTTAAAGCAAAAAAAAAGCTCCCTTTTTACCTTTAAATAAATAAAGGTAGGTAAGTAAGGTTATTAAACCTATTTTGTTAAAGTTTTTTGCACTTCTCATCGATATCGACAATTCGTCGATCAGTGACATCACTCATTAACCAGTTCGCCTCAATTCACGGCCGATCGAAGGTTATACAATCAGGTTAGTTAACGTATTGCACAAGAAACGCCTTGCTATTATGTTGTCACGAAAGAACATGATCGAATGCAGCGTAAAATTAAGCATTAAGTACCCTTGTGCTTAAATTACGTGTGTTTATAGACGATTAAAGCCGCGAGTCACTTGTACTGTAATGTTAATTACTTTGCATAGTCTTGAAAATCATATCTATGAGCAGTGATGGCGCAGTGGTAACGGCCCTGACTTACGTTACCTACGAGTTGTAGGTCGTGGGTTCGAACCCAGGCAGGCGCTTTTGTGTAAGTAATTACTACTGCTCTCAAAACGGTGAAGGAAAACATCGTGAGGAAACCGGCATGTCCTAGAACCAAACATTCGAAGCCTCACTGGGCCCCGTGATAGATTACGGGCCACACCCTCTCACAGAGAGGAGGCCTGTGTCCCAGCAGTGGGAATACTATAGGCTGATTATGTTCTTCTAACTGAACAGACTGCTGTGCTGCTGGACAGTTTGTTGCGCCACTTCTTCTTCCCAGCTAAAGCACTAGGAAGCGGTGGAAGGGCGGGCGTGCCGGGGGACTGTCTTATGTAATTTTAACGTTTAAAAATTGTTCTTTCTCAGACTTAATAATAACAGCCACACGGGTCGAACGTACCGGCTAAATGACGCTTGTCGAGGTCGCTCCGTGGATGGGTGACCACCTTTAAATACCAAGACTCACGACACTAAAGAAAGCACGCTAAGCCGTTGCTCCCGGCTGTCATTCGTGGATCTCTGACAGTTGTTACGGGTAGTCAGAAGCCCGAAAGTCTGACCACCAGTCTTACCAAGGGGTACCGTGTTACCCGGTAACTGGGTTGTGGGTTGGTACCCGGTAACTGGGTTGTGGGTGGGTACCCGGTAACTGGGTTGTGGGTGGGTACCCGGTAACTGGGTTGTGGGTGGGTACCCGGTAACTGGGTTGTGGGTGGGTACCCGGTAACTGGGTTGTGGGTGGGTACCCGGTAACTGGGTTGTGGAGATCAGTCGCTCCATGTAACATACCTACAGTATTCAGCTGCAACCGGTGAGACTGAAAGTCGACCCCAACATAGTTGGGAAATCAAAATCAATCAAAATATTTTTTATAAAATATTAGAAAAAAAGGCGGACAGATTTTCGCTAGCAAAAAACTGTCTATCGGAGTCAGCCAGCTCGCTGTAAGTACCTACAGCCACACGCACACATTTCACAAGACATGCTGTGTTTTTACCTTATCTAAATACGTTACCTTATTACGAATGGTTGACTGATGTGTGAATGTGTGCGTGCCTGTAGGTACAGCGAGCTGGCTGACTCCGATAGACAGTGTTTTTTGTTAGCGAGAATCTGTCCGCCTTTTTTTATATGTCTAAGTATACGAGTACATGGGCACTTATGAAACGTCAGAAGCTAGGTGCACGGTTCCAAATTGGTCGTTTCCAAATGGCTAGGCAGCCTGTATTGACAGATTATTATACAGCCATATTCCTCAAGAGTTAGGCAGAGGTGTAGGTACCTACCTATATACGTACCTACTCCCAGATTTCTCAGATTATGTTTAGCATAAGCATAATCAGCCTATAATGTTCCCACTACTGGGACACAGGCCTCCTCTCTGTGAGAGGGAGTGGGCCGTGATCCAGCACGCGGGCCCAGTGCGGGTTGGTAGATGTCACATGTCTTCGAATTTTTGGTTCTAGGACATGCCGGTTTCATCACGATGTTTTCCTTCGCCGTTTTGAGAGCAGTGGTGATGAAATAATTTACACAAAGTAAAACACCTGTCTGGGTTCCAACCTATGACCTACAACTCGTAAGTCGCGGCCGTTACCACTGAGCCACCACTGCTCTCTCTCAAGGCTCCAAATTTTTTCCCGGTAGGAGAAATGATTATTACATGGGACTAAGACATAAATTGGTGATATACTTATCGGGTGAATTTTCTAAGTGTGAGTGGATTGCCAAATCCAAAACTAAGAAATTGAGAAAAAACTCAAAGGACAACATAACATTACGCATGTAATCCACGAAGCGTTAGGCAGCGGTGTACTTATAGATATAGTGTTATGTACCTACACCCACAGTTCATCAGTAATGGTCAAGACCCATGTAACAGGGGGCGAGCCTAGTGCCATCAACCGGGCAAATTCCTGATGGAAAAACTCGATAACACTTTACCTTTTTTTTTTGTGGATGGGAAATCATCAAATGACTTCTCCCGCTCTGTCAGGGCGTGTCAGACTTTTACTGCCTAAAACCCACCCGTGTTCCTTCAGTTGCCCGTGCCAGGGCCACGGTATCTCTTTCGAACAACCCGCGACCCCGGCGGCATCGGCCCTATTGGACCCCGTCACTGCTGACATCTCTTTGAGGCGCGCGTGGAACACAACGCGCCGTCGACCCGGGCTTGGTTCTTACCGGACGGCGAGCTGCCCATTACTCGCCATCCGCAAGCCCGCGCCTACGGTGGCGGCGTGGGGTGGATGGATGACCATCTTTACACATACCCAAGATCTCTCCGTGGATCTCTGACAGTCGTTAGGCGGGTCGTCAGAAGCCCGAAATTCTGACAACCAGTCTTACCAAGGGGTATCGTATTATCCAGGAACTGGTTTGTGGAGGTCAGATAGGCAGTCGCTCCATGTAAAATACTGGTACTCAGCTGCATCCGGCTAGACTTCAAGCCGACCCCAACTTAGTTGGGAAAAGGCTAGGTAGATTATAGGTATGATGCCGGGAATCGTAACTCTCTACCTGGGAAACGAACCCAGGACCTCATCTCAGCAGTAGCACTTGCGATATAGTGGTCAATAATACAATAACAATACATTAATGTAGTATTGCGAATAATTCAAATCAATCTGCCTGCCTTTTCCCAACTATGTTGGGGTCGGCTTCCAGTCTAACCGGATGCAGCTGAATACCAGTATTTTACATGGAGCGACTGCCTATCTGACCTCCACAACCCATTAACTGGGTAATACGATACCTCTTGGTAAGACTGGTTGTCAGACTTTCGGGCTTCTAACGACCCGTAACGACTGTCAAAGATCCACGAATGACAGCCGGGACCAACCGCTTAACGTGCTTTCCGAGGCACAGAGGAGTCTCGATATGTAAAGATGGTCACCCATCCACGGACAACCCCGGCAAGCGTAGCTTAACCTGATGGATCGACCCGTGCGGCTGTTATTACTTAGCCACGAGCTAATACACAAGGTGTGCGCTGATTTTGATGAAAACTAAAACTGTATCATTAGATTTTTTTGATTAAGACGTAGGTACATAATTTTAAGGTAGGAGTCATCATCTTCCTACCTTTTACCAACTATCTTGGGGTCGACCTCGACTTCCAGTCTAACCGGATGCAGCTGAATACCAGTATTTTACATGGAGCAATTGCCTATCTGATCTCCACAACCCAGTTACTGGGTAGGGTAATACCCCTTGGTAAGACTGGTTGTTGGGGGCGTCAGGTCGTCGTTGTGTCAGCGTCGTTGGATGTAATCAGACACCAGGCTCCTTGTGCTAACGTGTAATATGGAATTATAAGTTTGTAGTCTTATTCACAATATCAATTGCAGTAGTTGTAGAATTTGCGTGCGACCGTTGATGGCGTGTCACTAGGACAGTGAAAATCCGCAAGGCGTCGCGCTGATGTGCTTGCTTCCCCGCGCGCCGCCTTCGTCTCGGTCGGTTGTGGTATTATTAGTTGCCAGTAGATGGCTCTGTGGTCTTCAACACTGGTTGTCACTTTTGAAGTAACGACTGTCAAAGATCCAAGTTTGGCAACCGGGACCAATGACAAATGGGTAGTCAAATAATTACTTTTTTACACAAAAGTATGTTTATTAAATAAAATGCTTTCCATTCTTAAAATGTTTTTTGGCCGAATTGTTGATAGATGTGCATGGTACGTTTCTAAACTATAAATATAATTTTAGATAGGTACAGTTTCTCAATAAAGGTACCGAAGTAAAAATTTTCATTACGATACCTTTTTTGAGAAACTGTACCTACCTAAAATTATATTTATTGTTCAGAATCGTACCATGCACATCTATCAACAATTCGCCCAAAAAACATGTTAAGAATGCAAACAATTTTATTTAACAAACAAACTTTTGTTAAAAAAAGTAATGATTTGACTACCCATTTGTAACAGCGTCCTTATAAAACGTGCTTTTCGAGGCACGGAGGATCTTGTATGTAAAGATGGTCACCCATCCACGGACCGACCGCGGCAAATGTAGCTTAACCTGGTCGATCGACCCGCCTGGTTGTTACTACTTAGCCACGAACCCCTCGATTATAAGGTACGAATTATACTTAAATCAGTTGATTAGTGTTATTATGAGAAATGGAAAAATCACATTGCTTGGGAATCGAACCCAGAATTCCAGGGTCAGCACAAAAAGGCAGAAAGGTGTAAACGGATATATTTTAATTTTAAAAGAAAACAACACATTAATAAAATTAATACTTAATTTATTTAACTTCCGACTAAATACATTGAGGAAATAAAAAAATAAAAACAAATTCATAATGTATATAATTTTATTTACATAAATTAAAATCTATAAATATTAACATTAATGATTTCAAGTTGAAGGTGTTTTTGTCTTGTCTGTTAATACGCTTAGATATACAAATAGAGGGTCAAATTGCTACAAATTAAATAATTTATACGGTTTTTACCGAAAATATCCCATAACTCAAAAAACTATCGACTTTAAAACGTTGAATCGCCGCGACCTTATTGGTGATGTTCTTCAGAAAGGTCAGGTGCGTAGTACTCGCAACCGGCGTGCGTGTATGACCAGATGTATGAACGAGGCAAAAGGAGTATGTAAGGATCGTAGCAGGTGGCGTTCTGTAGTTTCTGCTTACCCCCATGGGAAGAAGGCGTGAGGTTAATAGCGAAGTTACTTATAAACATCATAATCTTTTTGGGTCCAACAATTCACAAGATTCAGTGCATAAAATTTTTTTTTCATCCCTTGGTTACATAATTATATGGGGAGTTTTGTGATTCCCGCATCCAGCGGATTCCTGCGGCCTTCACCAGGTCATCGGTCCCCCTTGTGGGAGGCCTACGAACGTTACGTTTTCCGGTACGCGGCCGCCACTCCAGAATCTTTCGGCCCCGGAAAATGAAATCAGTTGCTAATGAATTTTTACAAACTTTTTTTAACTTGCAATCTTCGTTGTTGTTATGTATGTGTGTGTAACGTACCGCGGCTGCGACCCGGCTAAGTAATACCTACTTTGAGTGATTAAAGTCAGTGTGTCATTGACTGCGTGTTTCACTGTTGTCCGTACCATACCCACCTATCATCTGCATATCTAACAGCTGTCTTCAAAATTTGCAAGTAGTGATTAAAAGTAATGATTTGACTATCAATTTGTAACAGCATCCTTAACGCTGCTACAAATGGGTAGTCAAATCATCACTTTTTTACACAAAAGTATGTTTATTAAATAAAATGCTTTGCATACTTAAAATGTTTTTTGGCCGAATTGTTGATAGATGTGCAAGGTACGATTCTGAACTATAAATATAATTTTAAATAAGCTCATTTTGTCAAGAAATGTACCGAAGTAAAAATTTTCAGTCCGGTACAATTATTGAGAAAATGAGCTTATTTAAAATTATATTTATAGTTCAGAATCGTACCTTGCACATCTATCAACAATTTGGCCAAAAAACATTTTAAGAATGTAAAGCATTTTATTTAATAAACACACTTTTGTGTAAAAAAGTAATGATTTGACTACCCATTTGTAACAGCGTCCTTAAATTTGACCCACTTCCCGGTGTTCCATTGAGCTGAAATTTGCCTCATCTATGTAAAATCGGTGACAATGCAATGTTTTGGTACCATCGAGCTGATCTGGTGATGGAGCCGGAAGGTGGCTACAGGAACTCAGTAATAAAATGACGCTATCAAGTTTGAACTCGTTTGATTCGCCTTGACAAGGACTCTGGTCTTAGATGATATCCAGACTAATAAAAGCTTATTTTTAATAATGATTTTTAGGGTTCCGTACCTCAAAAGGAAAAACGGAACCCTTATAGGATCACTTCGTTGTCCGTCTATCTGTCTATCTGACTGCCTGTCAGTCCGTCAAGACCCTTTTTCTCAGGATGCGTGGAGGTATCAAGTTGAAACTAATATCTAATACGTAGGTCTATGGTCCCTTGGAGCTCTAAAAAATCAAGCTTCTAAGTCAACGCTGTAAAAAAATTCGGCCATTTATGCGACATACGACATATTTTGATACTCGCAATCCCGTTGACCTAAAATCATGAAATTTGACAAGAGGCAAGCTCTCACCTCACAAGTAAAGTAAAAAGTTCGAAAATCCTTAATTTGTAATTTTATTACATAAAAAAAATGTTTTTTCAACTACAAAGTTATGTTTGTTTTTAACCGACTTCAAAAAAGGAGTCTTCCGTTCTTCCATTCTTCAATGCACTTTAGCTTAACACCGACTTCAGAAGCTGTTAAGTGTTTTATGAAAGTTATTTCGGATACATTATTTTCAGCTACGGAACCCTTCATTGTGCGTGGTCCGACACGCAATTGGCCGGTTTTTTTTTTTAATAACACTCTTGCTAAACGATAGGGGTTACAAAAATTCAGTATCAACTATTTCCATTTTCCAATATATCACATTCGTTATTCGCTCTCCTGGCCCTGTAAGGGGCAGGCATTTTGAGGTGGACTGTCCTTACATGGAGTTTCATGGAATTTGACTGTGAAAATGTTTTGCCACAGTGTCCACATTGGTATGGCTTTGCTCCCGAATGCACCTGTGAATAAATATTGACATAATAAGAATAAGAATAATATTTATTACACACACAAGATTCATGATAGATACACAAGAGCAGATGCACAAAAAAAACTTTTTTACAAAAAAATACAACCGACTTCCAAAAACAACACTACAAAGAGAAAAATAACTTTAATTTCGGAAGTCGGTGTCTAGTTAAATGTATTTTCGTTTTTTGCCACCGACTTCCGAAAAAGTTATTTTTCTCTTTGTAGTGTTGTTTTTGGATGTCGGTTGTATTATTTTGTAAAAAAGCTTTTATTTTTCACTTTTTAGTTGTGTACCTACCCCACACAAATTCTAATACCACTACCTGCAAAACAAACTAGAACATCATCCATATAAAAGTGGGGGAAAAATACGTATTATTGAAGCTAACTCAAAAACCACCAAAGCAAAGTTAATCAATTTTATATGGGACCAACTGTGATGTATACACTCTCGAATAAAACAAAAAAAAATTCAAATCGGTCCAGCCATCTTCGAGTAATCGGAGAACATACATAAAAAAAACATTGATATTGATGAGTCAGCCAGTCAGTCAGGACTTTTATTTATACAACATTAAATAATTTTGACTTATATTATTTTGATTAATTTTGACGACACGGTTGGCGCAGTGGTTGAGCGATTGACTGCTGCTAGATGGCGTTGACTGGGGCTAGATGGCGTTGTGTGATATGTCCAAACATATTTATATTTATTATTGATTTATTTATTATTTTTAGTATATGCGAAACCTGAATATAGTTTGTTCAGAATAAATAACTGAATCGATTGCAATAATTTTTATATCGTGTTATATTTTGCCCCAAACATCTTTAAAAAAGGTTACAATATGGACACCGCGCGACGAACACAAGCCACTGCAGGTCATAGCGGCACTAGGCGCGGGCGCACAGCGGGCGCCGCGTGGTGATCATGTTTTTGTACGGACAACCAGGTAACATAACAAGCTTATAACTTTGTGATTTTTCATGATACAGTTTTGAAATTTTGTACATAGATTCTTTACATAAAAATACTAGACACGTGTTTCGGGTTTCGCATATACTAAAACTAATGTTATATAGATAGATAGATAAGTATGTATGTGGATAAGATAATTTCTCACCCGATCATGTCTGTTGAGAGCAGCTTTATGTTTAAAAGCCTTCGGGCAGCTCGAGCACTTGAACGGTCTCTCGCCCGTGTGCGTGCGCACGTGTATCTGTGGACGCAATCAATAGCATAATATCACATCTGTGTCCACGAAGGATCAATCAACTCAGTCTATCGCTGGACATATGCCTCGCCCAGGCTGCGCCACAACACCCTGTCCTCCGCCTTCCGCATCCAGTCTGCCCCAGCCACCTTCTTCAGGTCGTCGGTCCATATAGCTGGGGACGTCCCACACTACGCTTGTATACAATGTGGACAAGACATCATACATACATAAACTCACACCTTCTTCCCATGGGGGTAGGCAGAAACTACAGAACGCTACTTAATGTGATGCTTACATACTTCTTTTGCCTCGTTTAGCTACGTTAAAACGTTAAATAACCTAAGTATATCCAGCCTCAAGAGGAGCTCGTAGCTAAGTAATAACAGCCGCATCAGGTTAAGCTACGCTTGCTTGGGTTGCTCAGTGGATGGGTGACCATCTTTACATACCGATACTCCTCCGTGCCTCCGAAAGCACGTTAAGCCGTTGGTCCCGGCTGTCATTCGTGGATCTTTGACAGTCGTTACGGGTCGTCAGAAGCCCGAAAGTTATTACCCAGTAACTGGGTTGTGGAGGTCAGATAGGCAGTCGCTCCATGTAAAATACTAGTATTCAGCTGCATCCGGTTAGACTGGAAGCCGACCCCAAAATAGTTGGGAAAAGGCTCGGCAGTTTGATAGCCTTCCTCAAGAATTTGGCTATTAAAAGAATTTTTCAAATCCGACAGGTAGTCAGAGATTAGCGTGTTCAAACAAACAAACAAAAATGGCAGTCCTGGGGACTGCCAACAGAAGTGAAAACTTAAATGTAAAACTATGCATGTCGCCGTGACGCGGTGACGCGAACCTTAAGATTTCCCCCTACCAAAAATCGCTCAAAGCGCCTAAAGTTGTCACTTCAACCAACTCTTCAGCATTATATACTGGATGACTTTATTTACTGTCTTGAAAAAAATAGGTGAACGGAGCAGAAGTCTATGGCTTACCTAACTTCTTTTTTAATTAAAAAAAAATCAAAATTCAAATCATAAGCCAGGTTGTGATTTGATTTTTTTTTTCAATATTTCTATTTTTATTGTTCTAAAATGAATTTACATCGAATTTGTAGTAAGTATTTATTGATACTTAGATAATTTTTTTCTGAATAAGCTATTAAAAAAAAAAAAAAACTAGGTATACTCAATACTCAATCATTTATTGCATTCAACAATGTATATTCTTAGGTGATAAGTAGACATTTGTTGTAACAATCGTGGACCCTGTCGGGCACAGCAAAAGAAAAGTTTGAAGGAAGAAGATTATACACGCAAAACTAGCTTATTTTAAATAAAGCTATGGTAACATTTTATTAATTATTAATTTAATCTAAAAAATATATTATTCACAACTCAAAAAACTTAAAACTCAAAGCATTTATTTCAAATAAACCAATTACAGGCACTTTTGAATTGTCAATGGGTCGGTCAGTCAGAAAGATGAAGCTAGTTGCCCATTCCAACGCGCAGTAGGTACCTATGGAGAAGAACGGGCAAGAAACTCCACGGACACTCTTTTAAATCATAATAATTTTACAAAATACTGGTTACGTCGTTCATGTTGAAAATATACATGTGAGAACAATGTAGAAAGACGTCCGTAATAAAAAGATAAAACTAAAACAACCAAATTAAAAATTAAAATTTAAGCCATGGCAGCTAAGAGACGACCAGTCCCAACTGACGGCGCCCGTTCACGAACATGACGCATGGATCAGCACCAATTAGCTCAACCATTTTGAAGGGATCTTAATGATCCATATTCACTCATATTATTATGTCAGTTCTATGGATTTGTCAATTAAATATTCATTTATAATATATAAGGTATGCCATAGGCTTCTACTCCGTTCACCTAATTATACCCTATTTTTTTCAAGACAGTAAAAAAAAGCGGCCAAGTGCGAGTCGGACTCGCCCATGAAGGGTAGCAGCAAGTAACATAATATTAAAGTTCTTGTAGTTCGTTGTAACGTTGATCGATGTTTTAATAATAGTGTGTGTTCCGGCGCAGCGCCTCACAGCGATAGAGGAGCCAATGTACACGACGTTAACTCACTATGTTATTTTTAGCAGGCGTTTGCTAGTTTGTTTCTTTTTCATGTTTGACACATGTCAAGTCAATCAGTCTACCGACCACTCTGTCATGTACGCACGATATAATTTAATAAACCAAGTTTTTATGTAATTGGACTTTAATTAGCCCCAGTGTATAGTCAAAATATACATATTGGTGGCCCATGAGGGGAACTAAACAGCAAGAAAACCAAAATAAGAAGAAAAAACCGGATGAAAATCTCGTCAAGGTGGAGCCGGCCGCTTGGTCACTGTTGGTCAGCGATGTTCATTGGCGTGATTGAAGATTGAAGAAAGGGGTTCAAGAACTCAGTGGCAGCCAGAATCATCTACGAGTTCGGGCTGAAGCGAGCAGTGATTCAACGAAAGTTTCACATCGCATTGATGTTCTACGAAATCAGATGAGTGCCCTTTCCTTCCTAATTATTTCCAATCTTCCAAAATATTCATCCAATTCGTATCATATTCTTTGATACATTGTTCCTAAAGCTAATTGGGAATAAAATCCACTTGCGCAAATCAAAGATTTTGACGCAAAAATCGATATTTTATAAAAGTTGCATCATCATTTTATTGTTTGTCAACCTACCTACACGTTGAAACAAATCATTTTCTTTGTTCAAATTTAACTTTATTTCTATAGAATCGAGCTCAATACGTAAAACCTAATGCTTACATAGATTACATCTTTACTGTAGAATAATTAATTTTCAGCTATTTCGTTCAGGCAAGGCATTTCAGGCAATTTTGCTTAAATAATTTTGAATAGTAATTTAGTTGCAAAAAAAATACATTATTTTGAAACCCAAGCAGAGGCTTCCTCTGTTGCCAACGACGTTCCTCGTTTGATTTTAAAGCATACTTAGACGTTACCGCCGATAATTTCAGGTTGATAATTCGCCGAGTGCATTATCTCGCCGGCCGCAATCAGCTGTGCGGGCGTAACCGGTTTCCTGTTCGCCAGGTGTCGTCGAATTGAGGAGCGTGAGCCATTCTTTGTTTGCTTATTAGATTATTAGTCATTCTTTGGTTTGTGTTAATAATTTCGTTTTTGAACTTAAGTAAGTAATACTTTTGTTTACTCACAATGCCTAACGAATCGTTAGATAAAAATCGTTTAAAAGATTTAATAACTAAAAGAGCGTCTGCTAAAGGGCAGATAACAAAATTTAAGAATTATCTAAGTAGCATTGCTAGTGAAACTGTGTTAAATAACATACAACTAACCGAGTTAAGCTTGAAACTTGCAAAATTCGAGGCATTGTCAGTAAGAGTTGACGACCTGCAAAATGAGATCGAAGTTTTAAACTCAGGTAACTTATCAGCCGAAATTGATGAACGAGACGACATTGAGCATGATATTATTGTCAATATAGCCACTGCAAAAACTTTATTAGACAAATTTTCCAAAACACAATGCGAACACAGGCGAACTTCTGTTCATGATACTTCTTGTTGTTCCGATCATCAAGCGGCAGGGTTAAAGCTTCCTCAAATCCAAATAGCCAAATTTGACGGTGCTTATTTTCGATGGTTAGAATTCCGGGACACGTTTGAGAGTTTGATACACAGAAATGAACATATAACATCAATACATAAGTTTCATTATCTTATGTCTTATCTAGAGGGTGATGCTGCGAGAATTATTTCAAATCTTGAGGTATCTTCCGCAAATTACTCTGAGGCATGGAACTTGCTTTGTAGTCGTTATAACAACAAACGAATTTTAATTAATCACCACTTAAAGTCACTGTTTAACATAAAGCAGCTTTCACGTGAATCAGAGAGGTCATTAAGATTCTTGGTGGATCATGTCACGAAAAACTTGCGTGCTCTGGCGAGCCTGGGACAGCCCACGGACAAATGGGACGTTCTCATAATTTTTATGTTATCTGCAAAGTTAGATAGCCATACTTTAACTAAGTGGGAGGAATGCAGAAATAATTTTGATGGTGATACGCCAACATTAGAGCAGTTCTATAAATTCCTCATAGACCGTGCGGATGTGCTGGAGGCATTAAACCGTAATAAACACGATAGCAATCCGCCTAAGGGTACAGCATATATAGCTAGTTCACGTAATAGTTCTGAAACAAATAATCATAAACACTGTTCATATAGTACAAAATCTTTTGCTGCTTCTAACTCTAAAGTTAACAAATCTAGCAATTCAAATATTTTTTTATGCATTATTTGTAATGAAAATCATAGGATTTTTGATTGTCCCTCTTTCAAAGCAAAGGGGATAGAGGATAGGTTGAAGGATGTCAATAAATACAAATTGTGTGTCAACTGCCTTAGGCAGGGGCACCACGTAGGTGCATGTCGCATGGGACCGTGCCGTGAGTGCAAAAAAAGGCACCACACGTTGTTGCATCCCCCTGCAGTGGTATCTAATAGTAATAATATGGTAATGATAGATGAGCCGTGTGATAATAGTAGCGAAACTATTGCTAGTTTTTCAAAACGAAATTCAGGTCAAGTTCTTTTGTCAACGGCTATAATAGAAGTCTTGAATCCAGTGACCCAACAAAAGGCGAAGGTTCGAGCGCTGCTAGACTGCGGTAGCCAGTCCTCCTTTATTTCTAAAGCATTACAGGATAATATTTCATTAAAAACATTCCCAATTGACTCGCTAAAGGTCATAGGAATTGGTAATACAGTTTCTTCTCACATTGCCGAAAGTTGCAATATTAAAATTATCTCGCTTAATAATAAGTACAGTGCAAATTGCTCATGTCTTGTTTTAAAAGAGTTAACCGGTTCAATACCAAAATACCCGGTTAATATTAATACATTGAATTTGCCTAAAGACATTGTGTTAGCTGATCCTACATTTAATCAACCGGCACCCGTAGACGTCTTAATAGGCGCTGATTTGTTTTGGGACTTATTGGGAAACGAGCAGCGTTCCCTTGGCCCACAAAATATAAACTTAAGAAATACGCATCTAGGCTGGATAATATCTGGTCCTATATATTCAACCGTTGCCAACGAAACTACTCATTGCAATCAGGCAACTGTAGATGCCGTATCACACCAGATTGATATTGAAAGTTCAATTGCCAAATTCTGGGAATTAGAAGAGGTTCCCACAAAACGTATAATGAGTGAAAGTGAAAGGGCTTGCGAATCCCACTTTATAGCTCACACTCGTAGAGAAGTAACTGGTAGGTTTTGTGTAAAACTGCCACTTAAGGACACTCCAGACTGCCTGGGTGATACTTATAAAATTGCTAAAAAACGATTGCATTATTTAGAAAAGCGGTTTAAGAAAAATCCCATAATAAAAATCGAATATTCAAAATTTATTAGCGAATACGCTGATTTAGGGCATTGCTCGCTAGTCAAAGACGAGCGAAGCATAATCTATTATTTATGTCACCATGCAGTACTAAAGCAAGAAAGCGAATCAACTAAATTGCGTGTTGTTTTTGATGGGTCTGCAGTTTCTACGTCAGGTTATGCATTAAATGATATCCTAATGGTAGGTCCGACCCTTCAAGATTCTCTTTTTGCTATATTAATACGTGCCAGACAATATAAGTTTCTGTTAACTGGGGATATTGAAAAAATGTACCGTCAGGTCCTAGTAAACAAAGAGGATCGTAGTTTGCAGAGTATACTATGGCGAGAAGATGAGTCACAGCCCATTAAAACTTATGAGTTAAATACGCTCACTTATGGTACCGCAAGTGCCAGTTTTCTTAGCACACGTTGCCTATGGCAACTTGGCGAGGAACAAAATGACGAATGTATTAAAAATATAATCCAAAAGGATTTTTACGTAGATGATCTTATAACTGGTGCGGATGATGAACAGGAATTACGTTTTATACAAGAAGGAGTTTCCGAAGCTTTAAAAAATGGTTGTTTTAATTTAAGGAAATATAAAAGTAACAATCCGTCAATCTTTGAAAAATTGAACATAAATCATGAAGACAATTTAACAATCAGTGAGTCTTCAAACACTCTTGGTCTTGGATGGATTCCCTCCAGTGACACATTATATTTTCCTATTAAAATTTTTATGCTTGACCAGGATGCAGTCATCACAAAGCGATTTGTTATGTCTAATTCATTTAAAATATTTGACCCGTTAGGTATTTTAAGTCCCGTGATAATTCAGCCTAAAATTATATTGCAAAAAATGTGGCAAGAAAAATTAGAGTGGGACGAACCAGTTACAAAAGAATTGAGTGACGCTTGGATAAAGTTTACTGATAATTTGACGTGGTTAAATAAATTTCAAATTCCTAGATTAGTTCTATGTGAAAACCCTAAATTAATAGAATTACACTCATTTAGTGATGCGTCTCAAAGTGCATATGGTGCATGTATTTATTTAAAATCAGTAAATTGTGATGGTGAAAGTACTGTCAAGCTGTTATGTGCCAAGTCAAGGGTATCGCCTTTAAAACCGACCACAATACCACGCCTCGAATTATGCGCTGCATTACTATCCGCTAGGCTTTGTAAATCTGTTACAGATGCTCTCCGGTATAGGCCGGACAATATCGTACACTGGACCGATTCCAGTGTTGTTTTAAGTTGGATAAATAGTGATCCTACAAAATTAAAAATGTTTGTGGCTAATCGTGTGTGTGAAATAATTGAGTTAACTAAAGCATGTTCTTGGCTTTACGTTCCGACTACCATGAACCCAGCAGATTTAATTTCTAGGGGAGTGGATGCAAAAAACTTATTGCCTATGGACTTGTGGTGGTCCGGCCCTAACTTCTTGCATAAAAATGAAAGTTATTGGCCTGTGTTGAATGATTCAAAGTTGGGCGAGCTACCTGAAATGAAAGCACACACGTCAATAATCAGTGATCAGGATTATTTTATAAATTTTGAAAGGTTTTCATCATATCAAAAACTTCTGAAAGTTGTTGCATATGTTCGAAGGTTTATATTTAATATGAAGCACCCCTATAATAAGCAGGTAGGCATATTTTCACCAGAAGAGTTATTGGAGTCATTTCATTCTCTGTGCTGTATCGCCCAGCGTGAGTCATTTTCTAGCGAATATGAATTGCTTATAAAAGGTAAGCAGCTACCGGCTAGGAGTAAAATCTTATCATTGTCTCCGTTTATAGATAAAAACGACTTGATTCGCGTAGGTGGCCGTATAGATGCGTCCTCATGTAACTTTGAAATAAGACATCCAATACTTCTGCACGCATCTCACAGATTAACAAAATTATATTTTGCAAATGAGCACGTTGCGAACCTGCATGCAGGCCCGAATTTGTTGCTAGCAACAATTAGGCAAACAGTCTGGCCTGTAAATGGCAGGCATCTTGCTAGACGCACAGTCAGCAACTGCGTGCGATGCCGACGAATAAGTGGCAAAACATTATGCCCAAAAATGGGTAACCTACCATCGCAGCGGGTGAACCCGGATTTCCCATTTCTGTCCGTCGGTTTGGACTTCGCTGGCCCATTTTTTATTTTGAATCGGAAAGGACGCGGAAGTCGCGTTATAAAGTGTTATATGTGTATTTTTGTGTGTTTACGTTACAAATGCATCCATCTAGAGGCAGTCAGTGATTTGACTAAGGATGCATTTGTAATGACTCTCAGGCGTTTTATTGCGCGTAGAGGAAAACCAAGTGAAATATTTAGTGACAATGGCCGTAACTTTACCGCCGCCGCGCATGAGATAGGTAGCTTTTTGAAACGAGGTGATGAACTTATATCTGATTTTGCTGGTCAACAAGGCATTCACTTTAAGTTCATACCAACTTACGCTCCTCACTTCGGCGGCATTTGGGAAGCCGGCGTAAAGTCGGCTAAACATCATATCAAACGAGTTATCGGTAATAGTCATTTAACATTTGAGGAAATTACAACTTTGTTTGCGCAAGTGGAGGCGATACTCAATAGCCGTCCCTTGTGCCCCTTATCATCCTGTCCTAACGACCTACTTTCCTTATCTCCTGGGCACTTCATCATTGGTCGACCATTAACTGCACTACCTGCACCAGCCCTAGAAGATAAGAATACCAATCAAAGAGACAGATATAAACGCCTTGAACAAATAAGGCTTCATTTCTGGCAAAGATGGCAGAAGGAGTACGTGTCAGAGCTTCAACAAAGAACAAAATGGCGTAAAGGTAACGCTCAGCTCAACATAGGTGACATGGTGCTCCTAGCTGACGATAACAGCCCTCCTCTACACTGGCGTCTGGGACGAGTAATTCAGCTATTTCCTGGACCTGATGCAGTTTCAAGAGTTGCAGAGATCAAAACTTCACGAGGCTACGTGCGACGACCTTTCACCCGTCTCTGCCCGTTGCCAACTGCTGCAGAACTGAAGGGTTGAAAAATATGTTTTCAACGGCCGGGAATATGTTCCGGCGCAGCGCCTCATAGCGATAGAGGAGCCAATGTACACGACGTTAACTCACTATGTTATTTTTAGCAGGCGTTTGCTAGTTTGTTTCTTTTTCATGTTTGACACATGTCAAGTCAATCAGTCTACCGACCACTCTGTCATGTACGCACGATATAATTTAATAAACCAAGTTTTTATGTAATTGGACTTTAATTAGCCCCAGTGTATAGTCAAAATATACAGTGTGTGTTTCTTTAAATTAAGTTATTGATAAGTAAACATTATAATTAGGTACCTAAATGATGGGATTAAGGTAAATTGCGGTTTATGGATTTATGACGTATTAAAAAACCAATTTCCGGTGGAAGTTTACATGGTAATGTACATCATAAATTTTTTTTTTAGTTTTATCATTCTCATATTTTAGAAGTTACAGGGGGGGGGGGGGGGGACATTTTACCACTTTGGAAATGCCTATGGCGCAAACTATTAGAAAAAAATTATATTTGAATTTCAATATCATTTTTGAAGACCTATCCATAAATACCCCACACGTATGAATTTGATGAAAAAAAAAATTTGAATTTCAGTTCTAACTATGGGAAACCCCAAAATTTATTGTTTTTTTCTATTTTTGTGTGCAAATCTTAATTCGGTTCACAGAATTCATCTACTTACCAAGTTTTAACAGTATAGTTCTTATAGTTTGGGAAAAAAGTGGCTGTGACATACGGACAGACAGACAGACATGACGAATCCATAAGGGTTCCGTTTTTTGCCATTTGGCTACGGAACCCTAAAAAGTCATCCGGTATATGTATAGATTACCTGTAATCTCTGAAATATGCTGAATTTCTTCGGACACTCGATGCATTGGAACGGTTTTTCTCCAGTGTGGGTACGTTGGTGATACACCAAAGCTGCGTTCGACTGGTAACAGATACAATAAATTAAGGGGATACATCGATAGTTTTTAACCGACGAAAAAAAAGGAGGAGGTTCTCAATTCGACACGTAAGTATGTTTTTTTTTTTAATTTTTTTGATGTATGACCACGCATAACTTTTCACAGTCGTCCGATTTGAAAAAAAAATGTTTTATTCGAGAGGGTACATCACAGTTGGTCCCATATAAAATTGATTAACTTTGCTTCGGTAGTTTTTGAGTTAGCTTCAATAATACGTATTTTTTCCACACTTTTATATGGATGATGTTCTAGTTTCTTTTGCAGGTAGGGGTATAAGAATTTGTGTGGGGTAGGCACCACAACTAAAAAGTGAAAAATAAAAACTTTTTTATATGTTCTAAAATTCCTATTAAACCAAATGTATCATTTGTATTTTCCATATGTGCTATTTGACTATATTGTCTACTGTTGTACTAAAAACCAAAACATGATTACATGAAAATTATCCCAAAAACAAACTTAACATTTTAATCCCAAAAAAAGAAAAAAACATGAGATAAAATTACAAATTGACAATTTTCGGACTTTTTCCTTTAGTGGTGCTGTTGTTGTGTTGTGCTGGGAGACCTTGCTTCTTACCAAATTTTATGATTCTAAGTCAACGAAAAGTACCTTCAAAGGTTTTGATTTACTTGCGAGTGTGGCTTATATGGCCGGATTTTTTTATTGCGTTGACTTAGAAACTTGATTTTCTTAGAGCTTCAACGGACCATAGACCTACGTATTTGATCTAAATTAATAAATAAATAAATAAATAAATAAATAATAAATTTATTTCATATAGCATATTTGGCTTACAATGCCTGTCGAGGAGTCTCCATTTAGGCATATAATATGCCTGTAGTTGAAGGCTCCGCTCTTCCCTTACATTAGAAACTTACGAGTATAAATAGGTATATGTATAAAGAAACAAAACAAGGAAAAAATGCGATCAATTTATACGAGTGTGTGCGAGATTTATATGTGTGCGTGTGTATGTGTATGTGGGGGTGTGTTTGTGTATGAGGGGGTGTGTTTGTGTGTGTGAGGGTGTGTGTAGGTATGTGTGTGTGAAAGAGATTTAGGGTGTACATGAGTGACTAAAAAAGCAAATAACATCACTCTTATAATAATATTATTAAGTCACACGTTGCAAAAGTAACTCTACGTCATTATAGTTTAAAGTGTGAAGCCATGCTATTAACTTCTTTTTACATTCATATTTTTTTTTATCATAAATATATATTAATTTATTAATTTTATTGTATAAAAAAGCTGAGCGCTTTTTATATTGCCTTTTTAAATTTCAACTTGATATCTCCACGCGTTCCTGAGAAAAAGGGTCTTTGACAGACAGACAGACGGCCTACGAAGTGATCCTATAAGGGTTCCGTTTTTTCTTTTTGAGGTACGAAACCCTAAAAAAGAAAAAAATATATATTTACACCTCGATTTGAGAACCTATTTTTTTGTCGGTTAATAGATATTTTTTTTATACAATGGCATACAAATATTCAAGTAGGTAAGTAATAAGTGTTTTTTTTTTATTAGTTACTAAAATTATATAGCAAATAAAATTATTTAAATAGTAATATAACCACAATTCAATTATCGAAATTAAAATATAACAATCCTAGTTCACATAGAAAAATATATAAAGTAGTCAAAATAAATATGTCAAAATTATAAGTCATTCAAAATATTATTCACATAAAAAATCATTAATGTTGTAATAATCTCTTACTGCTAAAAAAATGTTTAACTTTCAATTTAAACTGCACGTCACTTAAAAGCTTCCAACTTTTTGGCAATTTATTATAAACTATTGGAGCCATGCAAAAGACACACTTCCGCATAAAAGTCGTTTTGGCTTGTTGTACACAAAGCTGAGTGTTGTCACGTCTGTTGCGTGGAAATACCTCAGCCATGCAAGGAAACAGATTAGGGTTGTACCTTACAAACATTGCATTCTCTAATATACAGGGTTACTGGTAACTCGACGTATTCCTTGCAGGGCGTCATAGTAGGGTTAAAATGCAACAAATTAAACCACCAAATGTTCTACCGAAATTCAGTAGTTTTTGAGTTAGTTACATTTTTAGTTTTTTTTTTTATGAAAAATCCAATTTAACAATGATTTACGGCGCGTCTATACTGGAATTATCGCCGTATCAGATATTTGTTAATAAATAAAAGTTCAAAAATGCCTAAAACTTTAGCAAAGATCACTAATTAAATATTTAATTTCGTAATTTTTGTGTCAAGAATAGAATAGAATAGAATAGAATAGAATCTTTATTTGCGTAGAAAGTAGGTACAGTTATAGATGTTATAATTAAAAATGATCCTTACTAACTACCTAAATTTAGGCATGCAAAAAGTTTAAGGTATAATAACAATTCAATCATATCAAACAAGATTACCATGTCAAAATGAAATTCAGTAAATAATTTTAAATAGGCAATACAATACATAATGTCAAGTTTAAATGAAATGGGATTACAAATTCGTCAAGGTAAATAAAAAATATGAAAAAAAAAACTGAATTTCGGTAGAACATTTGGAGGTTTAATTTGTTGCATTTTAACCCTACTATGACCTCCTGCAAGGAATACGTCGAGTTACCAGTAACCCTGTATAAATGAACGAAAATGTCAAAATTTTATACACTTCTGGACACATCTATTGGCCCACCTTAGAGTTTAGGTTTCGATGGCCCCTACCGAAATATGATTGCTAGATTGAACAAAAACTGTTGATGCAGTTTTAAACCTGATACATTTTACCATCTTTTTCGATCGTATTGTTTTAAATTTGAATTCAGAATACCATACGACATGGAGCTACGCCTAACAAGTCGGATATGCGCCTTGTTAAAGGCAATTGATTTTTGAATAAAAAACATGTTTTATCAAATAAAGGTTTCATTTAATAACGCGTGTTGCCTCCATGGGCATCTACCACAGCTCTCATACGATTAGGCATAGAGTTTATCAACCGCTCTATGAAATTTTGAGGGATCATCTCCCATTCCTCTTCTATGGCAGTTTTCAACTCCTGCATCGTCTGGGCAACTGGCTGACGAGCCCTAACACGTCTTTTTAGCTCGTCCCACATGTGCTCAATGGGGTTCATGTCTGGGCTTCTAGCTGGCCAGTCCATAACTGTGATGTTCACATCCCGAAGATATTCCCTGACGATGCCGGCCGCATGGGCTCTTGCATTATCATGCATAAAAAGGAAATTTGGGCCCACATAGTCCGCGTATGGTATCACGTGAGGTTCTAAGCACTCACGAATGTACCTTTCAGCATTTAATGTTGGCAGCCGTGGTCCTGTAACAACCTCAAGTTGAGTTTTGCCGCTCGCGGATATACCGCCCCAGACAGTCCATGAGCCACCGCCATACGCTCTCCCTTATGTCGGTAGACCTTCTTCCTTCCATCATTGCCATGTAACACAATTTTAGACTCATCAGAAAAGAGTACACGGCTCCAATCTTGCTGTGTCCAATTTAAATGACTGCGTGCGAAATGAAGGCGCTCTGTTCGGTGGGCTCGCGTTAGTTTGGGGCCATTAGCTGGCTTGTGTGGTACCATATCGTGTTCTTTTAACCTTCTCCGAATAGTTCGAGCGCTCACAGATACTCCGTGGAAGTCGCGAAGTTGGTTTTGTATCTCAATGGAGGTAAGGTGACGATTTCTCAAGCTGGTCGTCACGATGAATCGATCCTGCCTTTCAGTTGTGACCCGAGATCGTGGCCTTCCTTGGCGACGAACAAAGCCGCCAGTCTCTAGGTACCTCCGATAAACATTTCGGACCGCAGATCGACTTAAATTAAGTTGAGCACTCACGTTTCTTTGGCTGTGTCCGGCCTGAATAAGTGCCACAGCTTGGGCGGCGACTTCAGGTGAAGTATCCATAGATTATTGATAGAACCTCACCTTAATGTTAAGAATAAGTAATGTTTGTTGCAAAACCAAAGATATCAATCACTTTTTCAAGAATTAAATCCAAGTAAACCAATAAAACCAAGTTTTCTTAGTATTCGATTGTTTGATATCAACAAACAGGCTCCAAATTGTCTTTTGTTTCTTTAAATTCTGTGTTCGAATTTCAAAAAGAGACTATTGAATGAAATTGTGAATGTGCCAGGTTCAAAACTGCATAAAAACTTTTTGCTCGACCTAATATAAAATTTTAGCTAGGACCAAACGAAACTGAAAATACAAGGTGGGCCAAAAGATGTGTCCAGAAGTGTATTTTAATAATTCAATCAATCTGACGAGCCTTTTCCCAACTATGTTGGGGTCGGCTTCCAGTCTAACCGGATGCAGCTAAATACCAGTATATTACATGGAGCGACTACCCATTTTTAACCGACTTTAAAGTCGGTTAAAAAAAAGGTTCCGACGAATTCAGAACCTCCTCCTTTTTGAAAAGGAGCCTTTTTTTAAATTTTTTTTTATGTATGTTCCCCGATTACTCGAAGATGGCTGGACCGATTTGGATTTTTTTTTTGTTTTATTCGAGAGGGTATACATCGAAGTTGGTCCCATATAAAATTGATTAACTTTGCTTGGGTAATTTTTGAGTTAGCTTCAATAATACGTATTTTTTCCCCACTTTTTAACCGACGAAAAAAAAAGGAGGAGGTTCTCAATTCGACACGTGTATTTTATATATGGATGATGTTCTAGTTTGTTTTGCAGGTAGTGGTATTAGAATTTGTGTGGGGTAGGTACCACAACTAAAAAATGAAAAATAAAAACTTTTTTACAAAAAAATACAACCGACTTCCAAAAACAACACTACAAAGTGAAAAATAACTTTAATTTCGGAAGTAGGTGGCAAAAAACGAAAATACATTTAACACCGACACCGACTTCCGAAATTAAAGTTATTTTTCACTTTGTAGTGTTGTTTTTGGAAGTCGGTTGTATTTTTTTGTAACAAAGTTTTTTGGCAATTTATTATAAACTATTGGAGCCATGCAAAAGACACTCGCATAAGAGCAGTTCTGGCTTGTTGTACGCAAAGCTGAGTGTTGTCACGTCTGTTGCGTGGAAATACACAGACTAGGGTTGCACCTTACAAACATAGCATTCTCTAATAAATGGACGGTAATGTCAAAATTTTATATTTTATTAATTATTTTTATAATTTTTATTAAAAAAAAAAATACATGCGTATTTCACTTTTGAAGCTTAATTACATTGTGAACGCAGTAAGTAAGTATACTTACTATGCACTTCTTGCCGCAGATCTCACAGACCCAGGGCACTTTTTTCCTCTTGTCTCTCGGCTTGTAGTGTTTCAATTTGATACCCAAATGTACTCGTTGATAATGGATGGAGAACGATCGCTCGTGCGCAAAGTTTCTGTTACACTGAAACAAACAATACAACATAACATCATAGGTACAGTAGGCGCGCGATCTGAGTGCAGTCGGGGTATGAGGAGCGGGGCGGGTGCAACTCCCCCCGCCCGTCGACACCTCGCCGCGGCCGCCTGTAGTTTAGTGCTGTGCTGACCTTGATGTCTCTCGCTCGCGCGCTTATCGATAGCGTTTTACTCAAAGGAATGGATTAATGGAAGATACCGTAGACCGATTTGTTATTGAGGTCGGCGATGACAGTGACGATAGTTTACAATAATAAACTTGTTTGATTAAGATTTCCGGCTTTCCCACAGTTTTCTTAAAGTAGGGAATATATGCATGATATTTTCTTTTTTTTATACCATAGCTTGTAATAAAAATATCTAGCGCAAATATAATAAATAAAATGTGTTAAAATACTAACAGATACAAGCAGTTTGAACGTCCACTTTTAAGGTGTCAAAGAAAAATATTGAACTCCGTTCATTGTCACTAATTAGGTCACATCACTAGCGCATTCCTCAGAACTGCACTCAGATCGCGCGCCTACTATACCTGTAATCCTCGAAGGATTAGCCAGGTGTACAGTCAGCAACAAAAGTCGATTAACACTTGTGTTTTCTAAATCTTAATTATCGATTATTATTTCGGGACATCGCCAAGCGGTTGGTCGACTCTACACGTGACCAAAGGGCTGGTCTATTTTTTGGCCAAAGAATTAGCATTGCCATACAACGTGGCAATGCTGCCAGCCTTTTGGGCACTTTTCCTGTCGACAGCGATGCGGACGAATTTTTTGATGCCCCATGATCCTTTCCCCTCCTTTTTTATATACTTGTACACATTTTTTTTTTTTAAGATTGTTAGATTTTAAATTATGTAAATATTCTTGGATAATAAACTGACGAGCAACTTGAGAATAAAAAAAAAATCTTCATTAAAATCGGAACAGATGTAAATTTTAAAGAAAATTAACTCTTATTTAATAAATGAAATGCTAAAAAGCACTTTATCGCAACATTTTGTGTTAATTTAGATGATGTCAAAAAGTAGCAGTGTCAACCGACTTCTGTTGCTGACCGTACAGTACCATGTAAATGTACTATGGGCCAAAGTTCCGCATGATCACCTCAAAGGCGATAATCGCATGCACGGCTCACGACTCGATCGCACAATGTTCGTTTGTCACTAGCTGCGCTCAGAGGAATATTTTCTTAAGTGAGCATGCTTAAGTTTTGTCCATAGTACGTAATTAATTAATGTACCCACATTTCCTATATATGTTTAAGGAGGATGCGCTAAGGTAGCCCGCGAAATTCAAGTTTTCTTGTGTTTTTTGCAATTTGCAGGTCAGTGTCAGGTTGGATCTTGATCAAAATATGATAAGCGACAATTAAAAATATATATTAGGTTGGGGAAAAAGTCTTTTCGCATTATAGTATGTATGAACTTAAAATAAAATATCTTTGGCTATACTATTTGTATCTGGCTGGTTTTGGTATCATTGAAAGTTTAAATTTTAAAGAACATAATTCCAAATTCAAATTAGGAAAATGTGTGATTTTCATTTGTTTTTCGTACTGTCAAGATAAGTGAATCTAATGAAGAAATTCGATACATTTACAAATTTTACTACAAAAAAGGTAAAAATGCAACGCAAGCCGCGAAAAAAATTTGCAATGTTTAGGGACCCAGTGCAGTGTCTATGAGAGTAGCACAAATTTGGTTTAAGCGTTTTCAATCCGGAAATTTTGATGTCAAAGATGCACGTCGCTCTGGTCGCCCTATTACGGATAAAATGGATGCCATTTTTGAAAAAGTGGAGCAAGATTGGCATATCAGTAGTTACAACGTAGCTGAAAAACTGGGAATTGACCACAAAATAGTTTTGGCGCATTTGAGAAAACTGGGTACACAAAAAAGCTCGATATTTGGGTACCTCACGAGCTCACTGAAAGAAACCTAATGAACCGTGTACTCATTTGTGATTCTTTATTACGACGTAATGAAACTGAACCATTTTTGAAGAAGCTGATAACTGGTGATGAAAAGTGGATCACGTACGACAAGAACGTGCGAAAAAGGTCGTGGTCAAAGGCCGGTCAGGCTTCACAGACTGTGGCGAAACCCGGGTTAACTCGCAACAAGGTGATGCTGTGTGTGTGGTGGGATTGGAAGGGCATTATTCATTATGAGCTGTTACCACCAGGCAGGACCATCGATTCTGAACTCTACTGCGAACAACTGATGAGATTACAGCAAGAAGCTGAGAGAAAGCGGCCGGAATTAATCAACAAAGGGTTTTTCATCATGATAACGCTAGACCTCACACATCTTTAGCCACTCAGCAAAAATTAAGAGAGTTTGGCTGGGAGGTGTTAATGCATCCGCCGTATAGTCCTGACCTTGCACCTTCAGATTTCCACCTGTTTCGGTCTTTTCAGAATTCTTTAGACAGTGTCAGGTTAACATCACGAGAGGACTACCAAAACCACTTGTCGCGGTATTTTGATCAGAAGTCCCAAAATTTCTATAGCAATGGGATCATGTCCTTACCTACAAGATGGCAAAAAGTTATCGAACAAAATGGTACCTACATACTTTAGATAAATTTAAATAATGTATATTAAAAAATGTTTTGAATTTTCTTAAAAAATGCGAAGAAACTTTTTCCCCAACCTATTATTTACATAATTTTAACCATAAAAATCATTCATACTCTCCAAGTTAGAATTGGCCTCAAAAGTAATGATTTCACGAAATAGTCATTCAATAGGGTAATTTGAACTTAGGGTAGTATTTAAACGCGCATAAAGAATTACCAATTTTTCCCAACAGAATACGTATATCAAAAATACTGTTTGCACATCAAAATTTGCATGTCTAAATAAATTTAACTTAACGTCAGGTCGACCGGGGCTCCTGTTAGGTACTGTCTGCAGGGTTTAAAGGAACCTAACCAAACCGAACCTCGGGGTGTTCAATAATTATAATTTGTACAAGTTTTGATATTCAATTAGTTAACTAGTAGTGCATTAGATGCGCATTTGTTATTTTTGATTAAGTTAGTATTTTTGATATAATAATTAATATTTTTGTTGTGACTTTGGGTGTCAAAAGTAGTGCTCGGCGCTATGGTGACCTAACACACCTTTCTCGTCAATACGAGAGGAGCCCGGCCGGTCGAGTATTATACCAATATATGATATGGTATTATATGGTAAAAGTTAAAGTCTTGGATTATAAGGGAAATAGCTATATTGAATCTACTATAACACTTAGTCACAAGAAATGGTAAATTATGGTTAACTATATCTCTAACTTATTGGTAAAATGGTAATGGTTTTTGAGCACGCGGTGTCTCTAATGAGATCTGAACGCGAACTGGCCCACAATTAGGTGTTCGAGCGAATGTGCATACTTGCGTTCGATGCAATTATGCATTTTCGCTGAGTGTTCGATTAAAACTCGAACATTGGGCAAAAATTGATGTATAAAATAATGATTATTATTTGTACAAGTTTTGATATTCAGTTAGTTAATTAGTAGTGCAATCATTGACTTAGTGTACATGTAGATTATTAGATGTAAATTCTTTGATGTAAGAATATTTTTCTGGTGCGCGATTAATAATTTCCTTTGAACTTATATAGCGCGTAACAGAAATGCTCATATAACGGTGTCGTACAGACCATCAAAACTAAATAACTTTCTTCACGGGACCAACTTCGTAATCGCAAAAAAAAACATATCAGCTGTCCCATTCAAAACTTCAATACCTACTCGACCCAAATGTATGGGATGGCTGATTATTTTTTCGCGACTACGATGTTGGTGCCATGACGGTGGAGCTCGTGGCTAAGTAATAACAGCCGCACGGGTCGATCCATCAGGTTAAGCTACGCTTGCCAGGGTTGGTCTGTAGATGGGTGATTATCTTTACATACCGAGACTCCTCCGTGCCTCGGAAAGCACGTTAAGCCGTTGGTCCCGGCTGTCATTCGTGGATCTTTGACAGTCGTTACGAGTCGTCAGAAGCCCGAAAGTCTGACAAACAGTCGTACCAAGGGGTATCGTATTACCCAGTTACTGGGTTGTGGAGGTCAGATAGGCAGTCGCTCCATATTCAGCTGCATCCGGTTAAACTGGAAGCTAGGCAGATTGATTGATGTTGGTCCCATGAAGAATGTTGTTCGGTTAGATCGTCTGTACCACACCCTAAACATGAGCACACGCTGTATAAGAGTCTCTACTTACTATCGCCCTGTATAACACTCACCTCCTCACATTTGACTCCAGCGTCATGTGTTTTCAAATGATCTCTGAGTGAGTCCTGTGTCGGTACGTTCTCACCGCACTGGAAACAGGAACTGTTAACAATAATAAACAAGGTCAAATTAAATTAGCTAGCGAAACTTAAAAACCGGTCAAGAGCGAGTCAGACTCGCGCCCCGAGGGTTCCGTTCCGATTTCGGAAAAAGTGTGCTATTTAGAGACATCGTTTTATTTTTCCTGTAATCTTTACAAAAGCTTCTATCACATAGAATAATTTCAGATTTTTCTCTATGCAAACTTAAGGGGGGATGAACGGTATTTTTTTTTTACATTTTTCATCAAAAGTTGGAAACTATGCGGCCTAAAAAAAAAAAAAAAAAATGTTTGAGAATGTGCAAACAGCTCTCTTTCATATGATACCCCACATGCCCTAGTAGCCCCCACTTCGAATTTTTACCCCCCCCCGGACCCCCTTTCAGTCCCTGTTGCAAAAAAAAAACATATATGTTTTTATTTCTTTCTTATTTGCAAAACAGTTGGGCAAACGTCATCTAAAACTGTTACAAATTTCAAGTTGTTAGCATTAGTAGTTCTTGAGATATCCAGCTGTGACAGACGGACAGACAGATAGACAAACAGACTGAGTCGCAACATAAGGATTAACCTTTTTACCATTTTGGAACGGAACCCTAACAAGGTCAAATTAAATTAGCTAGCGAAACATCGACATAATGGATGTCGATATCTTATTTATTTAACATCAAGCCTGTATTCTCCGAAGAGTCAGGCAGAAGTGTAGCAATAGTAAGTACACCCATATTCTTCCAGCTATGTTTCAGTCTCATGTAATAGGGGGTGATCCGAGAGGGTGAGACGGGCTCGTGGCTAAGTAATAAGAGCCGCACGGGTCGATCGATCAGGTTAAGCTACGCTTGCCGCGGTCCGTTCGTGGATGGGTGACCATCTTTACATACCGAGACCCCTCCGTGCTTCTGAAAGCACGTTATCCGTTGGTCCCGGCTGTCGAAGTCTGACTGTCTGAGTCTGTCTATATCGTGTTACCCAGTAACTGGGTTGTGGAGGTCAGATAGGCAGTCGCTCTATGTAAAATATTGGTATTCAGCTGCATCCGGTTAGACTGGAAGCCGACCCAACGTATTTGGGAAAAGGCTAGGCAGATACTATTGCCGTTTTTTGCCACCGACTTCAGAAATTTAAGTTATTTTTCACTTTGTAGTGTTGTTTTTGGAAGTCGGTTGTATTTTTTTGTAAAAAAGTTTTTATTTTTCACTTTTTAGTTGTGTACCTACCCCACACAAATTCTAATACCACTACCTGCAAAACAAACTAGAACATCATCCATATAAAAGTGTGGAAAAAATACGTATTATTGAAGCTAACTCAAAAACTACCGAAGCAAAGTTAATCAATTATATATGGGACCAACTGTGATGTATAACCCTCTCGAATAAAACAAAAAAAATCAAATCGGTCAAGCCATCTTCGAGTAATCGGGGAACATACATAAAAAAAAAAAGGTTCCGACGAATTGAGAACCTCCTCCTTTTTGAAGTCGGTTAAAAAAGAACTCTGTATGATTATTAAATATTACATGAAATTGATTATTTCTCTACCAAAAATCCCATTATTGTGACAATTTGTATATAAAAAGATAAACAAATTCAGCAATCTCGCGAGATCTCGTAAATGGTGAGATCTCGCGAGATTGCATTCCCTACTCCGGACAATACAGGCGTGACGTCATGTTATTAACTTACCACAGACTGCCATCACAAATACCATTCTCATAGCTATTGCAATGATGTTTTAAGGCCTCCATAGTTTTGAAATATTGTTCGCAAACTGCGCATTTGAATTGTGGTTTTAAATTCATTTTCTGCAAAATAAAGAAATGACTTATAAAAACGTCTTTTTCTTAAAACTAGCAAAAATTTGTTCCTAGCTATACGAGTCCAACCAAACCGAGACCCTTTTGCAAGATAAAATGAAAAATATAAGCTGCTATAAAAATATCTGCCACGGCTGCAATGGGAGACAGTATTGTGTATATACACTACTAGCTACGCCCCGCGGTTTCACCCGCGTAAACCTGGATAAAATCCAGGGTATAAGCTATCAACATACCAAATTTCATCCAAATCGGCCCAGCCGTTTGAGCGTGAAGAAGTAACAAACATACACACACACGCACACACACACACACACAAACTTTCGCCTTTATAATATTAGTGTGACAATAGTGAAGATAAATTATTGATCTAATGTCATAAATTTTTTCGTACAAAAAAATGTGTGAATAGATTTATTTAAGAAACCATCTCGTAGTAATTAGTGTTCATTCACAGAACAGTTAGAAAGAGCTAGCAATTGTTTTCATTGACGAAGCGACACATCCATCACACATTGTGTGTGAACCACGTTATGCAGAATAAAGTAAATATTTATTTAATTACTTTATGTAGCACCTTATATATAATAATATTTCTTAAACAGTGGTTTAGTTCCTATGAATTGAACCACTGTTAACACACACACACACACACACACACACACACACACACACACACACACACACACACTGTTGCCACAGACTAAAAGGCACACAAAATAATATAACAATAATAATAAAAAAAATATAAAAAGATTATAAAATATGTAAAAAAAACATCTATAAAAAAAAAACATTCAATACCATAAAACTACTAAAAACGCTCAGAATTAACTGTAAATTTCTCTTTACTACATTAATATTATTATGTAAAATTTATACCAGAATAAACGTTAGTTCATAACAAATTAAAATTTCATATTATAAACAAACAAACAAATTATAAACGCAATTACAACTGCCAAATTGATATATCTGTCAAAACTCAATTTTGTGCTAGGCCTCTTAAGGCGCAGTACTATAAAATATCTACTAACCTCGCTCCCTCTATGTGATTTCTTCATATGCATATTCAGCCCAATTTCACCCAAAAAACTCTCGCCACAGACTTCACAACAAAACTTCGTCGGATGTTGTAACCTCAGATGAGTCAAATGACTTGTTGACTTAGAAAACATGGCTCCACAGATCTTACAAACAAATTTGTGTCCTTTATGCCATTTTAAATGTTCTTTGGCTCTATGACTGCTCTTTGAGACGTGGGTGCATAGTTTGCAGATGTATTTTCGCTCGTGAGCAGTCGTTGTGTGGGATTTCAGTGAACGCAAGTTCGGCCATCTTGTTTTGCAGATCGGGCACGTCTCTTTGCCGTGGGACTGCGGAGAAATTGTTAGTTTTAAAACGCGGCTTCACCTCGACCGGCCTCTTCAGCCTATATGTGAACCAGTTGATCGAGGAGCTCAGCAGGACACATGTCGGATGCTACATTGACGGAACATGTGTCAATAACATAAGCTATGTTGATGATATGGTTCTGCTGGCCCCATCGGTCAACGCCCTAAGGACATTGGTTCAAATATGTGAACTTTATGCATCCGAGCATGGTCTGAGGTATAACACACAAAAAAGTGAGGTACTGATTTTTAGTGCAGGCAATCAGAGACCTGGTGCAGTGCCTCCGATCATGGTCGATGGAACGGCCTTGAAAATTGTAAGTAGCTTTAAATATCTGGGTCATCTGGTCACGGAGGACTTAAAGGATGACCCTGATATAGAAAGAGAACGTAGGGCGTTGGCGGTAAGGAGCAATATGCTGGCCCGTAGGTTCGCTCGATGTACTAAGGAAGTAAAAATAACACTTTTTAGGGCTTATTGTCAATCTTTTTACTCGAGCGGACTGTGGGTTCGGTATACGCAACGAGCCTACAACGTCCTACGTATTCAGTACAATAATGCATTCAGGATGCTGTTGGGGTTACCGCGACATTGTAGTGCGTCACAAATGTTCGCAAATGCGCGCGTTGACGGTTTTCACGCTATAATGCGTAAGAAAGTGGCGTCATTATTTCAAAGACTGCGCGGTAACACCAACAACATTTTGCAAATGATTGCGTCCCGCCACGACTGTCCCATTCAGGCTCACTGGGTGGGAATCGTTACGGGAAGATAGGACTGCATACCTACCTACTGTGGTGTACCTACTAACATAGTTTGTAAGAAAATTGTTACTAACACATGTGGATTTTGTCCGAAATAAATGGAAAATAATAATAATAAAACATAACATAGCGTCACACCTAATTCGCCGGTGAGTTTGGCAGTATAGCACTGTAAGGATTGATGCTTGATCAAGCCTCGTTAATATAATACTGGCTGACATTCAATCATTCAAATATGGAATATCTTCTGTCAAGAAAACGATCCCCGTTTTCTTGACAGGATGACAGATATAGAATCTGGTGAAGACTCGGCATAGAATAAATTTAGTAGGAGTGTTGTATAATTTATTCTGAAGCTTAAAATACAGAGGACTTCAGCCCCAAATAACTCGAGTCCCTCTGGTATTATTTAGTAGTTCAGTTAATCTCCTACTGTGAAGTTCGAGGCCTCACAGTACACCCACATTTCGGCAGTTATGCTTAAGTCCCAAGTAATAGGGGGCGAGCCTATTAAAAATTAAAATTAAATGATTTTTATTTCGGAATAAGTACTCCATAGAGTGTTAGTAACATAATATTAAAGACAACTTACTATCTAGTGTTAGTACCAATCACCCTCCGCACAAACTGTTTCATAATTGGAGAACTGAAGCTCTCCGCTACAGTTCTCAAGATGCTGTTGCGACTGTCTCGAACTCTCCTCAGCAGCGAAGCTGTTTTTTTTCGCACAATCGCGTGAAACCCGTCGACACGAGCTTGGGCAAACATATCTGACGCGCTGCAGTAGCGAGGAAGTCCCAACAGCATCCTGAACCCATTATTGTACTGGACGCGCAGGACATCCAAAGATTTTTTGGTGTAACTGACCCATAGATTACTCGTGTACAAACTCTGGCAGTAAGCCTTGAAAATGGTGATCTTTACTAGGTCCGTACACCGAGCAAATCTACGGGTCAACATGTTACACCGGACTGCGAGTGCCCTGCGCTCCCTCTCTATATCTACATGGTCCCTAAGGTCGTCGGAAAGAACGTGACCTATTGCCATCAAACGGTTTTCGGGCCATAGTTCCTAAATTAAGATAAAATAAAAAACAACGGTTACGGGTCGTCAGAAGCCCGAAAGTCTGACAACCAGTCTTACCAAGGGGTATCGTATTACCCAGTTACTGGGTTGTGAAGGTCAGATAGGCAGTCGCTCCATGTAAAATACTGGAATTCAGCTGCATCCGGTTAGACTGGAAGCCAACCCCAACATAGTTGGCCTAAAGCTAGGCAGATGATGATGATAAAATTTTACTAAATACAAGCTCACCTTATTGGCTAGAGGCTCTTCATCACTGAAGTCGGTTTCTTCCTTAAAGAATACTATATTTGTGACAGCTTCCTCCGTCTTGATGTGTACCCAGATGTTACCCAGTAATTGGGTTGTGGAGGTCAGATAGACAGTCGCTCCATATAAAATACTGGTATTCAGCTGCATCCGATTAGACTGGAAGCCGACCCCAACATGGGAGAAGGCTAGGCAGATTGATTTTGTGTTATTGAAATACCGTAACTTACCGGATCATGCCTCAACATATGATTCTTGTAGGTGCCATCTTGAATGAATCCTTTAAAGCAATGTTCACATTTATAAAATGAATTTATATAATTATAAGAATCTTTTCTCTCTAGTATTTCTTTCAGTTGTTCTTCTTTTGTTAAACATATTACCTGAAAAAAACATAGTTAACTTATCTGTCATTGCTTCATTTTTAATTCTTTTTAACAGACTTCAAAAAAGGAGGTTCTGTATTCGACCCGTATGTATCCGCGATTTTCTCAGAAACTTATGAAACAATTTTGATGATTCTTTCACTGACGTGATCTGCATACTTTCAGGAAGGTTTCAGTATATAATACATTAGGTAATTATTGTGATGTACGTAGTTATATGCATAAATGTATATTTAATGTATACAAAGTATTGTAAAATATTAAATGCAAGTTTCAGCCCGCGACTTCGCCCGCGTGCAGTTTCTTCCCCCCGACCAACCCCGTCGCCTGCCTCCCTTCGTTTTCGCTTAGCGTTCTGACTTTAATTTTTATTTTTGCTCAGCTCCTAAGGGTCCTAGCGTGATGTTAAATATCCTATAGCCTTCCTCAAGAACTGGGCTATCAGATGCAAAAAGAATTTTTGAATTTCGACTAGTAGTTCCAGAAATTAGCGCGTTCAAACATACAAACAAACAAACTATTCAGATTTATTTTTAGTATAGATATAGAGATAGAGATAGAAGATATAGATTGTGAAACTAAATTGCAAACACAAGAAATGAATTTTTTATAGCCATAAATAGATTCATCACAGTAATATGATAAAGGTGTATGTTTGTTACTTCTTCACGCTCAAACGGCGGGACCGATTTGGATGAAATTTGGTATGTAGATAGCTTATACCCTGGATTAACACATAGGCTACTTTTTATCCCGATCTACGCGGGTAAAACCGCAGGGCGCAACTAAATAAAAAAAAAAAAAAACAAAAGTCATTTATTCAAATTAGGCTGAGAATCAACACTTTCTGAACGTCAAATTTACATAGACAGTCCCGACAAAACGCCCGCCCTTCACCACTTCCTAGTGCTTTAGCTGGGAAGAAGAAGTGGCGCAACAAACTGTCCAGCAGCACAGCTGTCTGTTCAGTTAGAAGAACTTGAATCTTTATAATAGTATGCAAAATAATTTACGCAACACAAAACATAAAATTATATTATTTGTCAAATAAAATAAACAATTTTAGGAACTCGTAGGTTATAACCTGTCATGATGTAAGCTAACTCTGGAGAAAGAACATAAACATTGTCTTGAGTTAATCACAGCGACCAACTATTCATAAGTAAAGAACAATGGCAGCCACCCATACATTAATTTAGCTGAGATTAAATTCTTGCGTCTTTTAATGAAAAATATCTTGTTTAACTCGGCGTCAACTACTGAATTAGTTTGTGCAAGAATCGAGAATCATCATCTTCCTGCCCTTATCCCAATTTACTTGGGGGCGGCGCACCACGTTTTCTTTTTCCATTCTCCCCTGTCAACCGTCACGCTATCATTCACTCCCTTCTCTTTCATATCATTCCTCACACAATCCATCCATCTTTTCTTTGGCCTTCCTCTGCCTCTCCATCCATCAACATGTATATTCATCACTCTTTTAGTCACATGCGTTTCGTCTCTCCTCATTACATGCCCATACCAAGACAAACGATTCCCTTTCAACTTTTCTGTCACTGGCGCCACTTTCAAACTTCCTCTTATATACTCATTTCTCACTTTATCCATTCTTGTCACTCCACACATCCATCTCAACATTCTCATCTCCGCTGCATGCAATTTTTTTTCATCCGTCTTCTTCACTCTCCAGCACTCCGATCCATAAAGTACGACAGGCCTTATCACGGACTTGTAAATTTTCCCCTTCAACTTGAGGGGCATCCGTGGGTCGCAAGTTGTTCCTGTAACCTGTCGCCATTTCATCCATCCTGCGTTGATCCGGTGTGTTATGGCAATCGAGAATGCCGAGATTAATAGAAATTCAGTCATGAACTTTTGTAGGTTATGTTATGTCAGGGAAAATCTCGGAGTCCTTAAACACGCACAGGGTCACACAGAGGAATATTACAGTCCATAAACAGTCCGGGTCAAGCAAAATTTAAACAAAACTGAAAACAATTGTTAAGTAATTGAAAGTAATTGATTTATTTTTACACTACAATATTTTTACCTCCCTGTAAGGTACATTTCCACTTAGAAATAAACAGTACCTATTGTTAATTCATTTATTCCGTTTAATTAAAATAACAAACTAAAACTGATTTTTTTTACAATAATGCTGTACTTACTGTCACTTGGCCGAATAAATATAAAATGGCAACACTAAACGTCAAAGAAAAAATCAAATTACTTTTCATTTAAAATATCTTTTTTATCCGGCCTTAACTGATAATTTGAAACAACGTAGAAAAATAATGGTTTTGCCTTCGTATCTAAGTCACTTTTAGACGCTCAAATCAAATTCAGCTAAGATCTCGCCATTGTTCTTTACTCAAAAACAAAAAAAAAATATCTTACCTCAATTTCATTACTAGGAATGTCAAAATCCTTGTCACATCCGACCACATTTGACGCGTTCATATCATAATCTATTTGGTCATAGTCATCATCACCGTCATTGTCTAACGGTGGCACTTCCACTTCTATTCCATTGTGTTGCTCTTTCTTCTTAACCTTTAATAAATTAAAGTTGTGTAAGTTTGGAAAAAACCGGCCAAGTGCGTGTCGGACCACGCACAATGAAGGGTTCCGTAGTTGGGATGAATTTAAATAATGGATCTAAACTCTCACAACCTGAAAAACAAACTGACAGAATGGCTACAACAAAAAAACTACACATTCACGGAGTCTTTACTTACTTTCACAGAATAATCCCTATCATCATTACACTACCCGACTCACACTCAATAATCGATCACTCATTCATGTACCAAGCCTTATCCTTGCATACACATTACACACCACCATACTCACCAATCATACACTTACACATACTTGTTCTCTCTCACACACACTCACACACATTAAATAATTATATGACTTAACCTCCCTCGCGCTAAACACTCTAGCTGCAGCTACACCTACATGATAAACTGCCCTGTATGGCCTAACACTTTCTCCTAAGATACAGGACTACCTAGTTTAGGAGACAGGGTTACATGATCTGTGTAGATTTATGTAGATATCCGTTTTGTGCTCTTGTGTACCTATCATGAATCTTGTGTGTGTAATAAATATTATTCTTATTCTTATTTATCCCAAGAAAAAACTTAACATTATAGTTGAAAAACATGTTCCCCCATATATTCCAACTGTAAATGTAAGTTTGTATTCACAATATTATCGGCGTTTTACCTGAAATAAAACGCTTATTAAACTACTTACCTTATTCGAAGCATAATTAAACTATTGAGATAGGCTGAACCATGTTTCCTGTGCCTTTTTTCCTTACGTTTCTAGCGATATAGCTCTGTCTCGCTCTCATGACGTCACCAGGTCAGAGAGGGGAGCGCATTTTTGAGCTCGCGCGCTCGGTCTTGTTCATTGGATGATTGACTATGTCACCTGGCAGAAATTAATATTATGCTTCGAATAAGGTAAGTAGTTTAATAAGCGTTTTATTTCAGGTAAAACGCCGATATTAAACCACTTGACCGTTATTCGAAGCATAATTAAACTATTGAGATATTGTCTGTTATCGCCTGGTGACGCTCATGACGAACGCCAATGTGTAGGGAAAGATCAAGAAAAAAGAAAAGATGTATTTGAAAATATTCAACAAAATATCAATAAATCAACATAATTCACTGAGACAGGTTTAAAAAGAGCAGTAATGCTGTCACTCCTAGAAGAGCCCGAAACCTGTCGTTTATAAAATCGATTAAAGTGTTTGAGGACCTCCAATTTCCCCGAGCCATAATATCTTCCATGGGGAAGTTGTCCAACCAATTCTTGGACGCAACAGCGGAAGGGACACTTTCAGGAGTAGCAACAATACCTGCCTGACGCATCAGAGCTTTAATCCAGCCTGCAATAACAGTTCGCGAGGCCGCACGAGCTGTACCTCTCGTGGTGACAAACAAGTTAGGACATTTAGCTTCCTGACGTCTAGTGGAAAGCAGTGATACAGATTGTTCAACCCAGTATACGGGGTCCAAATTATCGTTATCGGACATAAGGAGTGTCAAGTCATGAATATGCCTACCAGAACAGAGTACTAAGAGGGCAGCGGCTTGACTCGAAACATCAAAAATGTAGTCATGATTTATTGTTAAACGCCAAGAAAACATACAAAATCATCAATATTCCACACGGGTAACTTAGAAACAATTGGTTTTTGATTGAAATCGATTTCAAAATATGTTACACCAAAGCATGATTACTTAGAACACCTGAATCATTTACATTATTACAAAGGGTGGAGACCACAGACTTGTGTAACAATATTGTATTATAAGACAGTTTATGTTTTATATGCAGATCAGCCTGAAAACGAGCTAGGTCAGATCCTGAGGGATTCTTAGGGCTAATATGACTACACCACGAAACCCAGCGGTTCCATGCAGGTTTGCAAGTTCTTAGGGTAGAATCGCGCCAAGAACTTTTCAAAAGGTCTATCTGAGAATTATTCCACTTACCTAAATGATGTGTCCACCCCCACATTTCCAAACTTCCAACACTAGATCCTGGACGCGAGGAGGTGGCAGTCCCGTTGTCACATCGATCAATACTTTGTTCAGGTTCTGTATTGTGAACGGTGGGGCCAGAGCCCGGGCTTTGAGACCTCCGCGCCAAAAGACTCTCCCATCGCGGTGCTACTATCAAGTAAATTCCCGATGCCCGATTGAGGAAGCTCAAAAACCCTGGGAATCAGGAACGGCGGTGCGAACACCCATGCCAGATCGAATTTCCAAGCAATCGAGAATGCATCGTGGGCTATAGCTTGTCGTTCTGATCTTTCGACACGTAATGAGGGACTACGTGAGCGTTGCTGGAGGCAAACAGGTCCACTTGGGGAATTCCCCATTTTAAGAGATTACCAAGATAATATATCTTGGTAATCTCGGGTATCAGATGCCATTCGGGGACCTGGCGAAACCGCGATTGGTGATCGGCATGGTTGTTGTACCTCCCCGGAATGTAGTACACATTGATATGAATTTGGTACTGATCTATCAAACAAAACAGGTCGTATGTTATGTCCATCAATCGCGTGGATTTGGTTACCCCTGCGTGACGGAGATACGCTACTACCGTGCGATTGTCGCATTTTATGGTGACCGTAGATTGACTCAGATACACGGGATGACTTTGAAAACCTTCAATATTGCCAACATTTCTTTTACGTTGCAGTGACAATTCTTCTCGTTCTGGGACCACGTTCCCCATAGAGACTGGTTGTCCATCTGGGCCCCCCAGCCTAAGTCGGAGACGTCCGTTTTAGTCGCTGGTGCGTGGTGTAGAATTGACGGATGTTGCAAATTGTGGCTCCACCATTGTAGGTCGCCTATTGCATCTGCAGGTACAGTGTATACCTTGACAGAATTGTCCAATTGTAGTGTGATTAGGAATTTCAATAGAGCTCGATAGTGCAATCTCCCTCTTTGGACAACAAAACTCGCAAAGTTTAGTGCTCCTATTACGCTTTGCAACTTCTTTAGGTTTGTCTTCCGCAAATCTACGATTTCGCGAATCTTCGCTAGTAATGAGGGTACTTTTTCCCTTGGCAGACGTTTGAGGTTTAGCCAAGGATCCCACAGTACTCCTAGGTAAACCAGGGATTTCTTTGGTGTTAGGATAGATTTTTCGAAATTTATTTGCCAACCCAGATATTTTAATGTTTTTACGAGAAGACTTACATGGCCTGCGAGAACTACTGGGTCTTGGTGAGCCAAAAGAAAATCGTCGAGAAATACTAATATTTTCACACCTTGGCTTCTCATAATTTGGGCAATCCAATTTGTCAAACTGGCAAAAGATTTTGGTGAAAATCTGGTGCTTGCATTTCCTTCCAATGATCGACGAAATTCGATAACTGACCGGCTTGAAATATTTTCATGTCAATATTTACTTCTCTTGGCATTTAAGCCTGAAGGTGATGACCTTCGCTTATTTCCGCCACGTTTATGAGCGTGGTATCTTTGGGTTTGTTTTGCCCCACGGGAGCGAAAGGAACCTCTATCCATTACGGCACTACCCTGTTGAGGATAGTTGCAATACGCATGTGCTGGTCCTTGCGAAGGACACTGTATATTATGCTGCAAAAAACCACCCTGCAAGGGTACGTTACAGTTCTGGATGCCTTGTGAAGGCATGCTTAAGTTATAGTTCTTACCCTGCGAGGGTGGAACTGAATATTGCCCCTGCAAGGGACGTATATACGCATGTGCTGGTCCTTGCGAAGGACACTGTATATTATGCTGCAAAAAGCCACCCTGCGAGGGGACGTTACAGTTCTGACAGCCTTGTGAAGGCATGCTTGAGTTATAGTTCTTACCCTGCGAGGGTGGAACTAAATATTGCCCCTGCGAGGGACGTATATACGCATGTGCTGGTCCTTGCGAAGGACACTGTATATTATGCTGCAAAAAGTCACTCTGCGAGGGGACGTTACAGTTCTGACAGCCTTGTGAAGGCATGCTTGAGTTATACTTTTTACCCTGCGAGGGTGGAACTGAATATTGCCCCTGCGAGGGACGTATATACGCATGTGCTGGTTCTTGCGAAGGACACTGTATATTATGCTGCAAAAAGCCACCCTGCGAGGGGACGTTACAGTTCTTACAGCCTTGTGAAGGCATGCTTGAGTTATAGTTCTTACCCTGCGAGGGTGGAACTGAATATTGCCCGTGCGAGGGACGTATGAGCCATTTTCCAACTTGCGAAGTTGAGGTATTACCATAAGCCGATTTTGTAGATGTACCAGCCGATCTAGAAGCAGGCCAGAAGGCTTTTTTGATACCGCTAGCTTTTTCTAATGCAACAACTAACTGCTCAGAATTGAATAAGCTAACCTCAGATGGAGGTATTTTCTTTATTGCCGCTTTTATTAAGGGATCGCGAACTGCATTAGTTATGCTGTCTCTGCGCATCTGTATAGATTCAGCACTATGGCCGCAAATCATTTGCAATAGGTCTGCCGAAACCTTGCTGAACTCACCAGAAGTGAAGATGTCATTCAGCTTTTTTATAGCCTCAAAGTTAATTCTCTCTGGTCTCGGACCCATGTCAAAAATGCACAAAGTTCCTTCTCCTTTTGTTTTAAAATACCGTAAGTTAACAAAGCAATAACTTAAGTCTTTTAGTGTGTCATAGGGTCTGATCTCCTCGTTTGCCTCGAGTTTGACGAAACCCGGGCTATGGTTATACGATTTAAAACTGAATTTCTCTTAAAATGTTCAAGTAACGCTCGTCTGTCTTTGGAACAGCCGGTTCCTTAAGCTTAGTTTCAACATCTGAATTATTTATAAGACTACTACCCTCCAGTTCTAAATCATCCTCCGTGAAAAGGGAAAGGGCGTCGTCGGGCAGCGGTATACTATTATTTATATTATGTTTCACTTTACGCTCGCGAGCGGCGATGCTTGTGCTTGCCCCCCCTTACGGTGACGGCGACGCGCATGTTTAGACTCATGGTCAGAAGAACTAGATGAACTGGAACTAGAATCGCTACTATCAGAGCTACTACTACTGCTGCTGCTCGGATGTGAACGCATCCGTTTGGCACTAGATTCTCTATTATTAGCGGTATTCGAAGGACCTGCGACCGGTTCATCTTGCGAAATAAACGTTATTTCTTTATCCATTACGTATTCGGTATTATACTGAAAACAATTGAATTACACACACTGGAAAAGAAAAAGAATAAACAACACGCGAACGGAAAACCGTTAAATTCTGAAAATATCAACGTTGATTCACTGTATTATCAATAATTAACATTCACTAGAAACAGTTTTAATAAAAATTGTAAATTGGTAAGTATGCCAACTTTCGTCGAAAGGAAAAATATAGACGGTTGTGAAAAAGAAATATAGATAACTCACCTGCTAAGCAGCAACCGTCTCCGGCAAGGAAAAGAACGCCAATGAACAAGACCGAGCGCGCGAGCTCAAAAATGCGCTCCCCTCTCTGACCTGGTGACGTCATGAGAGCGAGACAGAGCTATATCGCTAGAAACGTAAGGAAAAAAGGCACAGGAAACATGGTTCAGCCTATCTCAATAGTTTAATTATGCTTCGAATAACGGTCAAGTGGTTTAATGAGAGATTTACCGTGTTATTTTAAGACCACAGACTTCTTATAGGTTTTCCTGTAATCTATAGGTATACAAATATTTTTTTTCAACATGCTAGGCTCAGTAGTTTCGGAGAAAGGGGTGCAATGGTAAATTTTCGCCTATTTTCTTAAAAAACTTTAAAACAATTTATTTTAAAATTATAAAAAAAATATATTTAAGACCCTCACAGTAAGCCCTTTCATTTGATATGTAACACGGTACAGTTTGCAAAACTTTTTTTTTTTAATTTTCTTACTTGCCCCCCAAAACTGACCCCCATACTGAAAATTCATTTATTTACGTTACACGTCCGTGTTTGGGTCATAGAAATTCATATGTGTACCTTCAACTAAGTGGTCCATTAGATTCGGAGCAAATTGGCTGTGTTAGACGTGACAGACAGACACACGAGTGATCCTATAAGGGTTCCGTTTTTCCTTTTGAGGTACGGAACTCTAAAAATGGAAAAATGCTGTAAAAATATCTAGCAAGTCGGTAAGAAATACCTCTGCAATATAATTAAAAGTACTACGATTGCATGAATACAAGATGGTATATCAATTCAAGACACGAGGGGCTTTTGGCTAAGTAATAACAGCCGCACGGGTCGATCGATCAGGTTAAGCTACGCTTGCCGCGGTTGATCCGTGGATGGGTGACCATCTTTACATACCAAGACCCCTCCGTGCCTCGGAAAGCACGTTAAGCCGTTGGTCTCGGCTGTCATTCGTGGATCTTTGACAGTCGTTATACGGGTCGTCAGAAGCCCGAAAGTCTGACAACCAGTCTTACCAAGGGGTATCGTATTACCCAGTTACTGGGTTGTGGAGGTCAGATAGGTAGGCTCTCCGTGTAACATACTGGTATTCAGCTGCATCCGGTTAGACTGGAAGCCGACCCCAACATAGTTGGGAAAAGGCTAGGCAGATGATGATGATAAAATTTTACTAAATTCAAGCTCACCTTATTGGCTAGAGGCTCTTCATCACTGAAGTCGGTTTCTTCCTTAAAGAATACTATATTTGTGACAGGTTCCTCCGTCTTGATGTGTACTTCTGATATGGTGGTTGACTCTGAGGTTGATACGGAGAGGGGCAGCGCAGTGTGGTTAGATACGGCAATCGAATGAATTTGTGAGGTCGTCAACTGAAAAATTATTTAGAAACTGTACTGCAGAGGTGTGTTGCATTGGTCAACCTTCTCGTATTACTGGCAGACATTCTATCATTCAAACATCGAATTACTTTTGAAGAAAAGCGGAACTTGCTTTTGTTCAATGGTGGAGTCAGATTCTAGCTGGGGCTTCGATATGAGTGTGATATACTTTAAGTTGAAAACTGAGTCTTGTTAATATAATAGCGTTCTCGGCCCTCTTACCTCCCGTCTACCTCTTTGATTTATAGTGTAGCTACCCCTTCGAGGTTCGACTTCTTACACGGCTACATAATCAAGTTACACATCTCCAAGCTGACCTCTCAATCAATCTGCCTAGCCTTTTCCCAACTATGTTGGGGTCGGCTTCCAGTCTAACCGGATGCAGCTGAATACCAGTATTTAACATGGAGAGCCTACCTATCTGACCTCCACAACCCAGTAACTGGGTGATACGATACCCCTTGACTTGTAAGACTGGTTATTAGATTTCCAGGCTTCTGACCACCCGTCAAGACTGTCAAAGATCTACGAATGACAGCCGGGACTAACGGCTTAACGTGCTTTCCGAGGCACGGAAGAGTCTCGGTATGTAAAGATGGTCACCCATCCACAGACCAACCCCGGCAAGCGTAGCTTGACCTGATGGATCGACCCATGCGGCTGTTATTACTTAGCCACGTCCAAAGACACCGACTTTCGAAATTAAACCTATTTTTCACTTTGTAGTGTTGTTTTGGAAGTCGGCAGTTTTTTCTTTGTATTTTAAAATCAAAATATAGTTACAAAATATTGGTTACATCATTCAAGTTGAAATAATAGACGTGAGGACGATGTGGAAAGACGTGCACGTTAAAAAAAACGTTGAAAAGCGTCCATAGTCAATAATTAAATCAAATAAGTCATGCAGTTGATGACCAGTCCCAACTGACGGTGCCCGTTCACAAACATACTTACAAGCCCACTCTTCATTTCAGCATACTTCATGAGCTCCTGTGACTTCCGACATCTCTCCCTGAAGGCATCACACTTGAGGAGCAAGGCACAGCAGTAGCTGCACAGATATTGTGGGTAGTTGTCTGCTGGGGACACCTGTAAAATTAGTTTTTTTTTTAAGTATATAACTATACAATGTGTCGTTTTGCATCCTCGTCACGGGTGTGGTATAGACCAACAAACCGAACAACTTTTTCCGTGGCACCAACATCGTAATAGCGAAAAAATAATCAGCCGTCCCATACATTTGCGTCAAGTAGGTATTGAAGTTTTCTATGGGACAGTTGAAAATTTTTTCGCGATTACGATATTGGTCCCATGGAGAACGTTGTTCGGTTTGATATTCTGTATCACAATCTGAAATTTGACGAGGATGCAAAACGACACGTTGTATAATACATAATCAGGCTATAATGTCCCCACTGCTGGTACACAGGGAGGACCCTGTGAGAGGGAGTGGGCTGTAATCCACCACACAGGGCCAGTGTGAGTTGGTGGATGACACATGACTTCGAATTTTTGGTTCTAGGAAATGCTGGTTTCCTAACAATGTTTCCCTTCACCGGTTTCAGAGCAGTAATCACTACCGTAAGGGTGGGTTACTTTGACTCTAGGGCATAACTTTGGCCCAAATCAAGACAGATTTTTACTGTCATTAAATCCACACTAGGTTCCGCAAGTACGCGTCTATATCACCATCTAACAGTTACTGAAGGACATACGACGTTTGGTTGTGTGGTCGTGACACTTCGGGCAGTTTATACAGTTGTCTCGATTTGGGCCAAAGTTATGCCCTAGAGTCAAAGTAACCCACCCTTACGGTAGTGATTAAGAAATTTACGCAAAGTAAAGCACCGGTCAGGGTTCGAACCTACAACTCGGTAAGTAGCAGCCGTTGCAACTGGGCCACTACAGCTCTCGAATGTTCACTGGAACATCACAAAACAATCTCACTGGAAGACCCCAGCTGATTGTGGAAGAGAACACAGAAAAAAATGTAGATTTGTAAACTATATGCACTCTTCGCAGTGTGGCTAGTAGCAGTCGGATGAGTGGCTGAAGACCAAGCTGAATGGCTTGCGATTGGAGAGGCTTACGTCCAGCAGTGGACTGCTGCAGGCAGACTGTGGCTAGCCATTTCCCAACTTTGTTGGGGTCGGCTTCCAGTCTAACCAGGTGCAGTTGAATACCTGGATTTTACTTAAGAGGGACTGCCTATCGGACCTCCACAACTCAGTTCCTGGGTAATATGATACCCCTTGGTAAGACTGGTTGTAAAACTTTCGTATTTCTGACCCGTAACGACTGCCAGGAGCAACGGTTTAACGTGCTTTCCGAGACACGGTCGGGTCGGGTCTTATCGTCTCGGTATGTGATGGATGGTCACCCGTCCACGGACTGACATTGCAAAACGCTTAGCAGCTAGCAGGACAATGGGAAACCAATAGGAAAATAAAAATTATTAAAAGATTTTAAATCTTATGTAAATTATCGAAACTTCCTAAGAAAAATGCGCTTTAAATATAGAAGGATATAAAAAATAAAGTTAACGCTTTGGTATGTAAACAAAGCCTCATAAACAATATAGAAAATAACAACAAACTTACTTGAATTCCACTGAATATTTCGAATAGATTTTTGAGCTTGTATTTATACAAATCGTACAGATTTACGCTGGTAGCGAGGCAGACCCGACATGCTAGTAAATCTTCCATGATATTTGATCAAATTCACAACATTTTTCACACACAATTATCGAGTATTTCACTAAAAACAAACAAAAAGTATATTACCAAACAAGTAGTATAAGCTCACAGATAAAAAAATATAGGTATTGACATTTCTTCAGTCAAAATACAAATACAGTGTCAAAAAAAGTATTTTTTTAATTAGAAATACAAAATACAATTTGAAATTACAAGTTGACGAAGGGAAAAATAATATTTGAATAATTAGTAATAGAAACTTTAATTATACGCTTGTTTACTGTAAACCTGAATTTAAAGGAATGTAAAACAAACATGTCACGTCCATCCTCATGCCTCATGACAGCATGACACGTCTATTCGGTCAGTGATGTGAATTACGCTACTAAACATCTTTAGTCGAAAAGTGAAAAATCGGGACGTTATGTAATAAATAGTCATTATTTAAAAAAAATATCACAAAGGTCTTATAGCAAATTAATTTTACTATTTATTAGAGTTTATGAAAAAAAGTAAATAATGAAAAGATCGGGTGGGCTGAAAAAAAAAAGCTTAAAAACTGAAAAATAAAACTTATAAATATAGTATGAATTAACGATTGAGTGTCACCACTACCAATGAACAACTGAAAACACGTGTGTGCAATGCGTGTTGTATGAGTTTATTGTGTTAATCAGGACCCACCTACCTCAGACACCTTTCTCTATTTAAGATCCATTTACAGGCACTAGTTATTTAAGATTGTAATACTTATATGTTTTTAAATGATCTAGTTTTTATTTTACTAATAATATTATAGATCGTTTTCACCACAGTAGCAAAACAAGTCCCCAGGCGATTAATCACACTTATTTGTGTTTCAGCGTTGTTTACACGCAATAGTGTGATTAATCGTCTGGCAATTCGTGTCTACTTTATTTGAACGGTCGTTCTCCCCTCTCGATTTTTATCAAAAAAATCGACCTCTTTTAAAAGTCGCTTAATTTAATCAAGTTATTACCGTCCAAATAATCGACTCAATAAAACATTCTCACATTCATTCATGACTCACATCACATCGCATCACTAACAACACCATACAGAAAATAGAAACTAAGATGGCCGATGCATAGAAAATTAATATCAGTTTTATCATTAAATTACTAATCTGTGCTTGAAAAATCTTCGCTTCGCTATGTCGGACGATATGTTCTACTGCTCTTTTGTGAGCATCCACTATATTATCTGTGAATGCGGGGAAACATTTCCAACCGAAGAGGAGTTAAAAGGGCATTTGGAAAAGGATCACTCTCTCAAAAAGGAGAAAAAGGACTATAAATGTGGGGTGGTAAGTTCGAAATGAATATGTTTATTTATAGTTTTTCTATGTTTTTGGAAGAAACTGCTGAAGAATTGTTTTCCTCGGTGGTTCGGGCTCCGGTAAGTCGAGAGGTTGATTGATAATGTCAGTCTCTTGACTACTATCTCGGGTAGAATCACAGAGGCAGAATCAGGCAGAATACAACATACTGTGTGTGTTGTCATCATTTGACAAGGAGTACAGTTAGTGTACCTACTAGGTTGCCTAACCTACCAAGAATTATTGACACCAATCTTCCGCAAAGTATTCTAACTACGACGGATCATAGCCTACCAAGAATTATTGACCATTCTTCCGCAAAGTATTCTAATTGCGAAGGATCAGGCGACTCCGCCTTTTTTTCCTATAAATTTTACAATGTCTATTATGTATATTATGTTTATTTTACTCCTAATAACAACTCTACATTAGTGCCATGCCATATTCTTTCGTAAACCAATAATATACACAAATTTTGTTGCATAGAGTACTCCATAATATGTGGTGTTCTATCTATGTTTTGTTAGAGGATTTGGTTTCCGCACTTAATCCATCAGTTGGACCATTGTGTGTAGGATATGGCGCTCGTGAGTGGTTATTCCAACTAGCCCACTTCTCCATAATGTGGTGATTTTTAGTAAGATATTAAACAGCCAGACTGCCTCATTGATCTAGTGGTTGTAAGTGTCCTAGGTTTGATTCCTAGGTAGGTATCTGGAATATTTTAATTTAATTTTTAACAATTGTCTACCAGTTGTATGCAGCCTACCCAAAAATCCTTTTTTGGTATTGTTTGGCGAGTCTTTGAGATCCTTATGTTCGCCAGTTGAACTACACAATTGTGTAGCTCAACTCAAGCTACACAATTGTGTAGTAAGGACTGACAAATCCATGCACTGGCTTGACAGGTCCACTCAAATCTGTGTGGTTCTTCAAAAGACCATCTCAGACACTTATCTGTATGGTCCTCATATAGCCTGAGTAAGATTATGTCTTAACTTGTATAAGAGACTGTGGCCTCTGAGTTTTATTTATCGGTCTTTCTTCTCAGAGTTGGTTAGGAAACACTAAACTCATCTAGTTTTAAAATATAATGTACCAAGGGTTTTGTTGAAACAATTTACAGAATCATTTTATCATGATAATTTTTGCTCTGCAGTGCGAAGCTATATTCAGTACGGAGCAGGCTTGCGTAGAGCACTATGGAGAGAACCACATTGAAATCAAAGAAGAACATGATTATGTGGAAGAACATGGTTATGTGGAGGAACAAGACTATGTTGAGGAACATGACTATGTAGAGGAACACGGCTATGTGGAGGAACATGACTATGTGGGGACCGAGACTGTTGAGGGAGAGAATAGCGGGATGGATGTAAGTTTATTATTAAAAAAAAAAACATGCTTTTGTTGGTCTGGACATCATCTGACCACCCTTGTCAAGACGAATCAAACAAGCCCAAACTGGATAGGGTTGCCACGTTCGGTTCCATCATCAGATCAGCTCCATGTCATAATAATATTGTATAGTCATCTGATTTAAAGCAAAAGCGCTAGGGTAGCCCGCGAAATTCAAAATTCAATGCTTTTTGCAATTTGCAAGTCAGTATTAGGTTGTATGTTGATCTAAATATGATTGGTGGCCGTATCAAATATTTATTTAATGAATTATAATCATAAAAATCGTCAATACAACTCTTTATGTACCTACATATTACCCTATTGAATGACTAGTTCATGAAATCATGAGATTTGAGGCCAATTCTAACTTATGGAGTTGTGTTGCTGATTTAATTCTGTAAAGCCATATTAGCTACGGCCGCGAATCATATTTTAATCAACATACAGCCTGACACTGACTTGTAAATTGCAAAAAAAGTAAGAAATTTTGAATTTCGTGGGCTACGTTAGCGCATCTCATCTCCCTTAAATATGCATGTAAGATTTCAGCTCAATTGGAAACTGCGAAGTTAGTTTATATTACAGGCAGATAGACACGGGGACAGGACAACTTAATAAACTTGTGATATTCATAAAAAAACTGCCTGCAGCATGATTCCTCTGCGGAGAGCTCCCCTACCTCCAAATATGTACATCTTTGTGTTGATCCAGTGTAAAATATTTCAGGTTAAAATTTAAATATTCAAATAATCAATTTGTAAGCGGCACCAAAAATTGCATCCACATACATTTTCTGACCCATTTACTATAATACCATGGTATTTTTTTTAAATTTGTGTACTGACTTATACTCAATCTTCTTCTAGATATACGAGCATAATATTAAGAAGGAGACGCCTCGGCCGGAGCCCAAAATAAGAGGCAAGAAGGAGAAGAAGACCAAAGCATACTACAATGCAAAGAACATTGTGTGCGAAGTGTGTGGGAAGAGATATGCGGTGAGTTAGTTTTGTTTGGTAGAAAGGTAGGGTTTTTTAGTAAAGAATAGATTAGTTTGGTAAACAAATAGAGTTGTTTGGTAAAGAAGTAAGAGTTGTTTGGTAAAGAAGAAAATAATAGTTATCCCACCTGTACGTAAAATACGCGCTTGGATGTTGAGTTGCGGACACCAGCACAATACAATTTTTGTATTGTACAACAACGGTTTACCAATTATTGGTGAAGAATACCGCTGTTTAGTAAAGAATAGTGATGTTTGAAAAGATGTAAATAGTTAGAAGTCCCTCACCATACTTAGGTCGCGCGGTAAAGAGAAGAATGAGCTCACACATCCCGCATGGAACGATAGATATGATTATCAGTATGAGTGAGCAAGACACTACTACTCAAATGTCAACAACAAAAATGTGACCATCTTTTGTGATGTGGTCGGGCAAATCTGTTTAAATCTTTAGTAAAGATTCAAATTGTTTGCCAAAGAATAGAATTATATGATAAATATCACAGCTGTTTGATAAATAATAGAAGTATTTGATAATCCTACTAATCACACTAATATTATAAAGGCGAAAGTTTGTGAGTGTGTGTGTGTGTTTGTTTGTTACTTCTTCACGCTGAAAGGGCTGGACCGATTTGGATGAAATTTGGTATGGAGGTAGCTTATACCCTGGATTAACATAGGCTACTTATAGGATTATGTGCAGCTAGTAATATTATAAATGCGAAAGTTTGGATGGATGGATGTTTGTTACTCAATCACGCAAGAACGGCTGAAGGGATCTGGATGAAATTTGGCACAGAGATAGATTATAGTCTGGAGTAGCGCATTGGCTACTTTTTTTTTATCTCGGCAGTACTTTCCCGTGGGACAATTTTCGACATACACGCGGGCGAAGCCGCTGGCAATTGATACTAATAGGTTGGGGAAAATGTTTCTTCGCATTTTTTAAGAAAGTTCAAAACATTTTTTAATATGCATTATTTACATTTATCTAAAGTATGTAGGTACCATTTTGTTCGATAACTTTTTGCCATCTTGTAGGTAGGGACATGATCCCATTGCTATAGAAATTTTGGGACTTCTGATCAAAATACCGCGACAAGTGGTTTTGGCAGTCCTCTCGTGATGTTAACCTGACACTGCCTAAAGAATTCTGAAGAGACCAAAACAGGTGGAAATCTGAAGGTGCAAGGTCAGGACTATACGGCGGATGCTAATGCATCCGCCGTATAGTCGTATTAAGAGAGTTTGGCTGGGAGGTGTTAATACACCTCCCAGCCAAACTCTCTTAATTTTTGCTGAGTGGCTAAAGATGTGTGAGGTCTAGCGTTATCATGATGAAAAACCACACCCCTTCTGTTGATTAATTTCGGCCACTTTCTCTCAACTTCTTGCTTTAATCTCATCAGTTGTTCGCAGTAGAGTTCAGAATCATTGGTCCTGCCTGATGGTAACAGCTCATAATGAATAATGCCCTTCCAATCCCACCACACACACAGCATCACCTTGTTGCGAGTTAACCCGGGTTTCGCCACAGTCTGTGAAGCCTGACCGGCCTTTGACCACGAGCTTTTTCGCACGTTCTTGTCGTACGTGATCCGCTTTTCATCACCAGTTATCAGCTTCTTCAAAAATGGTTCGGTTTCATTACGTAAAGAATCGCAAATGAGTACACGGTTCATTTGGTTCCTTTCAGTGAGCTCGTGAGGTACCCAAAAATTGAGCTTTTTTGTGTACCCAGTTTTTTTCAAATGCGCCAAAACGGTTTTGTGGTAAATTCCCAGTTCTTCAGCTACGTCGTAACTACTGATATGCCGATCTTGCTCCACTTTTTCAAAAATGGCATCCATTTTATCCGTAATAGGGCGACCAGAGCGACGTGCATCTTTGACATCAAAATTTCCGGATTGAAAACGTTTAAACCAAATTTGTGCTACTCTCACAGACACTGCACTGGGTCCATAAACATCGCAAATTTTTTTCGCGGCTTGCGTTGCATTTTTACCTTTTTTGTAGTAAAATTTTAAAATGTATCGAATTTCTTCATTAGATTCTCTCACCTTGACAGTACGAAAAACAAATGAAAATAACACATTTTCCTAATTTGAATTTGGAATTATGTTCTTTAAAATTTAAACTTTCAATGATACCAAAACCAGCCAGATACAAATAGTATAGCCAAAGAGATTTTATTTTAAGTTCATACATACTATAACGCGAAAAGACTTTTTCCCCAACCTAATTTTACGTAGGAAATGCCTACTTAATCACCCAATACTTCCTCTGTTACATAATTTCATCAAAATCAAAATGTTAATTGTATAATTGCTACGCCATGTTTAAAATATTATGTAATATGTCTAATGTTTCCGGCCGCTGACAGCTGCGCGCACAGATAACGCATTCTGCGGCGTGGGAGTCGGTGCTGTCGCGGAGCGGAATGCGGGAATATTGTCATTTTCTGTATATTTTATCCATACCTATAGAATTAACTTTATATTTTATGTATTTTTTAATTGCATATTATTTATCACATGCTGCACCGGTCGACGTCATCGCGTCAACGCCGGCTATCGCTGAAAACCAGCGCTGGGGCTCCGTTTCGCATGGGGTCGCGGCATTATGCTGAGCGGTAGCCGTTTTGCGTAGATGTGACGCATATTTTCCCCAAAACTTGCTTTTTACATTGTTTATTTTATTTTGTTGTCCTATGCGTCACGTTTACCGCAAATAAACGTATTTTCTTTCTTTTTTTTCTTTCTAATATTTTCTCTCGTTACAGTCTAACGCAGCTCTGAAGTACCACCAGCGTGTCCACACTGGAGAGAGACCGTACAAGTGTACCGAGTGCTCCAAAAGTTTCACCATGCCGCTGTTCTTACAGGTAAGCACAGAATTAAACCCAAATACAATCTCAGCCAGTCAGAGCATCCCGTGGTCGCATGTCGTCACGATATATTATTAAAAAAAAAAAAAAAACCTATCTGTCTCTTTCCCTCGCCGCGCGCGGGCTGGGCCGTTGCGAGGAAGGCACTAGAAACTATGCTGCACCCCTGCCTGCATACCCTGCCCTCTATGTCCGAATGTGGCGGCATCTACATCGCCACATACGAATTACGCATCACAATGACGTCATGCAAAATACTGCAACGCGCAATCAGAGTTTACCGCGCGACTAGTATATATACAACGTCCCGACATCAACCGTCGGGTTCGTTCGGAACGCGGACCTCCACCTTGATCTCAGAATCCCCACGATCCATCAATTTTTGAAACGCAACTCGAAGCGTTTCTTTGATGCCGCCGCGAAGCATCGCAACCCTTTGGTTGTCGAGGCCGCGCGCTATGCCCCCTCTAAAATTAGTAAGACTCGCCGTCCGAGACATATTCTCACCGACCCTGATGACCCCATACCTTCAGAAGAGTAGCAAGGCCACCAGTACGGTTTGCAAACCCAAACCACCTAGGAATACATTCCGACCTCGCCGCCGAGGTCGCAATCGTAACCGCTCCCCCCCCTACCCCGTACTCGGTGAAGCTGTGCCTGCTGGGGGCACAGCTCAGCCAGTAGCTCTTAACCCCCCCATTATGATCCAGCCTGCCTCGTCTGGCTGTTCTATTATTAGCGACGCTCAGTCGTCTTTTACCTTAGTTTTTAAGCCTGGCCGGAGGCTTTAAGTTCGCTTAAAGCACCCACAGGAAACGCTCGGTTAAGCAGTCTCGACCCTCAGTGGTCAACTGCGAGATGCCATTTATAACTAACTAACTCAACCGTCGGGCAGTTGCCCACCAGACACGACAGCCCTCTGGTCGGAGGATCCTCTCTTTTTTATGGGGGATGAGTGAACTTTACAAGCTGTCCCTCATGCCCCTTTACTAATTCTTGCAGTCAAAGTGACCTCTGCCTTCCGACGACCCCGTGAAAGTGGCGAAGTTTTGGGCCAATAAGATTTGAAATACTGTTGCGCCCACACGAAGAAGAATCAGAGGGGGATAAATTACAATATTTTGAGAGTATATGTCGTACTTCACAATTATGTTCTTTACATATTTCAATATTAATTTTAGTTCTTACTTCAAACATACCACGTTCTTAATCAATCTGCCTAGCCTTTTCCCAACTGTTGGGGTCGGCTTCCAGTCTAACCGGATGCAGCTGAATTCCAGTATATTACATGGAACGACTGCCTATCTGACCTCCACAACCCAGTTACTGGGTAATAAGGTACCCCTTGGTAAGACTGGTTGTTAGATTTCAGGCTTCTGACTACCCGTAACGACTGTGAAAGATCCACGAATGACAGCCGGGACCATCGGCTTAACGGGGATCACTTTTGGGGGGCAAATAAGAAAATTAAAAAAAAGTTTTGCAAACTGTACCGTGTGACATATCAAATGAAAGGGCTTACTGTGAGGGTCTCATCAGGTCTGTTTTTTTTGATTTCCCATAACTCTAGGAAATTAATGAGACCATTATTTTGAACAACTTTTACTATGGGACCAAACCTGAAATCGCGAAAAAAAAATCAGCTGCTCCCTACATTTTGACGAGTTATGCGAACATAAATGTAGGGAGCAGCTGATTTTTTTTTCGCGATTTCAGGTTTGGTCCCATAGTAAAAGTTGTTCAAAATAATGGTCTCATTAATTTCCTAGAGTTATGGGAAATCAAAAAAAACAGGTTGTATATATTTTAATAATTTATAATAAATTGTTTTAAGAAAATAGGCTAGCCTAAAATTTTGGAAAAAAAAATACAGAAAACAATTCTTGACCTGTAGATTACAGGAAAACCTATAAGATGTCTGCGGTCTTAAAATAACATGGTAAATCTCCCAATATTGTGAGTACAAACTTACATTTACAGTTGATATGTATGGGACAACATGTATTTCAGCTAAAATGTTAAGTTTGTTCTTGGGATAAATTCATCCCAAATACGGAACTCTTCATTGTGCGTGGTCCGACACGCAGTTGGCCGGTTTTTTTTTTACCGTTTATAATATATTTTAATATAATTTTCAGATCCACACGCGCACACATACAGGGGAGCGGCCTTACGAGTGTAATATGTGTCCAAAAGCATTCAGCAATAAAGCAGCCTTACTGCGCCATGATCGAGTGAGTATTTTTTATTTATTTACTAGCTTTTGCCCGCGGTTTCACCCGCCTGGATCCTACAGGAACGTACTACCGGGATAAAAAGTACCCCAAGCAGTGATTGGATCTGTAAACTCAACCAAGTGTGAACGAGACCGCACTTGAGCACAGATTGTTGTTGTTGTTCTTTTCAAGTTTATCTGCGTTGTTGGGTTTATAAAATGTTGTGGAATTGAATTACATATTCATATCAAAATTGGATATATTACAATCATTTTATTCAATGATGATTCAAAAAGAAGGTTGAACTTTAGCGTTCCTCTCAGGCATTTAGGAGATTCTCACATGTATATTTTCAACAAGAACTATTTTGTAAAAATATTTTGATTTAAAAGAGTGTCCGTGGAGTTTCTTGCTCGTTCTTCTCCATAGGGATCTACTACGCTTTGGAATGGGCAACTAGCTTCATCTTTCTGACTGACCGACCCATTGACAATTCAAAAGTGCCTGTAATTGGTTTATTTGAAATAAATGCTTTGAGTTTGAGTGCAAAGGTCCCATATAAGTGTGAATACTTTAAAAAACCTACAGGTTTTCACAAGATGTGGAAAAATATTTATTTCTACCACGAAGGCAGTACACAGATAGCAGATTTGTTCAAATACGTTCCTTGCGGAATCGGTATATCCATCAACAGCACAATGGCTACCTTGTTAGTGATAGTGTCCATGCATGCATTAGGTTTCTTTTAACCCCAATAAATACACCAAAATGGTCACCTACAAGGTTCTTTTGACGCGTGGTAACAAAATCAGAACTAATGTCGCCATTTCTGTGAAGAATTCACAAATATTTCCCAACAACGCCCCCTGACAATTTCATTTAGTCGCTAAAACATCCCTTTTTTTTTTGGCAATTGAGCCGATGTCGACTATTCTGCCAGTGTCACGTTTGGACAGTAGCGCAGAGAGGCGGGCCGTCGACTTTGTACTTTGTGATAGATCTAGTTGTTAGTCGCTAAAAAAAAAAAACGAGGACAAAGGTTAAGGACAACATAAATAGTCTAGATTACAATCATATATAAAATAGGATGAGCACAAAAAAATACAATACATATTTACATAATTATTAAACACACCAGCTACAATTTACTATCATTTTCGTTTAAAAAAATAGTTAAAATTTTGGGAGAGAAGTGGGATAAAAGGCAATGGAAGTTAGTTGGAAGAGGAATGTTATATTTGGAAATTTTTCGATAAAGGTCGAAGGATTTGGTATTCAAGGAGTAGGAGATAAATATATGATCCAAAGTACCTTCCGCAAGACCACATTCGCACAGGGAGCTGTCCCTAACATGAATCTTATTCAAAACACTGGGCTACAACAATGTCAGAGTCTTAATCTGCAAAGCGTCGAAACAGTTCCTATGGTCAGTTTCGGATATTTAAAAAACCAAGGTTTCCGCTGGATGCCAATGTCATTTAGGCGCCAAAACATCCTTGTGGCACTCTGCAAAGGTCTGACAATTGTACTTTTCGGGACTGACACAATAGAGCTGATTTACTAATTCATTGTGTTCTTATGGTACAGACAACAAAAGAGATATCTAGGCAGGGTATACTAACATATTTGTATGTGAATTGCTTCATGTTCAATTTTGTGAAAATATTCAATTTTGTGTTGGTGTGTTACAATGTAGGAGTATTGCAAAAACAAAGTAATAGTATAAAATTGAACATGAAACAATTCACATACCAATATGTTAGTATACCCTGCCTGGATATCTCTTTTGTTGGCTCATTTTAACATTTCTAATCCTATGAAGAACAGAGCATAGACAGTACACATCTCTACTTGAGGCTCGATTCAGCTGAGTATAGATTCATTACCGCTCTGAAATAAAAATGATGCTCGAGTTGTCTATACATACACAGTGATTGACCGATTGACGATCAAACTGGACTTGAGGAATGTTCTGTAATATGGTTAAGTTCATTATGTTATGTTTTTAAGGTCAGTGGTGGTCCAGTGGTAACGGCACTGACTTACTGAGTTGTAGGTCCGGGATTCGAGCCCAGACAGGCGCTTTACTTTGTGTAATTTATTTCATCACCACTGCTCTCAAAGCAGTTAAACTTTCAAACCTTAGAACTACAAATTCAAAGACATGTGACATCTACCAACCCGCACTGGGCCCGCGTGGTGGATTACAGCCCACTCCGTCTCACCGAGAGGAGGCCAGTGTCTCATTAGTGGGAACGGTATAAATAAAATAAAAATATGATAATTATTTACTCCTTCCAGGTCCACACCGGAGTAAAACCATACGAATGCCCGGAATGCGGTAAATTCTTCACTCAGTCCAACTCAATGAAGCTGCACGTGAACACGGTGCACCTGAAGATGCCGGCTCCGTATAAGAGCAAGACGAGGAGGAACAAGGCTAAGGAGAGGGAGATGCTGAGGGAGGCCATACTGCTGAGGGTGTTTGATACCGAGGATAGTTCTGCTGGTGAGTGATTTAATCTTCTATATAAATAAAAACTTGGGGCTTGATTTGAGGGGCTCGTGGCTAAGTAATAGCAGCCGCACGGGTCGATTGATCAGGTTAAGCTACGCTTGCCGGGGTTGGTCCGTGGATGTGTGACCATCTTTACATACCGAAACTCCTCCGTGCCTCGCAAAGCACGTTAGGCCGTTGGTCCTGGCTGTCATTCGTGGATCTTTGACAGTTGTTACGGGTCGTCGGAAGCCCGAAAGTCTGACAACCAGTCTTACCAAGGGGTATCGTATTTCCCAGTTACTGGGTTGTGGAGGTCAGATAGGTCAGATCCGTTTAGACTGGGAAGCTGACCCCAACATAGTTGGGAAAAGGCTAGGCTAGGTGTAACTTAAATAAATAATACACAACCTCATAAGGTGTCATTGTATTCATCATTATAAACAACTTATCAAAAAAAAAAAAAATCAAAAGCAAATCTGAAATCGGGTAAAAAACAGCTGTTCCATACATTTATGTTCGCATCATTTGTCAAAATATAGGGCACAGCAGATTTTTTTTCGCGATTTCGGGTTGGTTCCATAGTAAAAGTTGTTCATAATGATGAGTACAATGACCCCTTAAGATGTTCTGCGTCATTTAAGTTACACCTTGTGTGTGAATAAATAAAAGTGAAATGCTGTTCTTTAGTAAGCGTATCACTTGAGAACGGCTGGACCAATTTGTTAATTTTGTGTTTTAAAATGTTTGTAACAGACCAAATAAGGTTTTTAGGGAAGATTAAATGGAAAAGTTGCCTGGAAAATTGAAAAATCTGGATAAAACTGTGGGATTTTTATAGATTTCATTACCACTGCTCTCAAAATCGTGAAGGAACCGGCATGTCCTAGTACCAAAAATTCGCGACATGTGACATCTACCAACCCGCACTGGGCCCGCGTGGTGGATTACAGCCCACTCCCTCTTACAGAGAGTTCTGTGTCCCAGCAGTGGGAACATTATTGACTGATATTACCAGTCATAGCTAATGTGATCATTTTTTATTTTTTTTTATTAGAGCGGGACACCAGTGGAATTGAGTAATAAAAAGCATTGCTATATTACTAGCGTTTATTAGGAAATTAATAACACTAATAACTAGTAGGTTATTTTAGTATAATATTAGTTACTAAGCCTTGACTTCTAATGTCTAAGCAGTTGTTTTGTATTTGTCGGCGGAACAAATCAGTTTCAAAAAATGTCGGGTCTAATTTTCAAGTAGGAATGGAGCTTATTAATTACATGATTTGTTGATGTTAGTCTTGGTAGTAAAAATGGCTTTCAATACTGCGACACTTAACTGCAATTTGTCACTTATCCAGGCTTTTCCTCATATTTGATTAATTAGATAAAAAACTCTTTCGACAGTACTTCCAGGCATAATTTAATTATACGAAAGTTCGTACAGATGAGGTTGTTAGCACGGAAATACTGGAATAATTTCACCCAAAGGTTTCCAGCAGGAACATTCTCAGCATTCCAGGTAGGTAGTGTGTCGTCTGTCGCGTTGCGAGTGCAAAAATAATAGGTAGATACTTACTTAGTAGGTAAATTAATTTATCGTTCTTTCTCTTTGCGAAAGCGGGACGTTTTTGCCCTCGCTTGGGACAGCGGAACAGACAGCCTGAAAGCGGGACTGTCCCGCCCAAAGCGGGACGTATGGTCACGTTAGTCATAGCCATAATTAAAATATTATTTCTCTCTTTCCAGCGCAAAGTATAAGCAAAACAAGTATCAAGTCGGAATCTGATGCGCACTACATCACACCGGATGTCACTATATTTAAAGAGGAGGAAGAAGAAGCTGAAATTTTGTACGAAGATGTTGATTCCAGAGAAATAACATATGAAGTGGTTTATGAAGAATAAAATAAAGTTTTTTTTTTTCAAGATAATTCTATTTGGAAAATATTCTGTATGAAACATACATGTAGAAGGATGATGTACAAGGATTTTTTGGCGCTTGGATGAATTGACTGTTTGTGAAATTGTATTGAAAAAAATCAGTGTGTGCTTATGACGACACGTTACAAGTGAAAACTTACGACTGGAGCCGAGTATACCCGATTCAGCGTGTCCGACCGACTGGAGCCGAGTATACCCGATTCAGCGTCACCGACCGACTGGAGCCGAGTATACCCGATTCAGCGTGTCCGACCGACTGGAGCCGAGTATACCCAATTCAGCGTCTCCGACCGACTGGAGCCGAGTATACCCGATTCAGCGTCACCGACCGACTGGAGCCGAGTATACCCGATTCAGCGTCTCCGACCGACTGGAGCCGAGTATACCCGATTCAGCGTCTCCGACCGACTGGAGCCGAGTATACCCGATTCAGCGTCTCCGACCGACTGGAGCCGAGTATACCCGATTCGGCGTCACCGACCGACTGGAGCCGAGTATACCCGATTCAGCGTCTCCGACCGACTGGAGCCGAGTATACCCGATTCAGCGTCTCCGACCGACTGGAGCCGAGTATACCCGATTCGGCGTCACCGACCGACTGGAGCCGAGTATACCCGATTCAGCGTGTCCGACCGACTGGAGCCGAGTATACCCGATTCGGCGTCACCGACCGACTGGAGCCGAGTATACCCGATTCAGCGTGTCCGACCGACTGGAGCCGAGTATACCCGATTCAGCGTCACCGACCGACTGGAGCCGAGTATACCCGATTCAGCGTGTCCGACCGACTGGAGCCGAGTATACCCGATTCAGCGTCTCCGACCGACTGGAGCCAAGTATACCCGATTCAGCGTCTCCGACCGACTGGAGCCGAGTATACCCGATTCAGCGTCACCGACCCGAGCATGACGGTTCAGATTCGTTCACAGTTCATAGAGAACGCAGTGCACCGAAACAAGTTTTCACCTCAAAGACAATATGGCGGCGTTCGCTCAGATTTTCGTCCCGCGCCCAAAGACCCTTGTACTATTGGTTATTCTGTTGAAGTATTGACTGACTCGGGAATCGAATGTAGTACGTTGGGCCTCACGTCCGTGCTCACAAAACCAAGTTGGGCTCTTATTCAAATGAAACTCCGTACTACCAAGGTCAAAGTGCCAGGTCAAGTGTGCAGGCCACACTGGAAACGAAACGAAGCTAAGTTGGTTTAGATTTCTTCTGCGTCTTTTCATTCTTCGGTTTACACCTTCACACCGCGGAACAAAAAAATCGTGTTTTTTTTTTATTTATTTCTATAAATACCTACATATTTGTCAAGTTTGTGAAGTCTAAATCTACCATTTACGGTATAAATTAAGACACATGTGGCGTTCCTTAGTATTTATATTACACTATACACATACATAATAACATAACATACCAACCATACACTTACATTATCTTAATATTATATCATAATATTATATTTATATATTTATCACAGTCTTACATTACACGATCACTAAGTGCAGTGGAAGCGCACCGTGTCTACGTCACGCGGTGACGTAGTCGATGCGCATGAGTAGGGCGCGCGACTAAGCGCGAAAAAAAAAATTACTTGTTTCTGACTGATTTTTTTGATTAAAATAAAAATCAAATAAATCCTGATTTTTTTATAAATTTATCTTAATTTATACCGTAAATGGTAGATTTTGGGGTTACATACTTTACAATATGTATTTATAGAATTAGAATTATTAAAAATAAACAATTTAATTTAATGTCGTTTAATACAAGTTAACACTATACAGGATAAGTTTTTAAGCAGTGCGCAAATTTTCACAGGATTCTACCCATGAATGAACAACACTGTGAGACTAACTTTGAAATCGCGAAAATCAATCAGCTGTTCAGTACATTTTTCTACACCAAACTCGTCAAAATGTATTGGGAATCATGATTTTAATCAATTCAAATCAACCAACCCTGCCGCGTACGCACGGCTACAGTTCTAGCTAAACATTTCCAGTATAAGCTGATCTCGAATTGTATAATATTTCCTTACAATGAGAGGTTAGTGTGAACTGGAAATTTATAGCTTGATATGTAGCCGTGTGTACAATGAATGGAAGTATGAAAAGACGCAAAGGAAAGTTTAAGGAACTTAGCTTCGTGACGCTTCGTTCCCAGTGTGGCCAGGGGCCGTATTATGAACAATATTAATGCCATCATTTTTCCAGTGCTAGAGAGAGACGGAGCTATACATGACCTATAACACCATCCCTTTTTCGCAACCGAACAGGGGCCGGAAAAGACCATGTAGCCATCATGATTCCATTGAGAAAAAAGGATGGTGCTATAGGTCCTATATAGCTCCGTCTCTCTCTCTCTCTCACACACTGGAACCATGATCTTTTTCACGTCATAATAAAATAATAATAATTATCCCTGTGCTTGGTGGATTAGGATTTTGTATTGCAAGAAATGTTTTTTTTTTTTTTGAAAATACTGTTTGAAAAAAAAATAGTTAAAATTTTTGGGGCTAGTATGACTTAGAAGGTCTGATTAAATTAGCTAGCAAAACTCCGCAGACGTTATTATGTGAACTTTGGAAACTTTTTTTTTGTTTTTAATTACAAAATATGCGGTTGTTTGACCAAACAAAATAATAATAGTCAAATTTTTTTTGTTTTTTGTTTTATGAAGTTCATGTCTGCGGAGTACCACTAGGTAATTTAATTTGACCCTCTATATACTCCCGATTGCATTAATTACAGTACGAACGTCGAGAGAATGCGTTATTGACACCTTACGTTTCATACTTACTAACGAATATGTGTTTTGCGAATTTGATCCTTTATGCATTGTGATATAACCTATGGAGATGGCATATTCTATTAAATAATAGTTATACAAATATCTATCATATCGACACACACATATGTCGCAAAGAGTTTTATCTCTATTTTAACCGACTTCAAAAAGGAGGAGGTTCTCAATTCGTCGGAACCTTTTTTTTTTTATGCATGTTCCCCGATTACTCGAAAATGGCTGGACCGATTTGTATTTTTTTGGTTTTATTCGAGATGGTCATCACAGTTGGTCCCATATAAAATTGATTAACTTTGCTTTGGTAGTTTTTGAGTTAGCTTCAATAATACGTATTTTTCCCTCACTTTTATATGGATGATGTTCTAGTTTGCTTTGCAGGTAGTGGTATTAGAGTTTGTGTGGGGTAGGTACACAACTAAAAAGTGAAAAATAAAAACTTTTTTACAAAAAAATACAACCGACTTCCGAAAACAACACTACAAAGTGAAAAATAACTTTAATTTCGGAAGTCGGTGGCAAAAAATGAAAATACATTTAACCAGACACCGACTTCCGAAATTAAAGTTATTTTTCACTTTGTAGTGTTGTTTTTAGAAGTCGGTTGTATTTTTTTGTAAAAAAGTTTTTAACTAATCAAGAGCTGCATATATGAAAAGAGAGACATCTAAAAATACGAGGGTTTTGCTCACATTGTTTTTGTGTACTTTGTAATTTTTTATAATGTGCGTTTTATTTGTGCAGAATAAACAGGTTTTCTTTTCTTTTCTCTTTCTAAATGTTTGTCAAGGACTAAATTTGGCAACACTTTTGTGTGACGTCAAAATCTTGTCTATGCGCGATCGGCCGCCATGTTGAGTGCCGAGTTTTGTGGTAGATGATTGGTAGATGTGCTGTTAAACTGTTGCTTGCTCTCTCTTGCCTTCCTAAGAAAGGCGGCGATGTTAAGGACGCTGTTACAAATGGGTAGTCAAATCATTACTTTTTTAAACAAAAGTATGTTTATTAAATAAAATGCTTTGCGTTCTTAAAATGTTTTTAGCCCGAATTGTTGGTAGATGTGCAAGGTACGATTCTGAACTATAAATAAATATTTTTTAAGAAACATTTTCTCAATAAATGTACCGAAGTAAAAATTTCACTTCGGTACATTTATTGAGAAAATGTACCTATCTAAGATTATATTTATAGTTCAGGATCGTACCATGCACATCTATCAACAATTCGGACAAAAAACATTTAAAGAATGCAAAGCATTTTATTTAATAAACATACTTTTGTGTAAAAAAGTAATGATTTGACTACCCATTTGTAACAGCGTCCTTAAGTACCCGATTTTTGTAGGTTTGCACTCAATTTTGTAGGTATAGCCAGTCCATAGGTTTATAAGTCAGTGCCTTAATGTTAGTGGAAATTGTCAGACTGTCAGATGTCAGTAACGCACTCTCGACGGCCGTCTTAATATTTCGTAAGATATTTATTTGGTAGTGATACAAAACGCGCTAAAATAAAGTTAAGATTAGACGCAAACATCATGCATATATTATTTAAACCAACCTCTAATAATTCCCATTTTGCGCTCCTAAAAATGTTATTGAACCCTCTAATGTAATGATTGCGCCTCTTTTTGTGTACACAGCAGCAGGTCAAATTGCTACACATTCAAATTTTCTCATTCGATTTTGAACTTAACCGTCGACATTTTAAGGTTTAAAATCGTTTAGAGAAATTTGACAGTTTGGTATAACCTATGGCTTACTAAGAGCTCTTATAGCAGGGCATAAGTTGAACGTTTCCAGTGAGAGAGCGAGACGGTGCTATAGGTCGTATATAGCTCCGTCTCTCTCTCTCACTGGAAACTATCAACTTCAGATGTGCTGTTGTCTGTACCTCAAATAATAATTTCTATTTTGTTCTAAATTTTTCATTTATTTTGCCAAATTGGACGTAGTTATGCAGAAAGGACTCAATCCACACAGTTGCCAAAATTGAGTTAATGATACCATCGTTTAAAAAAAGTGAGCGAAAACCCTATTTTTACACGACTGCCCAAAGGAGTGTAATGTTTTAAGGGTTGATGTATGTTTGTATATTAGTTTCTTTATTCCACCATAACTTTGAAATTTCTGAACAGATTTGGATGTATGGGGTATTCTCAATTCTCAATTCTTTATTGCATTCCATAATGTAAAACAGTTGGTAAGCTTAAAATTAATGACACAATTATGGCCCCTGTCGGGCACAGCATAGTAGGGGAGAGGAGGAAGAGCGCTTCTTTTATTATTTAATTTATTTAAGTACCTAGTTTAAGCTTTATTTCTTTGCTAGTAAGATATAAATAATACCTGCTTAAGTAAGTAAGTCTTTTTAATGTTAGGTATACCTATATTGCTTAATTAGTTATTCCTCTTTAGAATCCTTACATCATCCCGAGTGACACTGGCTATATTTAAAAAAAAATATATCAATAGTGCGGCAGTAAGTATGGCTCCATTTTGAAAAGTGAAAAATTTTTTTTTCAATTATTACAATATAGGTATCAAATTGAAGGCCTTGAACAGCACATTCTAAAAAATAAAATATAATTTATTGGCATGAAGAACATCGACCACGTTTCATACATTTTTGCATTTCAGACCCACGGTACCCCTGGCCATACCCCCGGTGGTACCGTGGGTTTTTAAAAGTTAAACGGTACCATCAAGTATGTGACCCTAGTGATGTGTTGACCTATATATCTCTCGCATGATAACTAGTTAATTAGGTAAATAATAGAAAATGCATATTCCAATAATGAATGCAAGTAAGTACCTATATTTGCTATTAAATAGTTGGTAAAACCTGTTTTGCGTTTAAATAGTAAAACCTCTTCTGTTTACAACCTCTTGGGTTTTTGAAAGTGTTTATTTTTCTTCTTTCAAATGTCTAAAAAAACAAGGGAATTGTAATATTAATATTTTGCGAGTTCTTTCTGTACTTGTGAGAAAATACCATGGAAGAGGAAGATAAAGAAAAGTCAATGGAAATAGATTACATTAAAATAAATGGCGGAACCGCCCTTCTTCGGGGTAATTACCGTTACCATCGACACAAGACTTACACAGATGGGTCAACATTATGGCGGTGTTCTACATACAATAAAAGTAAATGTTGTGGTACTGTCAAAATTTCAAAGGTAATGCTGTAATGTATTTTTTAATAATTATTCCAGTTTTCAGAGTTTCGTACTAAGTAACTTACGTCTATGTTTAATTTTAGGATTGCATATTTATCAAAAGCAAAGATCATAGTTGTGAGTTAAATGGATTGAGTAATGAAATATTAAAAGAAAAGATAAAGCTGCGTGAAGGAGTGCTTAATTCGGATAAACCCATCGAACAACTATACGACGAGAAAAAGAAAGAATTTAAAAATTCTGGACTGAATTTTGTGAATGGGGAATATCCTCGATATGAAAGCGTAAAGCACTTCCTTCAAGATGCGCGAAACAAGTCAGCACAAGTTTCCAAAACTGTATTTCGGAATGTGAAAGAAATTGAAGTGCCCATTAAATATCATAATTTAATTTTAGCCGATTATTATTGCGAGGAAGGAAACAAACAAACCCGGATCATTGCTTTTTGCTCAAAGGAGTCTCGATTAATAATTCCGAATATAAAAGAATACTTTTTTGATGGTACTTTTTACTGTTGCCCAAAACCCTTTGCACAATTATATAACATTCACGGTGACATAGGGAGTGGTGTGGAAACAATTAAATTAAGACCCTTAATCTTCGCACTAATGTCGGATCGAACTGAAAAAAGTTATACGATTTTGTTCAATATGATAAAATCGCAACTTCCAGAGTGGAGTCCACATAAAGTTCACACTGACTACGAAAAAGGTGCGATGAATGCAATTTTGAATGTATGTCCAGATATTACATTACGAGGGTGCTATTATCATTGGACTCGCAACATTTGGAAGAAAGGCAAGTCGTTACGATGCACAAAAACGAAATCTGGGCGTAGAATCGTTGCATTGGCAAGTGCCTTGCCGCTTCTTCCTGAAGACAATATTCAACAGGGTATGGACTACATAAAAGCTGAAGCCGATAACATACCAGAAGCATTTATAAAATATCTTGAATCGTTTTGGTTCAAGGTCCATAGTCCGAAAATAATTAGTGTGTTTGGTGAACGCCACCGAACAACAAACATTTTAGAAGCCTTCCACTCAAAAATAAACAAACTGATTAATAAAAACACGGTTACGTTGATGCGATTGCTTCACGTACTAGAGCAAGTTCACACTTTGGAGATGATTCCAAAAAAAAGACGCAAAGATCAAATCGTCAACGATGATTACATAATGAGCATACAGCTCCAAATTGTACATAAAGTCATATCTGTAGGCTACGGACTAGAGAAATTGCGTTAATTACGTAGTACCTATACATTTTTTTTGTAGTGTGTGACATGTTGGTTTAGTGAAAAGCTTCAAAAAAGCTATGATTTGTTATACAAAATGTCTTTTTAGTTATTTTAGAATAATAAACATATTATAGTAATTGCCTATTTACTGTTAACACCGTGTTTTATCAGCCATGGCTGTTGCATCACAACACTAGTAGTCGATGGTACCGTTTAACTTTTAAAAACCCACGGTACCACCGGGGGTATGGCCAGGGGTACCGTGGGTCTGAAATGCATTTTTGGTCCAAATTGAAAGTGCCGTGAAACAAAAATTGTGCTATATTCTATTAGAATTTGTCAGACAGCATTTCTTATTATGGAACCGAAACTGTCAAACCATTTCCATTGGTTTTATTATTTTAAAGTACACGGAAACTAGTTTTTCTCGCTATCTCTACTCAACCCACAGTATAAACTATAAGAGTATATTAATTAAGTTAAAAATATAATCCCAACCTAACCAAAACTATTAACAAACTAAAATATGTCTTCGAAAAATTCCTCCGCATCGCTGTCGACTGGTAAAGTACCCAAGAGACTGGCGGTATTGCCACGTTGTATGGCAATGCTAAGCCTCTGCCAAGGTAAAAGCCAGCCCTTGGGTCACGGGAAGTGTTAACGAGCCGTTTTGAGATTTCGTTGAACAAACTATGAGCACTCGGACCCCACGGCCCGAGGGTTTCAACCCCAAACGGCTCGAAAAGACCCGCTTGAGATTTTCCGCAGCAGTGCCAGCACAGCACGCCGAGCCAGGAAGATTAACTAATTCATTAATTATTGACTATCTTTTTAATTAAGGGTCAAAAATTAAAACAACATGAATGATGTAACCATTATTTTGTAACCATATCTTGATTTAAAAGAGTGTCCGTGGAGTTTCTTGCCCGTTCTTCTCCATAGGTACCTACTATGCTTTGGAATGGGCGCCTAGCTTCATCTTTTTGACTGACCGACCCCTTGACAATTCAAAAGTGCCTGTAATTGGTTTAATTGAAATAAATGCTTTGAGTTTGAGTTGAGTTTGAAAAAAAATGTGACTGTGTTAGAGAAATTACAGCTAACTTCAAACTTCTTATTAAAAGTGACTTTGTGTGGATTGAGTCCTGTCTCCTTAACTACGTTCGACTGTAATACTAATCTGTACCTATAATATTGTTTGTGTGTCTATCAAAAACATTAAAATGTAAAATCCTCATGAAATTGTGTAAAACATAGGAAGCTCTGACCAAACGGCAGCGAATACAATGCGGGATGTTCTCGTTCGCGCCGAACTAACTTGTGTGGAGGTGTTCAAACTGACGCAAATAGTCGGGTGACTTCTTAATCATTGAAAAAAAAAGTGTGTGTGTCAGCTTTGACACACGACGGGAGTTTACTCCTGTTTTTTGTGCCGTTCCGACTTTCTTTTGTTGGACGAAAACAAAGGACCATAGGGGCGAAGAAACCCTTTTCTTCTATGAATTAGTGCTATACAAAAAGCAACTTTAAGGTTTACGTTGCGCAGAAAAACGTAATAACGCTTTTGATTTAACGCTTGTATTTCACTACTCATAATTTCCATACCGGGGGCCTTATATTATAATCGATTTTAAGGTGTCAACTCCAACAATCGACGCGCGCAGTCACGTCCCGCGCCAGATTCGCCTGGGTGACCGGAGCTTAAAAGAATTTTAAATGTATTTTTTTAATGAAAAATAAGAACGTCAAAGAACTGCTATAATTTATAATCTGTGATCTACGGGAAATTTTTGGCAAGTGTCTTACAATTATGTCGGGGCCATAGCAACGTCAACATCAATGCCCAATATCGCCATAAACATCGCGATAATTATTCCGATAATTGTCGCGATAAATTGTGGCTACACTTACGGCTCATGTCCATCATCGCGATAATCAACGGAGTTTGCCTTTGGTGTAGCCCGGACATCAGTGTATAATTTGGCCGCCATTTCTAATTTTTCTCACGAAAATCCAAGAACATATCAGTTATTCGCGCCCCCTCTTTTACATGGAACTTCTGCAAAGCATGAGGTCCTGGGTAGGAATCCCGGGGCGGGTAAAGTGGTTTTCCATCATTAACTTCTCAGTAGCAGCCCGGAGTCTGTATTTATGCCCGGTTGATGGCAATAGGCTCGCCCCCTGTTACATGGGACTTGAAAATAGCTGCCTAACGCTTTTGTGATGTTATGAAGTGTGCAGTAAGCCGACGTTCGCTCGGACGTAAAAATATCGCAGCGGCATTTTATCGCGCACTGGATTTTCAACTCTGTGTTGAGCCGAGCTTTGAGAATCCAACCTAACAACAACAGTGCATCCCAGCGCGTCGAAAAAACGGTGTTGGATTTTCAACTCTCGGCGCTAAGCAGTGTTGAAAATCAAGTGCGCGAAAAAAAATCGCCGTGATATTTTTACGTCCGTGCGAACGTCGGATAACTTGATAAATGTATGTAAATATGAAACTAGTTTAATATGTTACTTTAACTTGTCTTACGAAAAGTTATTTAAGAATGTAAGTTGGTGTGCTTTCCTAGTCAAACACCGCTACCCAATGATATTACAAGTAAAAAGACGTAGGTATGTTACCTACCCATCATTTGATGTTCAAAAACGGCACAATGTCGAACTATTAGATGACAAGTGGAAGTGGGATGGCATGTCATAGTTGTCGGAAGTGAAAAAGAGACAAGACGACGAAAATGTGACTAGATTTTTTTGAGGTCATTAACCTCAGTGTAGTTGAATTGTCAGTTTAAAAAATAAGTTTTTTTTTATGTGTAAGCTTCACTTCGCAGACGTCATGGGTACCAATATCTCACAGACATATAATATTATATGTCTGTGCAATATCTAAACACGACAAAAAAAAAACTTCCAAGTAACAACACCACAAAATACTTTGACGATTTACTTTGAAATCTTTTTTATTTTTTTCGTGTTTAGTTATCGATTAAGGAGGTTGCGCTGAGGTAACCCGCGAAATTCAAATTTTCTTACGTTTTGTGTAATTTGCAGGTCAGTGTCAGGTTGTATGTTGATTAAAATATGATTCGCGCCCGTAACTAATATGGCTTTACAGAATTATATTCATTAGAATCAGCAATACAACTCCATAAGTTAGAATTGACCTCAAACCTCATGATTTCATGAAATCTCTAAATTTGAGGTCAATTCTAACTGACCTGCAAATTACAAAAAACGTTAGAAAATTTGAATTTCGCGGGCTATCTTAACGCATCCCCCTTAATTTAGTAATTTAAATTGGACCCTGTAGACTGATGCACATTTGGGCGGGCCGCACCGCATTTTAAGTTTTCACTTATGTCGGCAGACCCATGAACGCCAATATTTTTATTTTATTCAGTTGATAATTTAAATTCATGATACTAAAATTAGTTATAAATAAAATTAAAAAAGAAACATTTATTTCATAGTTTTAAGTTTTCACCTCCGTCGGCAGTGCTGATTGGTGCCGATGGTGACCGATGCGGATGTGCGTGTGGATTGAATGCTCCTTTTTAAAAGTTAATTATATTTTTATGAAATCAAGGAAGAATTTAGGAAATAATTTTGAATAAGTACTTCATGGTGATGATAAAAAAAAAATGTGAAATCTATGGTGAGAAAGTCGTGGTCAACTGTCACTCGTGTCTCAAAATATACTAGATAAATGTTTAACATTTTTGCCGGGGTTGGTCCGTGGATGGGTGACCATCTTTATATACCGAGACTCCTCCGTGCCTCGGAAAGCACGTTAAGCCGTTGGTCCCGGCTGTCATTCGCAGATCTTTGACAGTCGTTACGGGTCGTCAGAAGTCCGAAAGTCTGACAATCGGTCTTACCAAGAGGTATCGTATTACCCAGTAACTGGGTTGTGGAGGTCAGATAAGCAGTCGCTCTATATAAAATACTGGTATTCAGCTGTATCCGGTTAGACTGGATGCCGACCGAAAGGCTAGGCAGATTGATTGATTGTAGTAAATTTGTGAAAACTATTCACAAATATTTCAATTGATTTTAACCGTTTATAGATTAGAATTACAGGTATGAATGTAGAAATTATAAATAGGGTGACACAATGGGCGGTCTTATCGCTAAATGCGATCTTTTACAGACAACCTTTGGATGGAGCATACTCCATCAACAAGGACAAGGAGAGCGTTTATTTGGATTATATAAAGGTTTATTTAGAACACTAAATCCCAATCAGTCAATTTTATCTTCACCATGAAATTTTCACAATTATTTCCTAAATTCTTCCTTGATTTCGTAAAAATATAATTAATTAAAAAGGATCACTCGATCTACACGCACATCCGATGCGGGTGTACGCACGGCTACAAATCAAACTATAAATTTCCAGTATAAGCTGATCTCGCATTGTATAGGATTTCCTTACAATGAGCGGTCAGTGTAAATTGGAAATGTATAGCTTGATGTGTAGCCGTGTGTACTCTGCGTTTGGCTTTATTATGCAATCAACAGAAGTTATTTATAGCACTGAAATGAAGTTTGTTTATTTTAAAATTAAGTTCGTTTAGGTACATAATGTTCTGATATCCAATAAAAACATTTTTTTCGTCGGAAAACAGTTGTTTTATTTTTGTTGCAAGTTTTAGCCCACAGATCAACCGTCCCGACTGAATAGAATGCAATCGTAGCTGTCAACGATTTTCTCGCTCAAAAAAGATAATAGGTTGTTGGTCCCGTGTAAGTAAAAGATACATAGAAGTATTCATACAGGTCACTAAACTGGTATTAATAAAACACCGACTCGGATAATCATGCACACACACGCATACGTATACTGTGGTGTTCACCATATTGTAGGAAGTATTCGAGGACGTAAATTTATAGATAATAGGTACACTATAAAGTAATAATGATGGGCCACTGAGGTTTTCGTTTTGTAAAAAGTGAGTAGGTACTCCAGTTATGAGATGGCGCTGTATGTCCTGATGTCTCCTTGGTTAGCTCACTAGATGGCGTTTTTAGGAATGTTTGTTTCTAGAATTCATATTCTAGAGAAAATGTAGAATTTGAAATATACACATAAGAATTCACTTATTTCACAAAATAAATAACAAACATTCTTCAAAATATTAAACTATAAATGCCATCATCAAGAGACATACCAATAAATGAAACCGAATAAAATGGTAGATAGAAATGAAATAACATTTATTTAAGAAAACAAGCACAGTCCTAAGGTATAAAAGAGCACAGAACAGATCACCAGAATACAAACACATTAAATATTACGAACACAACGAAACTTTACATTAATTTATGAAGTGTATTAACAAAAATAATAATGACGATTTGGAATCAAAATGAAATGAAATAAATAATAATTCCTAAAATAATGTTTAGGAATATCGAACGAAACAGAAGAAATGTTTTCAAAAGTCAACGTTACTGACTGATTTTGTCTATCATCATTTACGTTTAGTTTCACTTTTGAAAATGATTTTATTTATTTTGCTACTATATTTAATAAATTTATTTCTATTATTATTTCTATAAATTTATTTTATAAGCCAAATAAAATGGGAGAGTGCGCTGACTCCTGACATACAGGTACACCTAGTTCAGGAATCAGAGGCTTCAAACAAGTTTATGTAACCATCTATGTCAATAAAGAATTATGAAAGAATTATTATGAATTTCTAATGCAATAGTAAAATCCTACTAATATTATAAATGTGAAAGTTTGTATGTTTGGATGTTTGTTACTCAATCACGCAAAAACGGCTGAACGGATTTTAATGGTATAGATATAGTTTATAACCTGGATTAAGACATAGGATACTTTTCATCCCAGTAGAAGGTTCCCGTGGGATAATTTCCGACATACATGCGGGCGAAGCCGCTGGCAAAAGCTAGTAATCAATAATTTATTTATTAATTTTTTTTATTGATGCTTATTTATTATTATTTATTTTGTATAGTAGCTATACTTTGTTGTAGATACTAAGGTAGATAAAAGTAGCTCTATCTATCTGCTAAAATGTAAAACTATGGCCAAAGTTTCCGTTCCTTTTCCCTCAGACGGCAGCATTGTCTATGAATATTTTGTTTGAAGGCAATGAATGGAAGTTTCACCCCCTTGTTGCTGGCGCTCAAAAGATGCGGACGTGTGACCTCTGCTGTTGTACAGTGAAGTGTTGTTTAATTTACCCAAGGGGATGAAACTTTCATACATTGGCTTAAGCTTGCTTGCTTGGCATAAGTCCATAAACAACACCCAATACAATTTTAAACACAAAAAAAAAAAAAAAATACATGAACACACATAACTACAATAAAAATACACTAAAACAATTTACTTAAAATATTGGAATGACGCACGATGAGTGGTCATCCATTGCCACATCAATGGACTGTCTGTCCTGTCGGCTAGTGTAGCCACCAAGCTGTTGGAGCTGTCGCGCACTCGCCGCATCAGGGATGCTATCCAAGTCCGCATCAGTGCGTAAAAATCTGGCACGCCATTTCCCGCGAACATCCCCGATGCACTGTAAAAGCACGGCAGCCCCAACATAACTCTAAAGGCGTTATTGTACTGGACTCGCAGAGTATTGTACGAGCTTTTGTATAGCTGACGCATAGGGCACACGTGTACATAGATTGGCAATACGCTCTAAAGAGCACCTCTCTCATTTTCACCTTCCTAGTACAACGTGCAAACCTACGAGCCAGCATGTTACATCGAACTGCCAATGCTCTGCGTTCCCTCTCTATGTCCACATCGTCGGACAGACTATCGGTGACCCAATGCCCCAGGTACTTGAACTTCGTGACCCTGGAAAGCTGAGTGCCCCCCCAAGGTGACTGGTGGGACAGTATCATAATATTTGTTACCCGCTTTGAAAACCAGTAACTCGCTCTTGGTCGCATTGTACCTGAGGCCGTGAGCCACCGCATAGTCCTCACAGATGCGGAGAAGCCTCCTAAGTGCACTGATCGATGGGCTCAGCAATACCATATCATCCGCGTAGCTGATGTTATTGACGCAGTGCCCGTTAATGGAGCACCCGATATTGGTATTGCTGAGCTCACAGACCAGCTCGTCTACATACAGGTTGAATAGCTTGGGTGAGCTGATTCCCCCCTGCCTCACACCGCACACCAACCCGTATGCATCCGACAGGACACCCGCCCACCTAACATAATTGTATTGGTTTTTAAACCAATACTTTAGCATCCCACTGATATCGCTTGGGAGGATCTTAACATTTGACAATTTCCTCCATAGGCAGTCATAAGATACGAGGTCGAAGGCCCTGAAGAGGTCCAGAAAACAAGCATACACAGGTGTTTTCCTACTTGCATAGTATTGAACAGTCTGTTTGAGGCATAGTATAGCTGTTTCCGTGGATAAACGTGGCTTAAACCCAAACTGGGCGTCGTTGAGTGTTAAGTGTTTATCCAGCTGCTGATCAATCAGACTGTCCAACACCTTTGCAATTATGGTAGCCAGGGAAATAGGCCTGTAGTTGCTCTTGTCACTCGCATCTCCAGTCTTATTTTTAACAATGGGCACAACAATAGTTTTAAGTAAATCAGCTGGAAGATACGAGTGACTCGGACACAAGCTAAAAAACATTGCTAGCACTCGCAGTAAGTGCTTACCAGCATATAGTAAATGCTCTATACTTAGGCTGTCATGACCCGGCGACTTGCCTCTCTTTAAGTTGCGTATGACAGTAGCTACCTCCCTGGCCGTAAACCTAATAGGCATTTCTTCGGACCCCCCACCACCTCCGGCCCGCCAGACGACGTACCTAGGGGAGCCCCAACCTTAAAGGCTCTGCTGAAAAGGTTGGCGATATCATTAGGATCACTAAGGCCCTCAACACTCACAGGGAGACCCGACCTGGGATTCAACCTGTTCGTGGCTTTCCAAAAACTACCAAAATTCTTCGCGTCATGATGACTTGCAATGATGTTCATTTTTATTTGGTCCTTACTATTTTGACACCATTTTAATTTATTTTTAAAAACCCTTCTACTTTCCACCATTTTTTCATACAAATCACCATTTTTCGGCCTACCAAACAACGTCCAGGTTTGAAAATCAAGCCGAGCCTGTCCGTGTGCGTCCTTCACAGGTTTATTCCAGCCCGTTATGTAACGCTTTTTGAGCTGTATTCCGTTCTTACAGTTACTGGTGATTGTACCTTCACAGAGAATACGGACAATTTCCGCATACATATTTAATGTGTTAAGAAAATACCAAAGAGTTTATGATATACTGTATTTAAAAAAACTTGTCTTTTGATAAATCTCGATTAGTTTTTCCAGGCGCCATCTATTGATGTGAATACTAAATATCAACTGTCCTAAAAAGCCTCATTGCTGTCTCCCATTTAATTATATAAAAAAGTTAAAAGTAATTACGAGTACACTTATGTACTGGTTTTTAAAAGGTTAATGAGAAATTGTGCATTTGGTGGTTTGATGAGAAATTAGAACTGATGACAATAATAATGAAACATAAATGGTTTTACAAATCCGACAAGGCTGTTTGGGCATCATTCTTTTGCCTGTCCATTGACATGAACCAAGTTAACGTTTTTGGCGCCAAAAAAAACGTTAACGTATTGACAACTACTAACAGATAAACTTTTTTTGTTCGTGATTTATGAGTTCAAACAGTTACTTCGCTTCGCTGATATATGTATATATATTTTTTTTAAGCAGATACCTTATACAAAAAAGATCTACCTACCTATCTCGTATTTAGTAAAATCCGTTTTCTCTATTTTCACCCGAGCCGAGCTCGGTCGCCCAGGTACTACATTTTAATTACAGAATTTGATGAATGACACGATAAGCTTTGCTCATTGAAATGACGCTACCTATATTGTCGCAACGGGGTTCCGCCAGACCCTTCATTTCATATAGGTACGGTATCCCGCCGCTATTGTATTGCAGATTTCTAATGATTATAATTCTTTAAAGCCATATTACACTTCTGGACACATCTATTGGCCCACCTTAGAGTTTAGGTTTCGATGGCCCCTACCGAAATATGATTGCTAGATTGAACAAAAACTGTTGATGCAGTTTTAAACCTGATACATTTTACCATCTTTTTCGATCGTATTGTTTTAAATTTGAATTCAGAATACCATACGACATGGAGCTACGCCTAACAAGTCTGATATGCGCCTTGTTAAAGGCAATTGATTTTTGAATAAAAAACATGTTTTATCAAATAAAGGTTTAATTTAATAACGCGTGTTGCCTCCATGGGCATCTACCACAGCTCTCATACGATTAGGCATAGAGTTTATCAACCGCTCTATGAAATTTTGAGGGATCATCTCCCATTCCTCTTCTATGGCAGTTTTCAACTCCTGCATCGTCTGGGCAACTGGCTGACAAGCCCTAACACGTCTTTTTAGCTCGTCCCACATGTGCTCAATGGGGTTCATGTCTGGGCTTCTGGCTGGCCAGTCCATAACTGTGATGTTCACATCCCGAAGATATTCCCTGACGATGCCGGCCGCATGGGCTCTTGCATTATCATGCATAAAAAGGAAATTTGGGCCCACATAGTCCGCGTATGGTATCACGTGAGGTTCTAAGCACTCACGAATGTACCTTTCAGCATTTAATGTTGGCAGCCGTGGTCCTGTAACAACCTCAAGTTGAGTTTTGCCGCTCGCGGATATACCGCCCCAGACAGTCCATGAGCCACCGCCATAAGCAACCCTCTCTTCAAAGCAGCATTGTGCGAAACGCTCTCCCTTACGTCGGTAGACCTTCTTCCTTCCATCATTGCCATGTAACACAATTTTAGACTCATCAGAAAAGAGTACACGGCTCCAATCTTGCTGTGTCCAATTTAAATGACTGCGTGCGAAATGAAGGCGCGCTGTTCGGTGGGCTCGCGTTAGTTTGGGGCCATTAGCTGGCTTGTGTGGTACCATGTCGCGTTCTTTTAACCTTCTCCGAACAGTTCGAGCGCTCACAGATACTCCGTGGAAGTCGCGAAGTTGGTTTTGTATCTCAATGGAGGTAAGGTGACGATTTCTCAAGCTGGTCGTCACGATGAATGGATCCTGCCTTTCAGTTGTGACCCGAGATCGTGGCCTTCCTTGGCGACGAACAAAGCCGCCAGTCTCTAGGTACCTCCGATAAACATTTCGGACCGCAGATCGACTTAAATTAAGTTGAGCACTCACGTTTCTTTGGCTGTGTCCGGCCTGAATAAGTGCCACAGCTTGGGCGGCGACTTCAGGTGAAGTATCCATAGATTATTGATAGAACCTCACCTTAATGTTAAGAATAAGTAATGTTTGTTGCAAAACCAAAGATATCAATCACTTTTTCAAGAATTAAATCCAAGTAAACCAATAAAACCAAGTTTTCTTAGTATTCGATTGTTTGATATCAACAAACAGGCTCCAAATTGTCTTTTGTTTCTTTAAATTCTGTGTTCGAAATTCAAAAAAAGACTATTGAATGAAATTGTGAATGTGCCAGGTTCAAAACTGCATAAAAACTTTTTGCTCGACCTAATATAAAATTTTAGCTAGGACCAAACGAAACTGAAAATACAAGGTGGGCCAAAAGATGTGTCCAGAAGTGTAGTTACGACCGCGAATCATATTTTAAATCAACATACAACCTGACACTGACCTGCAAATTGCAGAAAACTTAAGAAAATTTGAATTTCGCGGCCTACCTTAGCTCCGACTACGATTTTAAATGGCGCACAACCGCGTAATCTATTGTCACCATTAGCTGGCTTGAAATAAGGTTGAAAATTGAAAATATTTGTGTTGCCGAGATCTGACTAAGCTGCGAATGTGCATTTATTTTCCGGGTTTTCTTTAGATTATTCAGAATATACACAATAAATTAAATGATTGTCCGGTTAAAGTTTTTTTATTGGGAATATCAAACTATTTTTTATTATTATATTCGGTTAAAATTTTTCTTTAAACCCTTCTCTGTCCACTGTATTTTTTACGTCTGATAGTTTCATTGCATTACGTCATACTCGACAATCCAAGAAACCAAATTTTGTGAATATTGAGCTAATACCGCGCCTTAGGAAGAACATAGATACTAACACCAACTTTTGTAAGTTTTTGTCTACAGATCAAACTCTGCAAGGTTGAAGCCGCGGGTAAGAGCTAGTTAGGAATTAAACAATAAATAATTTTGTTATAATATTTAATGTAAATAAACAACATCAATCTTACTATAAAACCATACGCTCGCCCCCTATTACATGGTACTTAAACATATCTGGCGAAGTGTGGTGTGGTGTGTGGTGGTGAAGTGTGAAGTGTGTGGTGTGGTGTGTGGTGTGAAGTGTGGTGTGGTGTGGTGGTGGAAGTGTGGTGTGTGGTGTGTGGTGTGGTGGTGGAAGTGTGAAGTGTGTGAGTGGTGGTGGAAGTGTGAAGTGTGTGAGTGGTGGTGGAAGTGTGAAGTGTGTGGTGTGGTGGTGGAAGTGTGTGGTGTGGTGGTGGAAGTGTGAAGTGTGTGAGTGGTGGTGGAAGTGTGAAGTGTGTGGTGTGGTGGTGGAAGTGTGTGGTGTGGTGGTGGAAGTGTGGTGTGTGGTGTGGTGGTGGAAGTGTGAAGTGTGTGGTGTGGTGTGTGGTGTGGTGGTGGAAGTGTGAAGTGTGTGAGTGGTGGTGGAAGTGTGGTGTGTGGTGTGGTGGTGGAAGTGTGTGGTGTGGTGTGTGGTGTGGTGGTGGAAGTGTGTGAGTGGTGGTGGAAGTGTGAAGTGTGTGGTGTGGTGGTGGAAGTGTGAAGTGTGGTGTGGTGTGGTGGTGGAAGTGTGAAGTGTGGTGGAGTGTGGGTGTGGGTGTGTAAGTACGTACCATCGGCAAACTTTCCGGTGAACCACTTTTCGACCTTTTTACTATCGCAATCAGGTTGAAAAGTGGTTCACCGGAAAGTTTGCCGATGGTACACCTCTGCCTAACGCTTCGAGTTTTACAGGTTTGAAGTTATGTTATTATGATGTTAAGAGATTTCTTCACAATTTATTGTATTATTCTATTCTTCGATGTTACTCTTGTCTGTCCGCCCGTATGTATCTGAAAAAAGATAAATACCAGATTTAATCATTGCGGGACGCACCGCATTTCAAAAACCTACACAGGCGCCCCACCGCGCTTTTGAATTGCGTTGCGCTGCGGCTCTAATGTGCACTTAGTACTATTTCAATGAAGATTTCATAGAAGAAATTGTTTTGCTAGAGTCGCGACGCGCCTGGTCACTTAACCTCAACACAAAGATAGGTGCCATCTTTGAGGTACTATTATAGTCGTAACTGCTTTGTCCCAACTGTATTGGGGTTGGCTCCCAGTCTAACCGGACCCAGCTGAATACCAGTATGTTACATGGAGCGACTGCTTATCTGACCTCCACAACCCAGCTACTGGAGTTACTGGGAACAGACTTTCGGGCTTCTGACGACCCATAACTACAGTCAAAGATCTACGAATGGCAGCCGGGATCAACGACTTAACGTGCTTTTCGAATATACATAGAACTAGTATTGATAAATGATATTTATTTCCATAAATTGGATTAAAATAACACTTACAAGTCACAAATAGAATATGTTTTAAAACTAAATGAGTTTGGTGTTGCCTTACCAACTACTCTGAGAAAAATATCGAAACAAACTCAGAGGTCACAGTTTCTTTAAAAGTCCAGACATAATCATGGTCAGATCATGTAAAGACCTTGTGTAGGTTGGTGTCTGAAATTGCCTTTTGAGGAAAGAAGCACACAGACTTGAGTGGACCTGTCCAGTCAGTGCACGCGTTAGACAATAATCGTGCAGCTCAACTCAGGACCTAAAGAGCTCAACGACTCGACGAACAATAACAAAAAATAGTACATTTTGATATAATATGTCCACGTGTATCAAACGACTTTTTCAATACACCTTTGAAGAAATATAATAAAATAACGAAAAATAATTTTGTCATGAATTATTAGTTATCTATGATTTAAATTTTCTTTATTTCCGCGCTTTGCTTTCGCCTGGTTGAAGGAGAAGCAAAAGTATAAAGCCGATCACAGAAATCAAAATAATAAGGCACTAGAAGTCGTATAGGCGCGTGACCTTGTCGCCGCACAGGTGACTCGTACATCACCAGTGCGCGTGGAGCGTTTGTTTCGGTCACCAGTGTTGTTTCGTACGCAGAGAGGTAAAAATGGTGTTTTGCAGCAGAACCAACTGCGGAAATTCTTCCACAGCATGTAATTTTCCAAATAAAGGGATAACATTTCATAGGTAAGTACTTAATTTTTGAAATAATGTTGTTTTTTAATGTAATATACTCAAACAAAATTATTCACCACCAGTACTACGATTGTCGCAGAAAATCGAATTCTTTTCTCATTTCAATAACCATTGATGCTTAAGCTTGTTCATGTCTGCGATTACAACTACTAAAAGCAGCAATGGAATTATAGGCATGCGCAATAAACAATTTCGCCACGTACGTATATTTCCAGGAACACGGCCGCATGATTTGAGCGCCAAGTAGTGACGTGCCACTACTATTTTGTATCGATAATTTATTATGTTTGGCTTACCTAGTTTTACCGAAATGGGAGTGAAATGTTATTTTTCTTTAAATATTTATTTTTCTTTCTTTCTAAATAGTTAAACTAAGAAAAAATATAAAAATATGTCACCCGTACCTACTTATATTTATTTGTTTGTATATTTGTATGATATTGTATTCATGTTATTTATGCATCTGTTTACTTTTACGAGTTCGAGCCACCGACGTTATTGTATGAATCTGTTACTTACTTTTATTTTTATTAATTAAAAACTTTTCAACTTACTTTTAACGTTTTATTCTGTTCCCTTTTCATATTAATAAAACGTCTAAAAGCGCGTCGACTAATGAGACACTTTTCATTAATTAGTTATCTATTGTTGCGTGAGTCCTGGGCGATCAACGACGCTCAACGGAAAGTTATCGATACGAGCGTTGCACTGCACTATTCGTATGAGAGTGTGCATGATTGGTCCGAGTGGCCACGCCTCCTGAGATTTTGCGTTTTTTAAAACATAGTTTAACGCCATAGCATAAAGTTCAATTTTCGTTGCATCAAAGCTAGTTCCCAAGTAGCAAACAAGAATAGGGATTAAATCATACATATCTGTACTTTAAGTCTTTTCTTTCTTTAATACTAAATCGTTTTAAACTACCTTTATTTAAGCAAGTTAGGAATACCAAAAACTAGGTAAAGTATTCTCAAAACTAGTTTGAATTAAGTATGCCTACAGTTAAAACTAAAAATATTTTTTTACTATACTCAGATTATTTGAAAGCTCACATAAAACTCAATTGAATAATTGAAGTATCTTTTTAGACTCACAAAGAAAAAAAATATTTGATGATCAAATGCCAAGTTATGAAAACATTAAGACGTAATCTGGTCTTAACTAAATCAAACTACAGAATCACTTAATACCAAAAAAATTAAATAGTACTTCACCAATACGGTTTTTAGTGTAGGTTAAGTATAATATCTCTTAACTAGCACTACTACAAATGTAACTTGTCTTTACTTTGTCTGAACTAGCCTTAGAAAATCAGTATTGTCTAAAATCTTACTTCGTTAGGAAAAATAAGATTTAACGCCATTTTGCACTTAAGTGAAAAAATAATAAAACATTTTCCGACGACACTTCATCAAAAACTAGAGTAGATTGAACTTATATTTTTGCTATAGGAATTCTAACTACATTAATAACTTGCATATTTAGAGATGGTGTTTAAGGCTGGTACTAAATCCTTCACTAACGTGCCTCCCTTGTATCTTTGCGGTGCCAGCTGAAACAGAGTGCCTAATTTTAAATATCTGGGTCACTGGGTCTCAGAGGATCTATGTGATAACATTGACTTGGAGAGGGAGCGCAGGGCACTGTCTGTGCGCTGTAACATGCTGGCCCGCAGGTTTGCACGGTGTACTGAGCAAGTCAAAGTGACATTATTTAAGGCCTTCTGTCAATCTTTTTACACCTGCAGCCTGTGGACTTAGTACACGCAGCGTACATACAGTGCTCTGCGTGTACAGTATAATAACGCGGTCAGGATACTGTTCGGGCTGCCGCGCCACTGCAGCGCTTCAGTAATGTTTGCGGTGAAGAGAGTGGATGGTTTTCATGCAATCATGCGGAAGCGTTGTGCGTCTCTTATGAAGCGCATGCGGGCCAGCTCGAACAGCCTTCTGAGCGTGTTCGTGGGCCGCTGGGACTCGCCGATGTGGCAGCACTGGATGCCACTACACACTTCGGGTGGTCGCGTCCAGGGCTTGCCACAAACTGGCACTCCTGTGCCAGTTTGTGATTTTTATTTTTATTTCTGTCTGTGGCTTTGTTTTTTTGTATGTACTAACAATAGCATTATAAGGTTTTTGTGTTACTAACAGTATATGGACTACGTCTGAAATAAATGTCTTATTATTATTATTTATTATAGAAAATGTGGTACTATGCACGCTAAGGCACAAAATTTTTCATTTGCTTTTATTGTTTGTTTTCCAGTATTTTAAAAGCCCGTGTGTTTTATAGCACTATCTACAGATTTTACGCGAGAAATAATCATGCGTTTTAAATTTCCAATGCATTCAACGACATAAGAAAGCCTTTTTTAGACATCAAAATTTGATCTATTATCGCCATTTTCATAAATCAAAACAGTTTTTGTAATAATTTAAAAGTTCACCATATTTTCTAAAATAAAGTTACTTAAAGCACTTTAAAGCAAAATAAGTTTTTAATTTTACTTCACTATGATAAGATCAAATATCAGCAATTCAATATTGATGGTTTAAAACTATCAATATTTAATTGCAGATATCTTTAAGTCTATTTCTTGATTTGAAGTCATACAAAATATCTTGAAATCAGTGTTTAGAGTTCTGCAAAACCACATTCTTAAATAGGGTTAAAGTTTACCTAAACAGTAGTATTAACACTTTCTTAACTATTTTATAAATGCTGTGCCCACTTTTACTTAACTGACCCTTGGAGTATATCTAGGAGATATCTTGAGGGACATATTAGTTTTAACCAAGACAACAGCTGTAATTTTTATTTTATTTTATTCAGAAAGGAACTCCAACAAAGGACACACATTACATGCATTATTATACAGTCGAGTTCATTAATATATTGGCCCTTTCAGGCTTCAAAAATATATGACTGTCAAAAAAAATCATAATATTGTGACAACTATCAGCATCATTAAATTGTGGTCAAGATTTAGATTCATTAATATGTGACTGGTTTTTCTCAGTAACATGTATACAGCCAAAAGCACATTATTATATGAACAACATTAAGATCATATTATCTGAATATTGTAGACTAAACAAGTAAATGTAATTCAAATTCAACCTTATCACTTACTTCATAAAGATGATTTTACTAGCAATCTTAAAATTGCATGGTCAAGGAGTTTGCAACATTATTTATCACTGGCTAGATTAACTACAAATGGCGTTATGTTTTCCTAATAAAATTATGTCTGACGCACATGTCATTCAACGATTTAATTCTACGATTTACTATACAATATTAATTCTATTGAAATATACCTACCCATTTAAAATAAAAATGTATAGAATTGATGAGCATACTAAACATAAAATAGTTTATATGTGTGAGGAAGGTGTTTCTAAATCAGCCATTGCAGAAGAATTAGGCATATCGGTTAGCAAAGTAATTTTAGGAATTCGTCGCATGTTTTGTGTGATCTCTAATGTGGTAATTTAGTAAAATCATTCTTTAATAGAGAAATACTGTTACATTATGGTGGAAAAGGTGGCAAGAAGAAGGAAATCTTACAAAACATGTATCTTTTGGCCGACCTAGGAAAACAACTCATGATCAAGATATGCAACTGGTTGAAAGTGTTCGAAATGCAAGATTTATCAGAACATCTACATTTGCAGCTGATCTGGCTGTATCCAGCTTAACTATACGACGAAGACTTAATGAAGCGGGATTTCATCACCGAATTCCAGCTAAAAAAATGTTACTAACGGAAAGGCATAAAATGTGACGTATATTTAAATTATGATTTTGAACATGTCGCTTTCATGGACGAGAAAGTTTTTGTCTCTTCGGCGAACAGGCGGATCTCTTTGTATCGTGCAGCCAATACACGATATGATGAAGTAATAGAATGTAGTGCCAAATAGACGCAGTGGACGCATTACGATCGGGTTTTGGGGGTGGATAAATTCCGGTGGACCCATAGAATTGTGCGAAATATCTGGCCGAATGAGGAGTGATACCTATTAAGATATTCTAAAAGACGTGTTTTTACCAAGTGCAAAAATTGCCTATCCTGATAATCATCGAATTACTTTTATACAGGATAATAGTTCCGTTCACAATGCCAGACAAGTTCAAAATTGGATAGCTGAGCAAGTAGACTTGGAATTATTAAAAATTCTACCGAAAAGCCCGGACCTTAACCCCATAGAGAATCTATGGGGGTTAATGGTACAGAATTGGGACTGTAGGTAATGAGGCTCGCACGGAAGAGAATTTAAAGGCTCATGCATATGACATCTGGAACAGTAGAAATTTGGCCGCCAATAATTGTTTATAACTAAGATTAATTTTAGTTTAAGATAAAATATTGTTTGTTTTTTTTTTTTTAACGTAAGTCATGCGCTATTTTGTTGCCTATTACTTTACTATTTTCTTAGATATACTTGTCAAATAATACAGTTTAAACTATAATGTAATGATATTCTTTTCTTTCCCGTGACGTGAAATTCAATTCACTGCAAACTACGAGTACTTCGTTAGTCATAAAAAGTTGTGATGGCAAAGTAATCAAATTTAAGGTCGAATCGTATTGCTATATAAATGACAGGTGGCACATAATTTTTTTACAATTCATAAATGGCCATGCTGTACGAAAAACATATGGCATTGAAAGACACTCATTTTAAAAACAAACGCAAACGCGAGGAAAACAATGGAAACTACTGTCATTTCTGTAACAATGTAAACTAGATGTTATTTGTTCGAGCAAATAATTGACTTTCCCATGCATGTAGAGATAACCAAGAAGCTTACCCTGCTCAGATATGATAAAAGCCAATACTATATTTTACCGTTCTTGATCACATATTATTGAACTGTTCATGATCACATATTATTGCACAATGCACAGCATATATTATTGAACCGTTCACATGAGGACATATTTTTGATCTATTGATTCTATAGAATTTATTGAGCTTTCCAACGCTTACAATATTTTGAATCCTTGACAGTGCCAATATATTAAAGAACTCGACTGTACAAAGTACTTTGAAGATTTGTGCTCCTTCAGTTATAGGAGAACACAACATGCATACATCATCATTTTAAACATAGGTTAGAATTGTATGAGTTTAAGTAGTTAAACACAATAAAATTGAAATTAAACAATATTAAATTAAACAATACATGAACATAAAATTAAATTAAACATTTGTAATTAAAACACGGGTTAAATAGTAAACAATTGAAGAGTAAAATTAAAAAAAAAAAATTAAAACATTAAGATATTCTAAAACACAAATATTACAATGAAAGAGGCAACAATGAATAGGAACTATAAAGAGCAATTATTAACAATATAATATGATAAATGTGTGTGACCCCTGTCGATACGTCAACATAAAACAGGGGCTGAAAATCGTGCCCGAATTAAACGTTTGAACTTAGCAAGAATGTTAGAAAAGATGTCTATGTCTCCCGAAGAACTCGAAACAATGTTGTATTCATAGGTCATCCTTGCAATGGGTGCATGTTTTGCTAAATTGGTGCGGCAGCGGGGAACCCTGAATAACGGACGAGGATAACGTGGAATTCTAACAGGAACATTGATGCCAATTTTACTTAGGAGATCTGGACAGTCAATGTCATTATTAAATAACTTGAATAGAAAAACTAGGTCAGATATAGTGCGACGAGTCTTAAGAGATGTAAGTTTAAAGTAAGTTAGTCTATCCTGATAAGTTCTTGTATTTCTGACCCTAAACCGGAAACCTAGATGCCTAACCAACCTTTTTTGGATATTTTCTATCCTGTTTATATGAACTTGGTATGTTGGGTTCCACACGGTTTTCATCTACTTGCCTTCGAGATATCTACAATACCTTTTTAGGACATTTGTTTGCTACTTGGGTGACATGTGTAGGCGTAATTGTGTATTTATTGTTTGTCTATGTGTTGGTAGCAGCGAACTGGCGACACGCGTCCCGGTATTGAAAGACAGTAGATAGCATTTCTAGTGCCTTATTATTTAGATTTCTGTGAAGCCGATAAACAGACTAATATGGAAAATATAAAATTAAAATATTTTTGAGTTTAGAACACAAATAAATGTTAATTTGTTCATAAACGTTTTTTTTATTGTAATAACCATGGTTTTTGATGATATTCTATTTATAAACATTATATATATATTTAACCATTTATGTACACACAAATAAACAGACAAACAGAAAGGAACAGAAAAATACGTACAAAGGTGATGCTTATTTAAAAAGAAATCTCTTCCAGCATACCTGCGATAGGACAGAGGATAAAAAGAGATGTAGACAACGTGTGTAAGAGTAGAAGAGAAAATAAAATACATTAAATCCAAAACAATTAACTCATTAAATAAAACATATAATAAATACCTAAATACATACATACTACTAAAATAAATACACTAAAATAACTAACAACTATGACGAAGTGGAAAGATAGATTATTTAAATATTCAAAAAATATTAACGCCGTAAAGACGCATAAAAAAAAAAAACATTCAACTCCGAATAAAGAGGACCGTCTCGCGCCAGGAGGCACTGAACCAATTTGGACTAAATACCTATATGTATAAGTTATCTGTGGCAATTTTTATTCCCGCACACGTGTTGGAAAATGAAAAATCGCACGCGTGTGAAATACATTGCATTGTGAATCTAATCGTAGTGTGATATGAACCAGTTTTCGAGGAAGTGTATTGAAAAAGACATTTGGGTAGGCCGCATAAATTACTCAAACTGCTAGACCATGATTAAAACTAACAAAAAAAAAATCTAGACAGGTCCACCTAAATCAATGTGGTTCCTCCACACAGTGTGGTCCTGTCCAGTCGGTGAACGCATTTGTCAGTAGTTCAACTCAGAACTTGAGGAATAGGAAAGGAAATATAATACTTACATGCTCGTGTGTTCTTAAGGCTGATAATCCTTTGAAAGCCTTTGGACATAGCTTGCAGGTGTAGGGACGGTCAGTAGTATGTACTCTTAGATGTGACTGGAAAATATAAAATTATGTGTGAATATCATCGCCTGCCAGGGTCGCGGGTTGTATATTTTTTATTTTATTAATTAACACATTTGTTTTTACAGGTAATACCCAAGCTAACAAAAAAGATATCACAGTAAGTGGATATCACGTGGCGGTGACGAACCGTGCTCTTCGTCCAAGCACTTAACTCCTCTATTTTTGACCGACTTTAAAACAGACAGATATTTCTACCCCTAATTGCTGAAACATCCCCTGTGACGTCTGTGGCGCGTGCGACACATTTATCATTATCTGTGACGCTAGTTTATGGCCTAGGGTCACCATAGACGAGACTGTGGTGTGAACGTTGTTTTTTTTTGTGTTTTGGTTAAAAAAAATTGGGCACGCCTGTATGAAAGACCATAGCAGCCCACCCTTCTTTTTTAACCGACTTCAAAAAGGAGGAGGTTCTCAATTCGTCGAAACCTTTTTTTTTTTTAATTTTTTTTTTATGTATGTTCCCCGATTGCTCAAAGATGGCTGGACCAATTTGTATTTTTTTGGTTTTATTCGAGAGGGTATACATCACAGTTGGTCCCATATAAAATTGATTAACTTTCCTTTGGTAGTTTTTGAGTTAGCTTCAATAATACGTATTTTTCCCCACTTTTATATGGATGATGTTCTAGTTTGTTTTGCAGGTAGTGGTATTAGAATTTGTGTGGGGTAGGTACACAACTAAAAAGTGAAAAATAAAAACTTTTTTACAAAAAAATACAACCGACTTCCAAAAACAACACTACAAAGTGAAAAATAACTTTAATTTCGGAAGTCGGTGGCAAAAAACGAAAATACATTTAACCAGACACCGACTTTAGAAATTAGTTATTTTTCACTTTGTAGTGTTGTTTTTGGAAGTCGGATGTATTTTTTTGTAAAAAAGTTTTTTTATCGACTATTCTGCGGCTAAGTTGAGTAACGCATTTTGAACGTTAGAATACTTAAATTTAGGGAACATTTTATACTATGCATTTTACATTCACTTGAAACGTCAAGCTGGCGGTAAATTCAATCTTTTGCAGTTGTAACTATAGACTAGTATATACAACATTATTTTTAGTATATGCGAAACATGAACATACACTTCTGGACACATCTTTTGGCCCACCTTGTATTTTCAGTTTCGTTTGGTCCTAGCTAAAATTTTATATTAGGTCGAGCAAAAAGTTTTTATGCAGTTTTGAACCTGGCACATTCACAATTTCATTCAATAGTCTTTTTTTGAATTTCGAACACAGAATTTAAAGAAACAAAAGACAATTTGGAGCCTGTTTGTTGATATCAAACAATCGAATACTAAGAAAACTTGGTTTTATTGGTTTACTTGGATTTAATTCTTGAAAAAGTGATTGATATCTTTGGTTTTGCAACAAACATTACTTATTCTTAACAAGGTGAGGTTCTATCAATAATCTATGGATACTTCACCTGAAGTCGCCGCCCAAGCTGTGGCACTTATTCAGGCCGGACACAGCCAAAGAAACGTGAGTGCTCAACTTAATTTAAGTCGATCTGCGGTCCGAAATGTTTATCGGAGGTACCTAGAGACTGGCGGCTTTGTTCGTCGCCAAGGAAGGCCACGATCTCGGGTCACAACTGAAAGGCAGGATCGATTCATCGTGACGACCAGCTTGAGAAATCGTCACCTTACCTCCATTGAGATACAAAACCAACTTCGCGACTTCCACGGAGTATCTGTGAGCGCTCGAACTGTTCGGAGAAGGTTAAAAGAACGCGATATGGTACCACACAAGCCAGCTAATGGCCCCAAACTAACGCGAGCCCACCGAACAGCGCGCCTTCATTTCGCACGCAGTCATTTAAATTGGACACAGCAAGATTGGAGCCGTGTACTCTTTTCTGATGAGTCTAAAATTGTGTTACATGGCAATGATGGAAGGAAGAAGGTCTACCGACGCACGGTGGGCTGAAAATCGGCTTTCATAGACTTAGGCATTTTATTTTGCAAGTGCGAGTTTTTTTGCCGGATATCACTTCTATTAGTTATAACAATATACAAAAATGACACCAGAATTGATTCTGCACAAAAACGAAGGAATTATAATTTTTTTACGAAAATTTTGTATGGAGCTAGTATGAAAAATCGAAATATCTCTAAAACGGCAGCGATAACCGTAATATCCTTATAGGGGGTTATAGTACTAATTATTTATGATTTTTTGACATACGTTACATAATGGTTGTAGATGCCTTTTTTTTTAAAAAAATCGTCAAAATATTTTTATTTATTTTTACATATTTAAACGTTCCTTTTAGTGTTTAAGTTGAAGAATTCAGAGCTTTAACAACTCTTATCATAAAATAGCATCACCCCTATAGACCTGAAGGACTAGACAGAGGTGTGTAGTGTCTTGTTGATCTTGTAAGATTTCCAACAATACCAAATAGTTGAATATCAGTGTCAAAGTGCCCATGCTGTCGCTTCTTTTTGAAAGATAGGGGAATGAAATTGTTAATTGATCATACCCTAAAAGTATGATTACAACATAACCGGACACATAATAATAATAATATCCTTATAGGGGATTATAGTACTAACATTATTTATTTTAAGGTTCTGGAGAGACTGAGCGTGCTCTTGGTATCTCATCAACAGTTGGTTCTTGATTTATTAAAGTTTGCACGCAACTCGGCCAATCAATATTTGCTTGCAACCACTCTCCGTACGTATTTCTAAACTTATCAAAGAATCGTTTAGATTTCTGCCACCTGTTTAAAGCAGCTCGCGTGAATCTCCGGCAAAATTCTTTGAGAGTTACTTGATCTTCGGCAGAAAGGCAATCGCCTATGCGGGACACAATTGCACTAAACAATACTTCATGATTAAATGAAGGACACTCACTTTTTAGAAGAACAAACAAATCTAAGTTGGTGATTAAACTTTCCATTCTAAGATTTTGTAGTCGCAAAGCAAATAGTTTTAGTGTTAGCAGTTACACGGTTGTGAACAATCTAAATTATGGAACAAAATTATAGCCCTTTTATTGTATAAAGTCAATAATTAGTTAACTACCCTCATTAAAGTTATAAAAGATATGATAATAAAAATTCATAATCGTCAAAAACATTTCGTAGAACTCATAGTAGACCTAATCAACATTAGCAAATCACATTAGCTCACTAATTATAAAAAGGTGAATGCAGTTCTTAGTTGGTATTGTTGCGAGATATTTCAAATCATTTAATCACTTAATAGGCTCATTAGAATCAGAAGACTACAACCATCATTCTAATTACTTAATTACTTGTCATCAGACTCATTAGATGACTACACAATATGTTATTTTGTATTTTGAACGTATGCAAGGTTTTAAAATTCCTTTTGTGTCGATATTATTATGTGTCCGGTTATGTTGTAATCATACTTTTAGGGTATGATCAATTAACAATTTCATTCCCCTATCTTTCTAAAAGAAGCGACAGCACGGGCACTTTGACACTGATATTCAACTATTTGGTATTGTTGGAAATCTTACAAGATCAACAAGACACTACACACCTCTGTCTAGTCCTTCAGGTCTATAGGGGTGATGCTATTTTATGATAAGAGTTGTTAAAGCTCTGAATTCTTCAACTTAAACACTAAAAGGAACGTTTAAATATGTAAAAATAAATAAAAATATTTTGACGATTTTTTTTTTAAAAAAAAGGCATCTACAACCATTATGTAACGTATGTCAAAAAATCATAAATAATTAGTACTAAAACCTCCTATAAGGATAATTACGGTTATCGCTGCCGTTTCAGAGATATTTCGATTTTTCATACTAGCTCCATACAAAATTTTCGTAAAAAATTATAATTCCTTCGTTTTTGTGCAGAATCAATTCTGGTGTCATTTTTGTATATTGTTATAACAAATAGAAGTGATATCCAGCACAAAAACTGGCACTTGCAAAATAAAATGCCTAAGTCTATGAAAGCCGATTTTCAGCCCACCGTGCGACGTAAGGGAGAGCGTTTCGCACAATGCTGCTTTGAAGAGAGGGTTGCTTATGGCGGTGGCTCATGGACTGTCTGGGGCGGTATATCCGCGAGCGGCAAAACTCAACTTGAGGTTGTTACAGGACCACGGCTGCCAACATTAAATGCTGAAAGGTACATTCGTGAGTGCTCAGAACCTCACGTGATACCATACGCGGACTATGTGGGCCCAAATTTCCTTTTTATGCATGATAATGCAAGAGCCCATGCGGCCGGCATCGTCAGGGAATATCTTCGGGATGTGAACATCACAGTTATGGACTGGCTAGCCAGAAGCCCAGACATGAACCCTATTGAGCATATGTGGGACGAGCTAAAAAGACGTGTTAGGGCTCGTCAGCCAGTTGCCCAGACGACGCAGGAGTTGAAAACTGCCATAGAAGAGGAATGGGAGATGATCCCTCAAAAATTCATAGAGCGGTTGATAAACTCTATGCCTAATCGTATGAGAGCTGTGGTAGATGCCCATGGAGGCAACACGCGTTATTAAATTAAACCTTTATTTGATAAAACATGTTTTTTATTCAAAAATCAATTGCCTTTAACAAGGCGCATATCCGACTTGTTAGGCGTAGCTCCATGTCGTATGGTATTCTGAATTCAAATTTAAAACAATACGATCGAAAAAGATGGTAAAATGTATCAGGTTTAAAACTGCATCAACAGTTTTTGTTCAATCTAGCAATCATATTTCGGTAGGGGCCATCGAAACCTAAACTCTAAGGTGGGCCAATAGATGTGTCCAGAAGTGTAGTTTGTTCAGAATAAATAACTGAATCGATTCCAATAATTTTTATACCGTGTTATATTTTGCCCCAAAAATCTTTAAAAAAGGTTACAATATGGACACCGCGCGACGAACACAAGCCACTGCAGGTCATAGCGGCACTAGGCGCGGGCGCACAGCGGACGCCGCGTGGTGATCATGTTTTTGTACGGACAACCAGGTAACATAACAAGCTTATAACTTTGTGATTTTTCATGATACAGTTTTGAAATTTTGTACATAGATTCTTTACATAAAATTACTAGACACGTGTTTCGGGTTTCGCATATACTAAAACTGATGTTGTATAGATAAGAACCTACTTGTAATAACTTCTTCATCGTGAAGCTCTTGGGGCACTGCGCACAGTGGTACGGTTTCTCACCGGTATGGTTCCTCTGGTGGTATAGCAACACACATTTATTCTGTAACAGAATATTATTATTTTAACAGAAATATTATATAATATAATACCTATACATGTATATTTGTTTTTGTATGTCTGTGAATTCAGCCCCTTACATTTTCTATCACATTTCCACATGTGTGTGTATGTGTGTGTGTGGGTGTGATGTGTGTGTTGTGTTGTGAGTGTACTTACACACATCACACACACACACACACCCTTACTAAATATAGAATTACAAATAATCATTAGTATAATGTTTTTTCTGGTTTTACATAACTTGCCGCATTAGTGTACGAGTGCTTAATTCTATTTAAATGTCCTCCGAAGGGGTGGAGACCAGAGGGGCAATTCCCGTATTTTTATAACAACGTTCGCAATCTCATCTCAGTCTCAATCTGTCAAAATTGTATAGAGTTTGCCTACATTTTTGACATTTGATTGTCGCTGGCTGACATTGCGACTTGGAATTTGAACGTTTTTAATTACGAGAATTGGCCCTCTGGTGTCCTGAAATACAGGCCGTAAGGCCTAGCTTAGGCACCAGTCTCCCACAGTATAATTAAAAATATTATTGTGTTCTTAATCATATTTTGAAAATGTTGATTTATATTGTGGTGAGAAATAAACCTTATAAAAAAGGGGGAAAAAAAAAATTATGAAATTAAATGAGCAGAGGGAATGTGGAGTTGTAACGCAGATAACTATATACAGGGTATGGCGTAATTAGTGGTGTTGGACCACTAATTACGCCACTACTACTAATTAGTTAAGGTGGCGATACACCGTATATTCAGCTATCACATACCACAATTCGGACCATTTTTTTCCAGTCTCAGAATAAAATATTTTTATATTATTATTTGAAAAATTGACACCTTGCTTTACTTTAATTTAATTTTGTTTTTTGTTTATAACTGTGAAATACATGCGCTATCACATGCTTAAGTAACAAAAAATGTATTTAAGCAAGTTATCAATTTTAAAAAAAATTGTATTCCGAGACCAAGGAAAAAAAATGGTTCAAATTGAGGTATGTGATAGATGTATATACAGTGTATAATATATAATTGGCTGTTGGACGCCTTAAGCTTCTTATCTACATTCAACAAATTCGTATACGTTATTCTGTGTCATATTGAAAGAAAATAAAATGAAGATGTCACTAACCCACTACTTACATATTTTTATCTAGCTATTAATATAGCTTATTTTACAACATGCGTCTATCAAATCAAATCAAATATATTTATTTCGGATTCTGTTATATCCATCATCATTACTCCGCTGTGCCAAGACTTTGTAGACAATATAACGAATTTGCTAAAACTACGAATTTAGACATCTGCGAGTCTCTGTCTAAATATATAAAATGTTTAATATATATAATTTAGGTGTCTCTAAATGTTATATTTTAATTTCTTATGTTTTTTGTCTTTTAAAAATGTATTAATTTTTCTCCAAATTTTACTTATTATTAATATTTTAACTTTGCTAGCTTAGTTGTTATCATTTTTGTGCATGCTGTGGTCTCCTATAAGTGAAGGAGTACACCTACTTAATACCTGATGTTCCCTTTATTTATGTTTCATGTATTGTGTACATCTTTTGTTGGAGATCCTAAATAAATAAATAAATCATATACACTACTATTTTTTAATTAGTACAAAAAAAAATGGGGCTCTATCCGTACCCGTTACTGATCATATTTGTGTAGTCAAAAATCAAAAAATTAAATTCCAAAATTGTCCACGAAAATTTGTCATAATTGGTAAATTCATAAATTTCATAATTGAATCAATCATTCATAACAATTGCAACTAGAAAATACTACGCGCAGTGCTTTTCCATGATTAATGAATAACTACTATGTAGCCTGTACAATATTTCCATAAACTGAGTGACATTTTGGGATATAAACAAACGCTAATAACTTTGCTGTTTATGAATATTATTTATTGGGACTTTACATATATAATAACAAGACCTTCTCTAATAAGCCCTTTAAGTATTTGTACTAATTAAAAATTAGTGGTGTATAGTTCATCATCTATAGTTTAAGTGGGTTAATTTAATGCCTCTCGCTCATATCGACCTTGTATAATACAAGGGTTTTATTCGGGTTACCATGTTAGCTATCTGCAACGTATGCGCATCATTGAGAGATCATATTACATTGCTCCGAGATTGATCGTTTTTAAGAGAGCTGATGTGTACACCACATCCCACATCGTATGGATTTTTGTTTAACTGTTTCGAAAAATCATATCGAAAACCCTTTCAATAGTTAACCAAAATGGTCCCTGGATAGGATATCGGAATCACTTCCACACGTCAAATAAAAAAAAAATATTAGGCGCAGTTTGAGTCCGCGCCGTTTATTTTCGTTAAAAAAGGGGTCATTGTACTCATCATTCTGAACAACTTTTACTATGGGACCAAACCTGAAATCGCGAAAATAAATCATCTGTTCCCTACATTTATGTTCGCATAACTCGTCAAAATGTAGGGAACAGTTGATTTTTTTTTCGCGATTTCAGGTTTGGTCCCATAGTAAAAGTTGTTCATAATGATGAGTACAATGACCTTAAGAGGACTTACTGGTCAATGGTGATTAAAATTACACCCTGTATACTGTTTTACTTACTATGGAGCTCGTGGCTAAGCAATAACAGCCGCACGGGTCGATCCATCAGGATAAGCTACGCTTGCCGGAGTCAGTCCGTGGATGGGTGACCATCTTTTCCGTGCCTCGGAAGTTAAGCCGTTGGTCCCGGCTGTCATTCGTGGATCTTTGACAGTCGTTACGGGTCGTCAGAAGCCCGAAAGTCTAACAACCAGTCTTACCAAGGGGTATCGTATTACCCAGTTACAGGGTTGTGGAGGTCAGATAGGCATTCGCTCCATGTAAAATACTGATCCCAACATAGTTGGGAAAAGGCTAGGCAGATTGATTCTGTTTTATTTATTTCAAATGCTTTTTTTAAAGCAATATAAATAAGTAAAGTGTACGGAATCATTTCAACTCACCGGCAGACTCTTCCCACAAACTTCACACACCCACGGCCTCTCATTCTTCCTACCAGGCTTGTCCTTAGAGTCAACGTGTATTCGCCTGTAATGCGCACTGTACAAAGACTCGCGAGCAAACTTCTTGTCACACTGTAAATAACAAATATAACATCATAACATCACCGGTAGGTAGCCCTTTGAAGACATATAGCGACATTATTGGTGATGTTCTTCAGAAAGGTCAGGTGCGTGGTACTGCAACCGGCGTGTGTGTGTGACCAGATGTAGATATGAACGTAAACGAGGCAAAAGGAGTATGTAAGGATCGTAGCAGGTGGAGTTCTGTAGTTTCTGCCTACCCCCATGGGAAGAAGGCGTGTGGTTATGTATGTATGGTTAGGCAGAGGTATTATGTAATTGCATAGCACATGTGTGAGCACTATTAAGCTACCTTTTACTGGGTACGTCTTTCACTGACTTGAGTGTGCCCTGGCGGTTGAGAGTATGTCATGCTCACTCAAATGTCTCGCTGATGGTGGCGTGTGTGTTGGATCATTAAGTTCCCTTCAAAATGGTTGAGCTAATTGGTGCTGATCCATGCGTCATGTTCGTGAACGGGCGCCGTCAGTTGGGACTGGTCGTCTCTTAGCTGCCATGGCTTATTTTTAATTTAGTTGTTTTTATCTTTTTATTACGGACGCTTTTTAACGTGCACGTCTTTCTACATTGTTCTAACATATATATTTTCAACATGAACGATGTAACCAATATTTTGTAAAAAATATTTTGATTGAAAAGAGTGTCCGTGGAGTTTCTTGCCCGTTCTTCTCCATAGGGACCTACTACGCTTTGGAATGGGCAACTAGCTTCATCTTTCTGACTGACCGACCCATTGACAATTCAAAAGTGCCTGTAATTGGTTTATTTGAAATAAATGCTTTGAGTTTGAGTGTACCTATAGTACACCTACACTTCGCCAGATATGTTCAAGTCCAATGTAATAGGGGGAGAGCCTATTACCATCAGCCGGGCACAAATACAGACTCCGGGCTGCTACTGAGGAATTACAGATGGAAAAACCCAGTAACACTATGCCCGACCCGGGAATCGAACCCAGGATCTCATGCTCAGCTGTAGCGCTTGCGACCTGATCCTAAATAATTAGAGATGGGCCGAATGTGGTTTGAACCGAATCCGAACTTCGGTTCAATTTCAAGCGCTTTCTCGAGAGCGACACGTCGTGACTTGTTTACGCATTTACTTCAATATTATTGCTAGATGTACCCCGCCCCCACACCGCGCTCCCACCGCGTGGCCCGGAGCCGGCTAGTCATTAGCAAATACGTCATCGGCGTGTCGCGTGCGATTGTTTACATTGAGCAAAAATAATTGTTATAAGTGCAAAGCATATTTTAATCAATATACAACCTGACACTAACTTGCTAATTGCAAAAAACGCAAGAAAATTTGAATTTCGTGGGCTACCTTGGAGCATCCACCTTAATTTGATTGTTTAATTTGACCTATAGGTACCCTTTGTAATAAAAAAATATTTGATGTTAATGAATGTTTAGTTTGTGAACCAAAAACGTGATTTTTTTATTCAATTTACGAATTGTAATCCAGATGTTTGTTAGAAGAATACTAAGTTTATTTCATTTTTGTAATAGTATCTCTAATTAATTAGGCAAAGATTTTCAAAACTAATAAGAAAAACTGTAATTTAATTTAAGGTCATTTACAATCTTCATATCTAAAATAAATGACAATGACTGAGTAAAAGACATAATTTTATTTTACAGTAATGCTATTGTAATTCTATTGAATTACAGTCAAAATAGTGCAAGTAGGTATTATTTTTCTTGTGCCGAATGTTCGGCATCTGAACCGAATTTCGGCCGAATGCCGAAGTTCGGTTCAAGCTACCGAATTTCGGTTGAACCGAATGTGAACCGAATTTCGGCCCATCCCTATAAATAATATTATAAATGCGAAAGTGAGTTTTGTTTATAACGTTTTCACGCAAAAACGACAACAAGGGAAGACAATGACCTGGAAAAGGACATAGGGTACTTTTTATCGACATACCTGCGCAGCCGCAGGCGGAAGCTAGTAACAAATAAATAAAATATTAGGTAATTATGACACATCGACTTTTTCCAACCAGATAAAAGCTGAAAGCTTGTAGTATCCCGCCCATGCTCAGCGTCATTTTGGTGTATTTTCAAACCATTTATATAATAAAATAAATAAACTCTGCTCCATTGCGTCTAAATGAATGCAAAACCGAGGTTACAAAGTGGCTCTTGACAATGAACTATAGTAAGACTGAAGATTTACTACGTATATCAATCGCTTAACCTAATGTAGTTAATAAAGTAATATGTTTATAGTTATATTTATACAGACTTACATATACACGGGTTTTCATCATATTTATCTCTCCCTCACACTCATACAAACACTCATACATAGGTACAGAAATAGGCCACATCATAGCTGCTTTGGCTAGTTAGTTTAGTATTTTATATTGTAATTTGATTAGGTACTGTGCTCGTCTTACAACTATTGCTATATGTTCAAATCTTAGGCGAGGACGCTGGCACCCTAAACACAAGTTAAATCTTACTTTGGGTGCCAGAGTTCATCGAAAACACTCTTTTCCATTGTTGAAACGTTGCATAGTTTTAAGATAAGTGTTAGTGTACAACTGAAGTTAATAAAATTATTATTATTTTTTTTTTTTATTAGTATTTTGTATTTTGTATCATGTCAATCGAGCGAACGAAGATTGCCGAAACGTTGTCGTTCTGCATATTGATTCCTCGTAATTATAATAACGCTTGCACGCCATCTAGAGTTCTAATTTCTAAACTATCGCAATAATGGCGCTCTACTTTGCTTGTCAAAACTCACGCACACTAGTACGCAAGTGTCAAATTTTGCCTAGATTTCACGAGTTTTTCTCAGTAAATAATGTAAGTTATATCCTAAAAAGGCCAATCGCGACCACGACCACATATCGTTGTAAGAAAGTGATAAAATGATTCGTTTTAAACAAAGAGTGTCTACTTTTAGCGTAATATCCGTAAGAAAAATGTATGGACGGCCTACCGGTACATCGCCCATAAGCGACTGCCTATCTGACCTCCACATCCCAGTTACTGGGTAACACGATATTACGCGGTGAAACTGCTTGTCAGACTTTCGGGTACCGACTACCCGATTCGATTCGACGATTTTATTAGCGACGAGCGCCATAATAAAGATAAACAAATCAAGTATCTTGACTTGGCTCGCGAGGTTGTCGACATGTGGGATGTGGACTCAGCGATCATTGTGCCGATAGTCGTATCAGCCAATGGCTTAATTGCCAAGAGCCTCGACCAACATCTAAGGAGGCTCTCGTTGGGCGGCTGGATTAAGGGCCTGATACAGAAAGCGATACTTCTGGACACGGCGCGCATTGTTAGGAGGTTCCTGTCTCTGGAGTTCTGACCGCCGGTAGCTTGGACCCTGTTTCCGACACCGGTGGGCTACTATTTTTTATATTTATATTCTAATGTTTAAAAATGTAATTTATATGTATATTAATGAAATAAAAGAGATAAATAAAATTGTCATTGCAGTCGGGGGACTTATCTTCGATTAAAAAGTGTTCCACAGAACGGTCCCCTGACTGCAATGACAATTTTATTTATCTGTTTAGTCAGGGAATACAACTTGTTTTTTACGTTTTAGTTCGATTTTTGGCAGGGCAGTCGTGTTTTTTTTTATTATTTATTTTTAGTAATAATGTAGACGACATTCGCAGCCTCTTATTAAAGCCTGATTAAATCATTTGCAGCCAAAGATTAAACGTTTGTTTCGCATGTACCTTTCCTATGTAAAGTCATGACATCACCCATTTTGGTCCAACCGCCAAAAATTTTTCCGCCTAAGCATTTCTTATTATGGCACCGAAGTTTTAGGACTATTGATTGCCCTTGGTTTTATTTGAGTTCAAAAATTGACTTTTGTTGTTAAATGAAAAAAAAACATTTTTAACTTATTTGGAGTTTTTGTTAAGTGTAAATATAAAAAAAAATATAGGCGTATTTTATATTTGTAACATAGGTAAATTAAAGCTTCGAGAAAATATTACATAATACCTTTTTTTAATATAATAGGTTGGGGAAAAAGTTTCTTCGCATTTTTTAAGAAAATTCAAAACATTTTTTAATATACATTATTTACGTTTATCTAAAGTATGTAGGTACCATTTTGTTCGATAACTTTTTGCCATCTTGTAGGTAGGGACATGATCCCATTGCTATTGAAATTTTGGGACTTCTGATCAAAATACCGCGACAAGTAGTTTTGGCAGTCCTCTCGTGATGTTAACCTGACACTGCCTAAAGAATTCTGAAGAGACCGAAACAGATGGAAATCTGAAGGTGCAAGGTCAGGACTATACGGCGGATGCATTTACACCTCCCAGCCAAACTCTCTTAATTTTTGCTGAGTGGCTAAAGATGTGTGAGGTCTAGCGTTATCATGATGAAAAACCACACCCCTTCTGTTGATTAATTCCGGCCGCTTTCTCTCAACTTCTTGCTTTAATCTCATCAGTTGTTCTCAGTAGAGTTCAGAATCGATGGTCCTGCCTGGTGGTAACAGCTCATAATGAATAATGCCCTTCCAATCCCAACACACACACAGCATCACCTTGTTGCGAGATAACCCGGGTTTCGCCACAGTCTGTGAAGCCTGAGCGGCCTTTGACCACGACCTTTTTCGCACGTTCTTGTCGTACGTGATCCACTTTTCATCACCAGTTATCAGCTTCTTCAAAAATGGTTCGGTTTCATTACGTCGTAATAAAGAATCACAAATAAGTACACGGTTCATTAGGTTTCTTTCAGTGAGCTCGTTAGGTACCCAAATATCGAGCTTTTTTGTGTACCCAGTTTTTTTCAAATGCGCCAAAACTGTTTTGTGGTCAATTCCCAGTTCTTCAGCTACGTCGTAACTACTGATATGCCGATCTTGCTCCATTTTTCCAAAAATGGCATCCATTTTATCCGTAATAGGGCGACCAGAGCGACGTGCATCTTTGACATCAAAATTTCCGGATTGAAAACGCTTAAACCAAATTTGTGCTACTCTCACAGACACTGCACTGGGTCCATAAACATCGCAAATTTTTTTCGCGGCTTGCGTTGCATTTTTACCTTTTTTGTAGTAAAATTTAGAAATGTGTCGAATTTCTTCATTAGATTCACTCATCTTGACAGTACGAAAAACAAATGAAAATCACACATTTTCCTAATTTGAATTTGGAATTATGTTCTTTAAAATTTAAACTTTCAATGATACCAAAACCAGCCAGATACAAATAGTATAGCCAAAGAGATTTTATTTTAAGTTCATACATACTATAATGCGAAAAGACTTTTTCCCCAACCTAATATATGTCGGAACGTCAGGATTTACTCAGTTAGATTTAGACAGACATGTGGGCAGAAGATGGGTTTCGTGCAATGAAAACACACTGGGTGCGATACACGGTGTTTAAAATCACAATCTAACACAATCACTAAGCACAACGAATCGAATACAGTTCCGTGGCGTAGTAACCCCGATGTTGCCCCGATGCGATCCGACACTAGACTGTTGTCCTCCCATCAGGTTAAAACATCACGACTCTGTAGAAGCGCGCTGTAGGTGTGGGTACCTCACGTGATGTCGCCTGTGGCGCGCTTGCGATTCGTTACGCGTCCGTAATATTGACCGGATCCGACATATATAAAAAAAAAAAGTCCTAACTGACTGACCGACTCATCAACAAAGGCAAAGTGTTATTGGGTTTTTCCTTCATAACTGGCGAAATGTGGGCGTACTATAGGTACCTACACCTCTGCCTAACGCTTGTGTGATGTTATGTGTGTGTGTGTGTGTGTGTGTGTGTAAATGATTATACTTATGTTATCTACTAACCTTCTCACAAGAATAAACCTTACAGCTCCGATGTTTCTCCAACAAATGATCTCGCAACTCCAACGCTTCAGTGAACGCCTCACCACAATGAAGACACGTGTGCTCGCTACAAAAGTCACGCGACGAATGACGTTCTAACGCCGAGTTGTCTACGAAGCGTTTGTCACATGAAGGGCACGCGGACGGCAGGGGGAGCTGTTGAGTGAATGAATTGAATTGGTTTGGTGAGGTAGCATTAATTTTGGTAAATGTATGGTGGAGAATGCGCAATGGCAGCCCGTGAAATTCAAATTTTCTTCGGTTTTTGCAATTTACAGGTCAGTGTCAAGTTGTATGTTGAACAAAACATGATTTGCGATCATAACAAATAACTACGTTTTTTTTTTATAATTGAATTATCAAAACATCTCTCTAAGTTAGCTTTGTTCTAAAATATCACGTTTTCCGAAATCTAATTTAGAGAGAACTAATCTAACTTAAGAGATGTACCATCGGCAAACTTTCCGGTGAATCGCTTTTCAACCTCATTGCGTTAGTAATAAGGTCGTAAAGTGGTTCACCGGAAAGTTTGCCGATTGTACATTGATAAAATTCTTATGGCTATAATAGTCGCGAATCATATTTTGATCAAAATACAAACTAACATTGACGCAAACTGTAAAACGTAAGAAAATTTAAATTTTGCGGGCTACTTTTGCGCATTCACTTTAATGAAGGAGTGTTTTTGAATGAATGTGGTATATCGTGTACACTACACACACACACACACACACACACACACACACACACACACACACACACACACACACACACTACACTGCACACACACACACACACACACACACACACTACACACACACACACTACACACACACTACACTTATGGATAGGTTCAGTTCTTCCACAGTTATTTTTATCTTTGATTTTGAATCATAGCTATCATAATTTTCGTTCCTATAAGGTTACTGTCAAAGGGAAAATAACTGTGATGAATTGAATGAAGACGTGTGATAAGTATGATAATTAAAGCTATTGAAAGAAGAAACTAAGGAGTGAATGAACGACTGAATGGAATGGATAATCTAACTTGATTTGAATGCATACAGCAGCAAAGAATCGATGAATGAACGATGGCTTGCATAAATAATGTATCAAGGCGAAAGCGCCAGGGTAGCCCGCGAAATTCAAAATTTCTTACGTTTTTTGCAATTTGCAAGTCAGTATTAGGTTTTATGTTGATCAAAATTTGATTTGCGACTGTTACATGTATGTATTTACAGAATTATAATCATTAAAGTCATCAATACAACTCTTTAAGACCAGGTAATCCTGTTGAATGACTATTTCATGAAATCTTGACATCTGAGGATTGTACTAACTTATGGAGTTGTATTACTGATTCTAATGATTATAATTCTGTAAATACATATTTGTTACGGTAGCGAATCATACTTTAATCAACATACAACCTAAGACTGACTTACAATTTGCAAAAAACGTAAGAAAATTTGAATTTCGCGGGCTGTCCTGGCGCTTCCCCCTTAACTAAGGAGTGCACGCAAGATTGAATGAATGAATTTACGAGAGAATGGACGAACTAAAGAGCGAATGAACTGTTAAATTAATACACCCGGGAATCAACAATGAGTGAATGATTTACAAAATGATTTTTTTAAAACAAAATAAATGAACGAATGACCAAACAATGAATGAATACATACATGCCGATGTGCCCGCTTCTTGTGCGCGTTAAGTCCGAATGTGCCGATAAAGGCTTCTCCACACACGTCACACCAAATTAACTCGGACGGATGGTGTGTACGCAGGTGAGACAGATGGCTTGACAGTTTCCTAAGAAGAAACGGCGCAAAAAAAAATTAAAACTCATGATATTGTGAACAAAATCCGATTCAAATAGGGAAGTATTGACATCCACGCGGGCGAAGCTGCTGGCAACAAAACTATTTTTAAAATGTTTGTCTGTCTGTTTGCTTGTTCCGACTAATATCCGAAACGGCTGGACCGATTTTGACGGAACTTTCACTGGAGATAGCAGATATTATAAGGAGTATGTACGGTTTTCACCGTACTCCTTTTCCTGATTGATAGGGTAGGTACCTAATGAAACCATTATAATTATTTCACTTGATACGTGCATTGAGTCCACGACCTTAACTAATGATAAAATGATGTTTTTATGACGCGGTCCGAATGTGAACTGAAGTAATTATTAACTCTTAAAATGTCGATTGCACACCATGTGTACAGATAACAATAGAATTTCAATTGTGTCTGCTAATTAGCGCGCGACGGGTTAAATGTGTGGCGTAAACTGATGAATTTGCTGAATGTGCGGTTGCACCGTACAGAGTAACCTAGGCTACTTTTATTAATAATTAGGGTTCCGCGCAAAAATTGAAACCCGTGAAATTGTGAACAAAAGAAGATTTAAATAGGGAATTTGTTTTCCGACATCCACGCGAACGAAGTCTCGGGCACAGCTAGTATGTAATAAAAAAACCGGTCAAGAGCGAGTTGGACTCTTGTTCCTGCATCATTCATCTTTCTAACCTAGATTTGTTCCAAAATGTCATGATTTCCGAAATCAATTTAATGAGAATATAGATCGTACTTATAGAAATAGATAGAATAGAGAATATAGATTAGATCCTCCGACCAGACGGGTGTTGTGTCTGGTGGGCAACTGCCCGACGGTTGATGTCGGGACGTTGTATATATGCTAGTCGCGCGGTAAACACTGACTGCGCGATGCAGGATTGCGTGACGTCAGTGTGACACGTAGTTCGTATGTGGCGATGTAGATTCCGCCACAAGAACAAAGCTAACTTAGAGAGATTGGTGATTTTATGGTTATATTATGTAAATACATAATATAACGAGGAGCTCGTGGCTAAGTAATAACAGCCGCACGGGTCGATCCATCAGGTTAAGCTACGCTTGCCGGGTTGGTCAGTGGATGGGTGACCATTCTTTACATACCGAGACTACTCCGTGCCTCGGAAAACACGTTAAGCCGTTGGTCCCGGCTGTCATTCGTGGATCTTTGACAGTCGTTAAGGGTCGTCAGAAGCCCGAAAGTCTGACAACCAGTCTTACCAAGGGGTATCGTATTACCCAGTAACTGGTTTGTGGAGGTCAGATAGGCAGTCGCTCCATGTAAAATACTGGTATTCAGCTGCATACGGTTAGACTGGAAGCCGACCCCAACATAGTTGGGAAAAGGCTAAGCAGATGATGATTATGTAAATACATATTAGTATTATTAGTTATAGCCGCGTATCATATTTTTATCAAAATACAATCTGATAATGACCTGCAAATTGCAAATTGCAAAAAGACGTAAGAGAATTTGAATTTCGTGGCTACTACTGCGCATCCCTCACAGTTCTTTGTTTCGAAACCACGCCAATTCAGCTAATCCCGACATCTGCTAATGACGTATTACTATTATTTATATCACACGATGAACGAAACCGCCTATTTAATAAAAACTTTTTTACAAAAAAATACAACCGACTTCCAAAAACAACACTACAAAGTGAAAAATAACTTTAATTTCGGAAGTCGGTGTTGGTGTTAAATGTATTTTCGTTTTTTGCCACCGACTTCCGAAATTAAAGTTATTTTTCACTTTGTAGTGTTGTTTTTGGAAGTCGGTTGTATTTTTTTATAAAAAAGTTTTTATTTTTCACTTTTTAGTTGTGGTACCTACCCCACACAAATTCTAATACCACTATCTGCAAAACAAACTAGAACATCATCCATATAAAAGTGGGGAAAAATTACGTATTATTGAAGCTAACTCAAAAACTACCGAAGCAAAGTTAATCAATTTTATATGGGACCAACTGTGATGTATACCCTCTCGAATAAAACAAAAAAAAATCCAAATCGGTCCAGCCATCTTCGAGTAATCGGGGAACATACATAAAAAAAAAAAAAAAAAAAAAAGGTTCCGACGCGACGAATTGAGAACCTCCTCCTTTTTGAAGTCGGTTAAAAAAAGGGGTTTCTACAAGACACGATATTAAAGTGGTTTGCACTTGGTAAGATATAATCGGGGAATCATACAGATGTGGCGGCATCTACATCGCCACATGCGAACTACGCATCACAATGACATGACGTCACGCAAATCCTGCAACGCGCAATCAGAGTTTACCGCGCGACTAGCATATACAACATTATTTTTAGTAAATACGAAATCTGAATATAGTTTGTTCAGAATAAATAACTGAATCGATTGTAATAATTTTTATACCGTGTTATATTTTGCCCCAAAAATCTTTAAAAAAAGTTACTATAGGACACCGAGCGACGAACACAAGTCACGGCAAGTCATAGGCAGGGGCGCACAGCGGGCGCCGCGTGGTGATCATGTTTTTGTACGGAAAACCAGGTAACATAACAAGCTTATAAAAAAAATAATCTATTAATATCAGACACAAAGGCCCATAGCATGTTAGTAACAAAAAATTACTTAAAAACCTATGTTATTAGATATATATATATATTTTTTTTAATTTTTATAACTGTAATTTTTCATGATACAGTTTTGAAATTTTGTACATAGATTCTTTACATAAAAATACTAGACACGTGTTTCGGGTTTCGCATATACTAAAACTGATGTTGTATACAACGTCCCGACATCAATCGTCGAGCAGTGGTGTGCCCACCAGACACGACACCCGTCTGGTCGGAGGATCCTCCCTTTTCTATGGAGGATGAGTGAACTTTTCACCCTATTCCTCATGCCTCTATACGGAATTGGGGCCCAGGTGGTGTTCCGTAGTTTCTGCCTACCCCAATGCGAGAAGGCGGGAGTTTATCACTACTTAGTATAAAACAAAGTCGCTTCCCGCTGTCCTTCTGTCCCTATGTATGCATAGATCTTTAAAACTACGCAACGGATTTTGATGCGGTTTGTTTAATAGATAGAGTGATTCAAGAGGAAGGTTTATATGTATAATAGAAGTGGGCGAAGCCGCGGGCAAAAGCTGGTATATGTATGTAATGAATAAGGAATACTTACTCATAAGATTTTCCACAGTGGCGACATTCATGCATTTGTCCTCCATGCATTTTAAAATGTTCTTTAGCGTTGAAACTGAAAAAAAAAGAAAAACTCATGTTGCATAATGTCAAACTCAAAAATAAATCAAAGGGTCGTCCTTAAATCACTTGAGGTTCCAACAGGAAGGGAGGGGTCAGCAAGGCTAGATAGGCGGATGACGGCTGATAGAAAAGTATGGATGAATAAGACATGCTGTGCTTACCACTAATACATTGGGATGAGGGCAGGAGAATGATGTTGACTGTAATAGGTAATACGGGTTGGTTTCTGCAACTCGGTGGGAAAAACGATTATTCGATCCACCCCAGCTCCTCAAAGCCAGCAACGCCTTGGTGTTACTGACAACCTCCCGGAGGGTACCTGGGTTACCGAAGTACTTTGCCCTGTATGCGGCGACCACCGGGCAGTTTAGAAGCACATGAGCTGCTGTCTCGTCGTCCTCCATGCAGGCCCTGCACAGCGGACTGTCTGTGACTCCTATGACAATGAGGTGTTTATTAAATGACCCGTGGCCAGTTATAGCTGATCTTTGTCGTGACCGTAAATGTCGTCGGACCGCTTGCATTCAAGGTTGCGTGTGTAGGCTCAGCCCGTGTTCCGCGGATTTAGCCGTGGTGATTTTGGTGGCACACAGAACCTGGATGTCGAAGCGGATACATCTGTGGTCAGAGCAGGAGGCTTTCTTAGAGACCTGCCACCCGGTGGTGATTCCCGCCGCGCCTTCTGTTGCCAGAGTGAGATCAATGATTGTGCGGCTTCTCCTGGTTACGAAAGTTGGTTCAGAGCCAGTGTTTACTAGGGAGAGGTTAGTCGAGAATAAGAAGTCAACCAAGGCCTTACCCCTCTCATTTTGCGTGTCTATACCACAGTTGGTGGTCAGCATTGGTGTCGGCCCCGACGACGACCTCCAACCCGCGTCTCTCGCAATGGCTCACGAGGCGGGCAAGGTCATGGGGAGGCGGCGCCTCCGCCTCAGGCATGTAGACCGAGGCGAAAACGATCACCATCTCCATGGCGTGGTCACGCTGTATTAGCAGCCTTGCTGCAGAGATATCTCTGCAACAGAATTCAGTTAAGAGCTGTGTTTAAGATTACCTGTGGCATAGATGCACGATCTGGGGTGATCGTGATCTGTAGTGACTAGGACCTTACCGCCAAGATTGGAGAGTCCTTGTATAAGGCCCGCCCTAATCCACGGCTCTTGGATCAAGGCAATGGCCGTGTGTTGAACCTCCAGCCACTTGCGAAGCTGAGCCGTCGCGGTCTGAATGTGGTGGAGGTTTGCCTGGAGGACTCTACAGGTCGACGAAAGGGACGCCATCGCTGGCCGAACCCTCTTTGTCCCCCCCAAGTTTGAACCCGGCAAACGGGTCATCTTCGTCGCAGCCGACTCCTCCCGGGCCTGAAGCCGGGGGCAGAATCACGTTGTCCAGCAACTCGCCCGATAGAGGGACGGGTCCTTCGGTAGCGGCGGCAGGGGCGGCCGACTCTCCAGCAGCAGTTTCAGCCACGGATGCTTCCGGGTTGTGTAAAGGGGGAATAGACTCGCCTGCTGGTGTCTGCGGCAGCTGCTTCAGCGCCTCGCAGACGGTGCCCGTGGCAGGGTCCCATCCCTGAGGGACGTCAGTGTACCTGCCGTTCCGACCCTGGAACTTTACGTACACCGCCCCTAACCCAATTGAGAGGCGGCGTCCGGCCTCCATCAGAGTCGGGATTTGGTCGACAGGGACACCGAGCACCACAAACCATGCCGCGGCTTGTTTGTCAACGTGCAGCAGTACCCACCTCTTGATATTTACCCAAGGGTTCTGGTAGCTGAGAGCGCGCCCAATAATGGACGGCTCTCCAAAAACCCCCTGCTCGTCCGGGATCACGACGCCACACCGTACACGTTTCTGTATCTCCGACTGACTCTTAACGACTAACGAGGTGCTAGTTGGAAGAGAAAGATCGGAGACTGATTTCCTTAGCCAAGCTAAGGTGTGGTCATTACCGCACCACAGTTTAAGGACACCCCCAGCGAACAACGGCTTGGCGTTGAAGGTCGGCCCTGGAGTGTCTTGCTTGGGGGAGCAGGCCTCGAGGATGATCTGCTTCTGGATAGCAGCGAGTACCTGGTCCGATACGTCCTTGCTGAGGATCCCCGTGCGGTCGCAGGTGATCGCGACGTCTAGGGTAGAGCTGGCAGCTTGGACGTAGCTTCGTTGGGTGACCCGTTTGGATTGATCAAGACGCGGCCGCTTATGCTCCCCTCGAGGTGTCGGAGTCTCAATGAGAGCTCGCTTGGCCGCGGCCTGATCCTTCCAATCGGGTCGCTGTGTCTTACTGATACCTGCAGCCGGTCTCTCTGGAACACTGGTTGGCGGTTGACAGGGCGTTGGTCGGCTAGTGCCGGCCTCTGCCTGCGACCGCTTTCCGGCGGAGAAATTGAGCTGGCCGCTTGTCGGTTTGCCCGAACTAGCGGCAGTGGCCTGTTTATTGTGGGAGTCTTTACCTGCCCACCTGCGTGCTTGGCGGCGCTCCTTCCTCGTTACTCTGTGCCAGGCGCGTATGAACGCATCATAGATTGCGGAATCATCGGAAGACATCGGAAGGGAGGAGGCTACAGGAGCCTCAGGAGGAGGAGAGTGTTTGGTTAGACACTCGATACCGGTGTTACCCAGCACTGGCGTCTGTGTGGAGAGGGTCTGACCGGCAGTGGTATTAGTCCTCACCTGAGTGTTAGAAGGGTCGGTACTGGTCCCAATCAGCGCCGACATCCTTTGTTTGTACCAGGAATTTTTAGTTTTGGTCTTAGCTGTGGTTCTCGCCAAAGCCAGACCGGCACCCGCGCTGGTACCCGCAGCGTTAGCTACAAGGCCACCAGGGGCGAGGAAAGTGCAAGCACCTCCCTTGGGAGTCTCATTGGCTATCGCCTCCACTCCGGTGTGTTTGTTGTTAACTGGCCTTTGATTGTCCATGTTAAAGTTGATTTTAACATTCATCTCTCTGGCTCCCACCCTCCATGGAGCCCGCACCTGGGAACGTCTTACTATAAAAAAGCTTGATCGTTAGGACTACCAGAGAGATATAGGGGCGCAAGGCTGGTTTACAGTGCGACATCGGGTGCTCGATCAGATTGGCGTAGAGGGTCGAAAGGCCCACCCCCAACGAACTGATCAACCATCACTTACACCGTCAGCATGACCTTTACCTACCGCTTCAGCCGTCCGAGGACAACCTCAGCGGACCTCACGCACCTCGCCTGTGGCCCTCTGACGGGACACTGTGACCATTTCCCTACCCCTGGCTATTGGGTAGGGCCACCGTTTCGCTTGAAATCCAGACCAAAGGGGGCGTGTTGCCTTACGGGCACATTACAGCCAGAGCCGCTCGGCTCAACCCCCCAGGACTCCTTCATCCCCGCTCACGGCGCTCAACTGCGCAGGTCCTAGCGCAGGTGACTATTTACTCCTACTCGCCATCAACAGATTTTAGTGATGGTCGAGCCCGCCACCACCCTGTCACAGAGGGTCGCGGTTAGGAGTGGAAATTGGAAAGGTGGAGGTGTGAGGATTGGGGATGTGGGTAGGATGGAGTTGGGAGGGATAATGCGAATGGGACAGGAAGGATAGGACGGGAAAGAATAGGGTTAAGGGAGTTGGGGAAGGGATGTGATGGCGCCTGGTGGTTTTTGTTACATCTATTTCTTATGGAATTAGACCAAAAACGGGGTGGCAACCTCGGGAAGGTACATCCGCCAGACTTGCCTTGAGGATCTACACGACTGTAGCGCTCTCCCTCAAGACCTCGCCACTCTACCATCTCTGAAGGAGGCGGTAGGGTAGGCCTGCATCTATACTACCAAGCAAAGCAAAGCCTAGCATGTCGTTGTGCAACCGCAAAAGCATAAACCCAGACCCCCCCCTGATGTTGATTGTACAACGTGTAACGTTAAATACGCAAACCTCTTAAGGGGTCAATGTACTCATCATTATGAACAACTTTTACTATGGGACAAAACCTGAAGTCGCGAAAAAAAATCAGCTCTTCAGTACATTTTGACGAATTATGCGAACATAAATGTACCAAACAGCTGATATTTTTTTTCGCGATTTCAGGTTTGGTCCTATAGTAAAAGTTGTTCATAATGATGAGTACATTGACCCCTTAAGAGGTTTTGCGCATTTAACGTTACACGTTGTATACTCTGTTCCAAAACAATTTGATGAAAATGGAAACAAATGGGTTAGAAAACGTAGTACCAGTGGCTGACAATTTGTAGTGCCACTTACTCAATGTATCGCCGTAATCTTTTGATTACGTAAAAAGAGAAAAAATATAATAGGTTGGGGAAAAAGTTTCTTCGCATTTTTTAAGAAAATTCAAAACATTTTTTAATATACATTATTTACATTTATCTAAAGTATGTAGGTACCATTTTGTTCAATAACTTTTTGCAATCTTGTAGGTAGGGAGATGATCCCATTGCTATAGAAATTTTGGAACTTCTGATCAAAATACCGCGACAAGTGGTTTTGGCAGTCCTCTCATGATGTTAACCTGACAATCCCTAAAGAATTCTGAAGAGACCGAAACAGGTGGAAATCTGAAGGTGCAAGGTCAGGACTATACGGCGGATGCATTAACACCTCACAGCCAAACTCTCTTAATTTTTGCTTAGTGGCTAAAGATGTGTGAGGTCTAGCGTTATCATGATGAAACCCCCCCCCCTTCTTTTGATTAATTCCGGCCGCTTTCTCTCAACTTCTTGCTTTAATCTCATCAGTTGTTCGCAGGAGTTCAGAATCGATGGTCCTGGCTGGTGGTAACAGCTCATAATGAATAATGCCCTTCCAATCCCACCACACACACAGCATCAAATTGTTGCGAATTAACCCGGGTTTCGCCACAGTCTGTGAAGCCTGACCGGCCTTTGACCACGACCTTTTTCGCACGTTCTTGTCGTACGTGATCCAATTTTCATGACCAGTTATCAGCTTCTTCAAAAACGGTTCGGTTTCAGTACGTCGTAATAAAGAATCACAAATGAGTACCCGGTTCATTACGTTTCTTTCAGTAAGCTCGTGAGGTACACAAATATTGAGCTTTTTTGTGTACCCAGTTTTTTTCAAATGCGCCAAAACTGTTTGACAAAGTCTGGCACAACGGCTTAATTTATAAGCTGTACAAACTCGGAGTGCCTGACCGTCTCGTGCTCATCCTACGAGACTTTTTGTCGAACCGTACTTTTCGTTACCGTATTGAAGGGGCACTTTCTGCCCCCCATCCGATTCGCGCGGGGGTCCCACAGGGCTCCGTAATTTCTCCCCTTATTTTTACATTATTTACTAGCGACATCCCGAAAAGTAAAAAGGCTCAGTTGGCTCTGTTTGCAGACGATACGGCCATATACTGTTCGGGACGTGACCAAAACGCGATAGCTCGTAACCTCCAAACAGCAGTCGATACCCTCGGCTGCTGGTTCCGTCGGTGGAGAATCGAGGTCAATCCTGATAAGAGTCAAGCGGTTCTCCTTTTGAAACCGTATTTCTCACGTTCCATTCCCCGACCAATCACCATGTTTGGTAAGCCGATCCCTTGGGAGAAGCGAGCCAAATATCTGGGGGTGACTCTCGATCAACGCCTCTCCTTTGCGGAGCACATTAAGCTGGTACGTTCACGGGCCGCTTTTGCCCTCGGTAGATTACATTACGTTTTAAATGCACGCAGCAAACTATCTCTTAAGTGCAAATTGCGCATTTACACTGCGTGCATTCGTCCCATCATGACGTATGCGGGTTCGGTATTTGCACACGCCAAACCCCGTTATCTGCATCGGATGCAGACATTACAAAACCGTTTCCTCCGAAGGATAACGGGCGCCCCTTGGTTCGTTCGGAACGCGGACCTCCACCTTGACCTCAGGATCCCCACGATCCATCAATTTTTGAAGCGCGGCTCGAAGCGCTTCTTTGATGCCGCCGCGAAGCATCGCAACCCTTTGGTTGTCGAGGCCGCGCGCTATGCCCCCTCTAAAATTAGTAAGACTCGCCGTCCGCGACACATTCTCACCGACCCTGATGACCCCATAACCCTCCTTCAGGAGAGTAGCAAGGCCACCAGTACGGTTTACAAACGTAGACCACCCAGGAATACATTCCGACCTCGCCGCCGAGGTCGCAATCGTAACCGCCCCCCCCCCCCCCCCATCCCCTACTCGGTGAAGCTGTGCCAGCTGGGGGCACAGCTGAGCCTGTAGCATTTATCCCCCCATTATGATCCAGCCTGCCCCGTCTGGCTGTCATATTATTATTAGCGACGCTCAGTCGACTATTAATTTACTCTAGTTTTAAGCCTGGCCGGGGGCTTTAAGTTCGCTTAAAGAACCCACAGGAAACGCCCGGTTGAGCAGTCTCGACCCTCAGTGGTCAACTGCGAGATGCCATGTATAACTAACTAACTAACTAACTGCGCCAAAACTGTTTTGTGGTCAATTCCCAGTTCTTCAGCTACGTCGTAACTACTGATATGCTGATCTTGCTCCACTTTTTCAAAAATGGCATCCATTTTATCCGTAATAGGGCGACCAGACCGACGTGCATCTTTGACATCAAAATTTCCGGATTGAAAACGCTTAAACCAAATTTGTGCTACTCTCACAGACACTGCACTGGGTCCATAAACATCGCAAATTTTTTTCGCGGCTTGCGTTGCATTTTTACCTTTTTTGTAGTAAAATTTTAAAATGTATCGAATTTCTTCATTAGATTCACTCATCTTGACAGTACGAAAAACAAATGAAAATCACACATTTTCCTAATTTGAATTTGGAATTATGTTCTATAAAATTTAAACTTTCAATGATACCAAAACCAGTCAGATACAAATAGAGCCAAAGAGATTTTATTTTAAGTTCATACATACTACATATAATGCGAAAAGACTTTCCCCAACCTAATACGTCCAATACTTTTTAATAATCTACATGGGGGACAAAAAAAATATTTAGAAATCAATTTTTAGGGTTCTGTAGCCAAATGGCAAAAAACGGTACCCTTATGGATTCGTCATGTCTGTCTGTCCGTCCGTATGTCACAGCCACTTTTTTCCGAAACTATAAGAACTATACTGTTGAAACTTGGTAAGTAGATGTATTCTGTGAACCGCAACGTGCGGTTCACAGAATACATCTACTTACTTTAAATATAGAAAAAATAAACAATAAATTTTGGGGGTTCCCCATACTTAGAACTGAAACTCAACAATTTTTTTATCATCAAACCCATACGTGTGGGGTATCTATGGATAGGTCTTCAAATGATATTGAGGTTTCTCATATTTTTTTTCTAAACTGAATAATTTGGCCGAGAGACACTTCCAAAGTGGTAAAATGTGTCCCCCCCCCCCCCCCCCTGTAACTTCTAAAATAAGAGAATGATAAAACAAAAAAAAATATATGATGTACATTACCATGTAAACTTCCACCGAAAATTGGTTTGAACGAGATCTAGTAAGTAGTTTTTTTTTTAATACGTCATAAATCGGTCTATTATTAAAACCTCGATCAAAGTTACTCGTACTTGGCCGCTTTTTTTAAGATTACGGCGATATATTGAGTTAAAATGTAATATGACTTCATGCCTTGCTAGATTCTATACTGAACTGTGACCTAGCGAGCCCCCACACCCCAACTTTAATGCGTTTTACCTATGTAATTTTGTCTGACTGACGATGACGGACTAAATAGAATTTCTTTCTTCTAACCCAGCCATCATCCTTAATGATTGATTTGATTATTTGAATACTTTATTCAAACAAGAACCGTTCGAAAATGTGATGTTTTAATGTAGAAACCTTTTAGATACATATGAATGTGTTACTAATACCATTTAGCGAGTGATTGCGCAAGAGTGTAACCCGAACAGGGTGTGTTTATATTTTATCAGAAAGTTTTGGAACAAGGCATAGTGGTACTTACGTTGTCCTAGAAATGTACGAGCACTGTTTGCAAGAGAACTTCAGTCGATGGCTTTTTAGATGTTGAGTTAAACCTCGCCGATCTTTGTAACGAAATTGACAGAATTCACATACTACGCTTCCTCGACTCTGAAATTATAAGTTAAATAACTATTTTAATTTATTTTTCAAAGTAAGCAAACTGAAGTGGCAGTGGGCTGGCCATGTTTGTCGAAGGACCGATGGCCGGTGGAGCAGACGAGTCCTAGAGTGGAGACCGCGTAACGGTAAGCGTAGTGCGGGGCGCCCCCTAGCTAGATGGACCGATGAACTGAAGAAAGTGGCTGAGGCAGACTGGATGCGGAAGGCGGAGGACAGAGTGTTGTGGCGCAACCTTAGAGAGGCCTATGTCCAGCAGTGGACTGCGATTGGCTGAGTTGATTGATTGATTGAACTATTTTAAGCAATAAAGATAAATGTGAGTTTTAACATAAAACATAAGCTTACGCCTTCTTCACATGTAAGCAGAAACTACAGAACGCCACCTGCTACGATCCTCACATACTCCTATTGCCTCGTTTACGTTCATTCATCCGGTCATACACGCACGCTGGCTGCGAGTACTACGCACCTGACCTTTCTGAAGAACATCAGAAATAAGGTCACTATAATGTCTTCCTAAGGCGTCCCCTCCCGGCGGCCTCCCCTTCACTCACATCTGCCTTGTAAATAGCTTTTGTAATGCGCCTCTCATTCATCCTCTCAATCTCAACATGACTGACCCATCTAAGCATACTCTTTTCTAGTTTATTTCTATTATTATATTCTCTAGCGATGTACTAATGTGAAGACATTTTAAAACATCGAGATTTTTGTGCTTTATACAGATGGGACACTCCGCAGTCTAGGTATGAAGCTACAAGTACGCGGCGAGCTCATCTCACTGGGTCAATTCAGTGTGGGCTGCCGCGCACCGGCCGGCTCGCACGTTAGTTCGATACTCACTCACGCGCCGCGTCGTAAAAGAAGACAACCCTAACGAGTCAGAAGGTATAAGAGTTACGCGATAGAAAGAGAGGCAACTTATAGGTGAATAGAACTGTAGGCAATGAAGCGTTGTGCGACCTGAATTGCACTTTATTGTGTCGCAGCAAGAGTCGCTTTTTATTTAAATGATTTTGCGGAGTGTCCCATCTGTATTAATCTGTGGCTATATATAAATTAAATGCTAATGTACACACAAGCCTTCTGGAACAAATTGTCGAAATTATGGCGGTAACCGCATCAAAATATATAACATCCCATTAAAATAGATAGACAAACTTTAAAAAATAATTCAGACCACAAAAATAAGGACAATGTGTTTAAAAAAATAATAAGTAAAACGCATATAAGAAAAAAAATCAGCTAACAAAAGTACACTAAAAATGTTGGTTACCCAATGCATAAACACATCCATGTCTTTGTTATCTCATAATTCTGATACTACAAATGTGCAGGCGCACGTGACCACGTCACCGCCCGCGCCCGCCGCGTTTTTTCATTATTTTAGGTCAAAATAAAATCACTTTAATCAGTGTTTTTTTTTGCTTGGATATCTTTGGTTAGACGTACTGAACGCTGTGTTATTGTCCATCTATTTTAATGGGACCTTACATAGTGGAGTATACTTACAAGAACTATAGTATTGTTAAAATCTCGCTGCAGACTCGGTCTTAAAGCATAATCGGAGTAGGGATATGTGCTAGTTGCGCGCGCTCAAGGCCATTATCGATAACAGAATCATTAAAGTTATCACGTAAACATCAAATGGCTTTGGAGCATGGTCATGAAGTTATCCGCTTGCCGCCTTACTACTGTCAGTACAATCCCATCGAGTTGGTGTGGGCTCAAGTAAAAAAGTTGCAACGAAAAACAAAACCTTCAAGATAGCTGATGTCGAGAAGTTAGTCGATGAAGCCATTTCCAATGTCTCCATTGAAAATTGGCAAAAATGTGTGGAACATGCAGAATTGCTGCAAGATGAAGACTTAAGAAAAGCACATTTATGCGAAGAGTTCATCATTCATGTGGATGATGATGACGATGACTTAGACGAAGAATTTTAATTTTCTATTTTTAGATTTATATATACGTTCTTTTGTTTATATATTTAATATGCTTTGTAGTCAATTTGGTAATAAAATTAAAAAAAAATGTGTATTTATTTCTATCACCCATTAATAAATATATAAAACTATCGATATCACTCATCGACTGCAGTAATGCACAGGACTACGTGTGGGCGTGGGCTGCCCATAAGGCCCGTGAGTGGGAAAGAGAGCGAAACACTCGAATGATTTATGACCGAGTCTGCAGCGAGATTTTAACTATACTATAATCGGTAACACAGACAGACAAAAAGCGACTCTGTTTTAGATATAAGTACAGGTAGTCAGATGGGAAATGTCGATTCCATCTATAACTTCATTTATTATAACATTAGAAAAATAACGGTTTCGTTACTTCGACATAAACGTAAAGTGACTCCGTATTTATTAATAAATAATTATATTTCAAGAGAAATACAAAGCAATTTAATTTATTTACCATTTAACTTTAAAGTGCAGTAATTTCAAAAATATTACTCAATAACTGTCGTTATTTGTCTCCTGCGCGTGTTTTTGCGAAATCTAACACATAAACATTTGTTTTCTTACACAAGATGTCTCCTGCGTATTCAAATATTTTTAGTTACACATTTTGTGTAGATGTTGTAATGAGTTCCGACGAGGAAGACGTGCTATCAGTTTGACAACAGGCGGCAATTGCCATATTTTTAACAACTTTCGCAATATCATCTCTACAGCGTTTACCTAAATTTTTGACATTTGTTTGTCGCTGGCATGAGATTGCGACTTGAATTTGAACGTTTTTAGGTACGAGAATTGGCATTCAGATGTGCGTGGTGCGCGCGGCAGTTGAAAATGAAATAAACCCTTCTCCTCTTCCCCCGCGCGGGGGAAGAGGAGAAGGGTTCCATGCAGCTCGGAAAACAATAACATCGTGTTTGCATACACAAATGTGTACGGCCACGCCTCATTGTTTCGATGTTTTTGTGTAATGTTTCGAAAAAACACGCGCATAAATGAAGTGTAGCTTTTTTTAATATGACGTGTAATAGTCATTCCGATACTTATCCTTTCTACAGAATAAAATATTTCATTTCATACTTACTGGATCATGCTGGGACAGAACATGTTTATTCAAAATATCTGCACTCATATACCCTTTAAAACACAGCTCACACTTATATGGACTATGCAAATAATTAGAACTCGACTTCCTATCCAACACATCTTTCAGCTGCTGTTCCTCACTCAACACTACAATTTCAACATCAAATGCTTTCTCAAAATCTGACATATTTTCTTTTGTTTCAAAAAATTTTCCTTTCTTTTTAACCATCTCAGATTTTTTGGTACATTTCTTTCTTAGAATTGTACATTTTTTCTTTATGTTGACATTTCTTTTAGGTTTTTCTGATACTATATTAGATAAGTCATTTTCGATTTTGATTTTGACTGTTTCAGCGTATATCTTTACGGTATCAGTATTTTGTGGTAGGTATGTGTAGTTGTCATCATAATTATTGTCAAAATCGTCATGATTGTTATCTATTTTCAATTCTGTAAAGTTTTCATTAGTAGTGTCATTTTCATTGATGCTTATTTGTTTTATTTCTGACTTTTCATGCTGTATGTAGGATTGAAAGTTGTTTAGATAGTCTGTTGTTATCTGTAACAGATAAAATATGGTTGCTTATTATTTATCCCCGACGGCGACGATTTATATGGATTTAGAAAAAAAACAACACAATAAGTAATACATACATTTGTATTTCTCATTCTGGCATCTTCTAGATAGTTGATGGCTCTTTGACAATGATCCCTGAATGTATTATATCTCAGCAGGAGAATGGTGCAATAGTTACAGATATACTGTGGCAGCGTGTCATATGGACAGACCTGGAATAAAAATTTATTTAAGAAGGATGCGCTGTGTTAGCCCGCAATATTCATTTTGTTTGAGTTTTTTTGCAATTTTCAGGTCTGTGTCAGGTTGTATCTTGATCAAAATATGATACGCGGGAATAAAACATGTATTTACATAATTTTAATCATAAAATCATCAATACATCTCTCTAAGTTTGATTTCGTGCAGATTCGTCGAACAAACAAAATCTGACAACTGCACAAAATCAAACTTAGAGAGATGTATTGATTTATTTATTATTTATTTATTTATTTATAGTTAATTAAAACGGTTATACACCAATTACAATAATTAACCTAGAAACACAATACTAATATTGTAATATCTACTACATACTTAATAAATAACAGTGGAAATTCTCTCATACTTTCTCTCGCAAAACTTCAGACACACTCGCATTATCTCTCTCCATTCATCGGCAAACAGATCACAATCAGGATTGACTGCCAGGAGGGCATTGAGGGCTTCCAGAGTCCGACACACCGGCGACTCTGCTCTAGCGACCGTACGACATGCTGGCCGAGCAAACAATTTGTGCCTCTTACTGTGGCGGTGACCTATATAGTTGCCAGGCACATATAATTGACAAAATATAAAATTGATGATTTTTATGATTAAAATTATGTAAATACATATGTTTTATTCCCGCGTATCATATTTTGATCAAGATATAATCTGACACAGACCTGCGAAATGCAAAACACCCAAAAGAAAAATGAATTTCGTGGGCTACCACAGCGCATCCCCCTTAATTGTTTATGTACAAGGGCTTGTGGCTAAGTAATAACAGCTGTAGTTGATAAATCAGGTTATACTACTCTTGCCGCGGTTGGTTCATGGATGGATGGCCATCTGTTACATATCGTTATCAAGACCTCTCCATGCCTCGGAAAGCATGTTAAGCTATTGGTTGCAGCTGTCATTTGTAGATCTTTGACGTCATTACAGGTAGTCAGATGCCCAAAAGTCGTATTGTGTAACCCAGTGATTGTCTTGCGGAGGTCAGATAGGCAGTTGCTCCATGTAAATTACTGGTATTCAACTGCATCCGGTTAGACTGGAAGCCAACCCCAACAGAGTTGGGACAAGGCTAGGCATATTGCTGCTATTGAGATATTCCTAAAAGGAAAACCTAATAACACTGCCCAACCTGAGTATCGAACTCAGGATCTAGTTCAGCAGTTTTGCTTGCTATCAAGACCTTAGAGATAGGCAGTTCAAATTTTTTATTTGAAATAAAAAATCTTGGTAGCATTTTACTAATATTCCTGTTCCCTAAATATACTTTTTGACACAAGAGATTTCACGTTAAGGTGAAAGCGCCAGCGTAAGCCGTGAAATTCAATTTTTCTTAAGTTTTTTCAATTTGCAGGTCAGTATCAGGTTGATGATCAGAATATGATTAGTGACCTTAACCAATCTGTATTTATATAATTATAATCATTAAAATCATCAATACAATTCTAAGGAATTACTATTTCATGAAATCTTGACATTTGAGGATAATACCAACCTATGCAGTTGTATTCGCGATTCTAATGATTATAATTCTGTAAATACACAATTGCTACGTTCGCGAATCATACTTTAATCAACATTCACCCAGACACTGAGATGCAAATTGCAAAAATAGTAATGAAATTTTAATTTCGCGGCTACCTTCACATAACCGCATCGTGAGGAAACATAGAATCGCTAATACTTGTGAGCAAGTGAATCAATGCTCGTTCCTTTTCTGTATGAGAACTGAGAAGAGTTGGATAGTTATTGTACTGGCTGGAGATATAGTACTTACGTACTGGTTTTTTTTTTACTTACTTCGTGGCCTGAGACATTCTTGTAAGCTTTTAAAAGTTCATCTTGATGTATGCCGTACAACTTCCTATTTGTTGTCAAACAAGCTCTGCAGGCTAGTAAATCTTCATTGAATTCGTTTTTAAGCGTTACCAGGGACATTTTAAACTTATATTTTGCAGATAAAATAGAGATCTGTGAAAAATCGTGTTTTTAACTACACATCAAAGAACTGTCAAGTGTCAATGTCAAAGGAACCGCCCAGAATTATCATCTAATCTCAATCGATGTGTAGGCTTTTGAGACATGCGTTAATTAAAAAGTTGTCTGCAAAATCACCACACCTCAACATACCGGTAATTCCTGAGAATATGCAATTTCGACAAGCTTGTCAAAAAAAAAAGAATTGTTTCACAATTTTCCTGCAAGTTTATATTTGATGCCTTCTTTTATCCGTAGCCACTCCCGCGCCTAACATCCGAAACTTACTAGTACCGTAAACCGCAATACCACAGGCAATACTCCCGAACGTCCGAGAGTTACCAGATAAAAAAGGGGCGGGGCGAAAGCATTCCGCGTCTTAGTTTTTTATTTATTGGAATTTTGTGTGTGAACCCACCCCTCGCATTCCAGGTTCTTTGGAAAGGTGGTTAGGTGTAGTATATTTTTGCCAAAAGCCATGAGGTTGTATCAGCATTACGAACAAAGTTAGTGTGGTTGGAAAAAAGTTTGCGGCGCGGGAGGCGCGCGCCAGGGTTGTTTTTTACCGAGATTGTCCGTATTTCAAAACTTCAAACAACAACAACAACAACTTCAACTTCTTCCTTTTCAAAGGTACAGTCCTACTAACTTATCTGTGCACTGAAAGAGGACGCCACCGTCGATGCGTCGACACAATAGAATTCTCTGTCTACGCAATCGAATGACATGCGTCGGCACAATCGAAGACATTTCAACATGACGGCCGTAGTTCCAATTTTCGCCATTTCACAGATAAGTTGGCAGGAGTGTAAATAGTTATTTGATTATTTCACACATAGGCAATATTTTAGGCAAAAAAAAGGTCATATCTTTAGATTTTGAAATAATTATTTAATTGTTTTTTATTGGCGATAATATAAACAAATTGTTTTTTTTTTGTGGGTATTGAAAAAAAACTAAGTCATTTAATGTTCTAAAACAAAATTCGTAATCTAGCCTAGTCTATCCACTTTAAGAAACAGTTTCACTATCAGTCCATAAATATTTTGCATGGAAGCCGTGAACCTTTATGTGCCGTGTATACCAGTTTTTTTGACAATATGTCCTTTCCGACTCATTTTACGATAAAGCAAAATTAAACTAGAGAAAAAGACAATGCTCAAAAAAAACCCAGGCTTGGCGGAAACAAAATGTATCTGAATTTTTAATATAAATGTGAAGTGAAATGACACGTATGTGGCATCATCAAAATCGATGGCTAAATATAAAAAAAAATGCTATTTGTTTCGTGGCAGGGATTTTTTTTTTTTGTCAATCAATCAAACGGATGTCAATGTCAATTAATGGCAGGCATTATTTTGAATTATTTGTTTTAGTTTGTTTTAGTCAAAGTCAATCAAATGAATGTCAATGTCCGTGCAGTCCCTCGATAACCTTTATTGCGATCTGTCCTTTCCTTGTTTAACCGATTTTTAACACTTATATTAAGGGTGGGTTGCACCATCTTACTTTAACTATAACAAACATCGCACCTTCAGTTCGATGTCTGTTATAGTTAAAGTAAGATGGTGCAACCCACCCTTGTTAAAGTTCCTGTTAGACAAAAAATGGGTTGTTCCATTTGACAATTTGTTAGCTGACGTCATAACTTTAACTGTTACCTTAACCGCCAACGAGTTATTGTTAAATATCTGTCACTGCTGTCAGACGCGTCGAATGTCATGTCCCTGCTCCGAACTTTATCTCTTACATTTGACATGACGGTGCAACAGCAGATCGTCATTCTATGGTCATTTTAACTTTAACGGAAACTATAACCTAGCCCTTGGTGCAACCCACCTTAAGACTTCAGCATTATTTTGGACTACTGACTTTGCATTGCGAATGGTATTTGTTTAAAATTAACAAAATTACGACGGGTTCGGAGACATGTTCTCTCTCGAGTTTTTTTTAATCTCACCGAGATTTCGTGGAGTACATTCTACGGAACTTAACACCGAACCAAAAGGTACGTACTTTTTAATTTTTTTATTGTAGATACAAACAGAAAGGAGGGTGATGTTTTTGAGGTGTATGGGTGTGGGTATGTCTATTTCTTTAGCACGCAACTGTAACAATGCTATGAAGTTGTTCATTTTTATAATCTTGTATTGTTACATATAGCCTTTAATGGGTCGAGTTCAAATGCCACGTCTATTGGCACAGGGTCGACTAGGCATACGTCGTGGTGAACATCTAGCCCCACGCGACCCTCAAGGTCCCATCTCATTTCCTGTTCCAGGATTCACTCTGGTAGCTAATACATCACGGCGTTGTAAGAATGCTGGACGATTGCATTAACGCACAGCTCCGCCAAATTCCTAATAGCATTAAGGTCTATCATGTTCTAGAACATAGATGCTTAATGGATTTTAACGATATTAATGATATGGCAGCGGAAGACCTACATTTCTAGATCGGTTTGAGTCACGAGCAGTTCAACAATTTATATGAACAAGTACCGAGCTTGCATCGCAGATCTAGTTCTGCGCGAGAAGATGTGGGTATTTTATCTGAGTAAAATAAGAAGTGGAGAACCTAGAGTACGATTAGGTACCGTTTTCAATAAGTCTAGGCAATCTATAGACAGAAAAATTCACTTGGCCAGACGCTGTCTTTTTAACGAGTTTGTTCCTCTGCATTTGGGGTTTGATAACCTCACCGGAGAAGAAGTGATACAGAGAAGTAGGATTCTATCAAACTATATATTTGGAAGTAATGAATCGCCAAGAGCCATTTTAATATGTGATGGTAAAAAGTTCCAATTTCTTTTTTCAAATACCAAGGTACAGTCTGCACAAGTTTCTGCTGATCTGCGCGGATGGAAATATGTTCATCGTGACGGGCCCGTACGCAGCAACAACCTCAGACGCTGTTTTTATGGAACAAATTCTACAAAACCATGATGGTCCGATGGAAGGAGCTGTAATTAATTACTTCCTAGTACAGGACGATGCATTTATAGTCGACAGAAATGTGAAGCGTTTCTTTTTGTTATATAAAGTATAGTTAAAATCTCGCTGCAGACTCGGGTCATAAATCAATCGAGTGTTTCGCTCTCTTTCCCACTCACGGGCCTTATGGGCAGGCCACGCCCACACGTAGTCCTGTGCATTACTGCAGTCGATGAGTAATATCGATAGTTTTATATATTTATAAATGGGTGATAGAAATAAATACACATTTTTTTTTATTTTATTACCAAGTTTACTACAAAGCATATTAAATATATAAACACCTACCCTGCATACTTAATGAATGCACTATGTTTACGTGACTACCTTAATGATTCTGTTATCGATAATGGCCTTGAGCGCGCGCAACTAGCGCATATCCCTACTCCGATTATGATTTATGACCAAGTCTGCAGCGAGATTTTAACTATACTATAGTATACCTATGCTAATTGTAAATATTTTAATTACCTAGGTACATTATAATTTTGAAATACATGAATGTTAACCCTGCCACTAAACAAATAGCAACTGCATACATTTAGCCATCGATTTCGATGATGCCATAGGTGGCATCACACACGCACACACACACGCACACACACACGCGCACGCACATAGGTGTGACATTTTATTAAACTCTTGTACTAAAAATCTGAGATACGTTCCATTTGCGTCAAGCCTGTGTTTTTTTTCATACTTCGTGAGCATTCTCCTTTCCTACAATTTAATATTTTTTTTTTGTAAAATCAATCATTTTGGCGTACGAGCGCCGTAATCTTTTTGAGCACCAAACGACTGTAGGTATACCTATTAAGATGAGAATAAAACACAATAATATAATAAACTTACACGTTTATTTACTACATACAAGGTTCAGTTTTCTTTTTATTTTCTCAAATAAAAATGCGATTTTCTACAGCCCATCAAATGTACAATTTTCACTCAAACTATATAATATTTTTATATACTATACCAAGTATTTTTTTTTCTAAAAAAATTTACATCTAAATTCTCATTAAAAAGAATTATGGCCGATTATTTTTCTTTAATTAGGTACATTAATTTTTAATGAGTTTGAGAAATTAAGTCTTAAATTTAATTACCTATAAAAACAGTTGTAATTATAAAAAAAAAAACATTATGTCGGCAGTGATTATTTTTAATGTTATACTTAGATATTTTAAATAAAATAATGGTTTTAAATTAATTTAAGATAGATTATTGCTTCTAAGAGTCCAGAAGAACAAGAAGTTTTTTTTTATTAAAACCACGAAGAAGTACCATATAAACACAGTTCTCATTAAATAAGAAAGAAAAACACAAAATCTTCATTTCAACCGAAAGACGTCCACTGCTGGACATAGGCCTCCCCCAAGGGCAAAATATCGATAAAAAATACCTACGATAGTAGGTAGGTATCTAAATCAGGTACCTACCTACGTTCTTCTGAACACTCCTCGCAATTTAAAATTAATATAATTATAATTTAAATAAGATTTTCTGGTTTCAATGAGTTATATCAGCACATCAACCCCACAAAGATAAAACAGAAAACCCACTATAAAAAAACAGTTTTTAGAAATGAAAGTGAGTAAGTTTTTAAAGAAAAGTGGTTCACAGCAAATTTAAAAGGTAACCCAATTACACTTTGCCCGACCGACGAGGACTTCATGCTCAGTGACCAATAGACCAACGAGGCAGTCAAATGCACTAATATCTCCCATTGCGCCCAGAAACAATAATTTGTTTCATAAATTTGTTTTCTTACAAAAAACTAATGATGTGTCCAAATATTGCTTTCGAATTCACGCTAAAATTAATATTGCACCTAAATTACGTTATATTCAATGAGGACTAATTTAGCTTCGAAATACGCCGTTCTTTTTAATGGTGGTGGTGGATTTAGAAGTTACAATAAGGCGAGCAATCATGGCCGTTCTGAACAAAGGCTCTCCGAACATTCGCGCATGTTCTCTCACGATGATGTCATAATATGGTCATGAATCATTGGTCGTATTTTATCTGAGCTCATTGATAAAGAGTCACTTTTAATTGCTTGTGAGAAAAAAATCACTTTTCCACTGCCTGCGTAACACAATCGGAATTTGAATAATTTTGAAACAAATTGCTAATCCATTGCTTCATATGTTCGAAAAATTTGTCTGCTCGATAACACAATTAATGTTATTGAACTGTCAAAATGAAACCAACTCCGATTGATAATGTGTTACGCAATGGCAGGATAATTTGACACGAAAAGTATTTTGACAGGTCTACATCTACAACAGCGCCCCCAAGTGGGATAAATTACGAGAATCTTAATCCGTTCAAAAATTAATGAACGGAAATTGTATACCCATCTCTTTTACTCTACATTAGGATGCGTAATATTTTCTTGTCTTTGAATTTTATAACATGACATTTAATTTTAATGGCATTGTACTAATTCGCCATGTCAACTATGTATGTGGTTTCCATGGAGATTTAGTTTATTATAGACGATAATGGCAGGATAATTTGACACGAAAAGTATTTGACAGGTCTACATCTACAACAGCGCCGAAGCGGGATAAATTGCGAGAATTGCTGCCATTAGGGTGCAGGTTGGTCTCCCCTCTGATGTCGCGGCCACATTAACGGGATATGCCGTTGATTACCGCGATGAAGGACGTTGGCAGGCCCACGATTTACCGCGATAATTTGACCGAATTTAACTGACGCGATGTTTATGGCGATGATGGGCATTGACTTTGACGTTAGTGTGGCCCGGGCATGAATGAGAGAGAGCGAGTTGGTAGATGTACCTTAATACTTCGGTTGTAGGACATGCTGGTTTCCATACGGTATATTATAATCAAGAATCTTATACCGGATGTTTATTTTACCGTCTTGAAAAAAATAGGGTATAATAAATAGGTAGACGGAGTAGAAGTCTATGGCATACCTACTTACCTAGTTTTTTTTTGGCTGAATTTGGTCAAGTATCAATAAATACTACAACTTCGAAGTAAACTTTTCACACTAGAACAAGAACAAAAGAAATTTTGAAAAAAAATTAATAAATCTTTTAAACAATTAAAAAACTACTACTCCGTTCACCTGTTATAGCCTATTTTTTTCATTACGGAAAAAAAAGTCATGCAGTAGGTATAGATATTTACAGTCCTACCAACTTATCTGTGAACTGAAAGAGGACGCCACCGTCGATGCGTCGACACAATCGAATGACATGCGTCGGCATAATCGAATGACATTTCAACATGACGGCCGTAGTTCCAATTTTCGCCATTTCACAGATAAGTTGGTAGGAGTGTAATTATAGCTTCTCATTCATGCCATGATGCCATGCTTCATGCCTTTATTGCTTATGCAAGTTCATAAACAATAAAGTTTTTTTTTTTGTTTTATTTAGTGCCAAGAAGTTTGGGAAGGCCCAAGTCCAGCGGCATACCGCTATGATTTGTTAAAGTTAGTCTTAAATCCACAACCACTATCACGCCGACACAAAACCCCATGAAACGTTCGAAAACAACAACAAAAATACACATTATTTTACTTCTAGAGATAGCATTATCACTAACACGATTTATTGCTTAATTAAAATAATAACTAGGAGCCTACTCGCTTACACGGGGACAGAGGTCTAGCTATGGTTAGCGTCCACCGAAACCAAGAGCCAGATTAGGGATGATGACAAAATATTTTTTTATCCGTCATGTAGATTCTATGAAAAATATTGGACACGTATTTTTTCTTTTTTATGTAAACAAAAGACTACAGCGATACATTGAGTTAAAATGTGGCATGACGTCACTCCTTGCTAGATTTTATGTGTAGTTTGTTATAGTGGTCACGTAGCGAGCCCACTCCTCAACTATAATGCGTTTTATCTAAGTTATTTTGTTATTAATATGATAAAGCAAAAAATACGTGTCTAATATTTTTTTATTATTGACTGACGCGGACGGACTAACGAGTTTTTTTTTTTACGTACGCATCATTTTTACTAAGTACTAAACATTATGTATTCCTATCGCATCTTTGCGAGAAAAACTTCTAACTCGAAAAAATGAGATATCTAATAAACTTTTTTAAAAAAAATACACAAAAAGATTCTACAGTCCTACCAACTTATCTGTGAACTGAAAGAGGACGCCACCGTCGATGTATCGACACAATCGAATGGCATGCGTCGACACAATCGAATGACATGCGTCGGCACAATCGAAGACATTTCAACATGACGGCTGTAGTTCCAATTTTCGCCATTTCACAGATAAGTTGGTAGGAGTACAATCGAATATTCAAATATCGAATAATAAAAAAAAAACACTTTTTCCGAAATGTCACGTTTTTCTCGCAGAGGCGATATATAGGTAGTACTTAGTAAAAAAAAAATAATCATCGATACAGTTAATCTGTAACTGATAGATCTTTGACAGTCATTACTGGTAGTTATGAGCCCGAAAGTCTGACAACCAGCCTTACCAAAGGGTGTCGTACTGTCCGACATTGGGTTTTGAAAATACTGGTAAGTATTCAGCTGCATTCGGTTATACTGGAAGCCGACCCCAACATAGCTGGGACAAGGCTAGGCAGATCAGTTAGGAATAATTGTGAGTTGATGATAGTTCTCGAAATAATAAAATCCGTATGTTTATTAAAATGTACTTAGTCTTTGCCCTAACCGGTGTCTCGAGTTTCGATGTACGGTATCCATTATATTGCGAAAATGGTCAGTAAATTTTTGTTTAAATCGCATTTTGTTCATCAAAATCATGTGTTTTTATATCCAACCCATTTGATGTGAATAATAGCGCCGGCATGTACAGTATAGCAAGCATATCTGGCCTGGTGGCTGTTATTGGAACTAACGAAATCTAATTAGACAAATAAAAATCAATTGTACGCGCATCACTTCAGAACGGTTGCACCTATTTGGCTTATATTTTTTTTGTTGTGTTTGTAATTGTCAGGACAAGGTTTTATGACAGTTTTTTTTTTTTTTTTTTGGAAAATTGCCCTGAAACGTCGGAAAGGATGGTATTTTTGTATGATAACAGACAACACACTGTCTAAACCACTGGAGATACAGACATGAAATTCACCAGGGCGACGCTGGGCACGAACAGCTAGTATTATAATAAAAAATAAATGCTGTTCGTTGATAAGCGCATCACTTAAGAACGGCTGGATCCATTTGAATATTTATTGTTAGCTGCTAACTAGCAGCGCCACCATTGAAAAATTAATAAGTCTGGAAATAACGAAAAAACAGCCGTTTTTGGCGTAAACTGCTATAACTTCAAACCCAGCTCTTTGCTCTGGCAAGAGGCATTAATTTATAAAGGCATCCACAGGATAGCTCGTTTAAGCAGCCACACAGACTACCTACTTTGGCATAAGTTATTTAAATATTCCCAGTTTAAAAGCGTAGCTTGTAGTCGTAGGAAAGGGATATTTTGAGAAAGGGACATTTCGGGAAAGGGACTATTTGAAACCAAGTGACATTTTGGGAAAGGGACATTCTGAGCCTGAACGCAGTTTTAATAAGTGGAACAATCATAAGTGACAGCTGTAAAATTTCAGAGTTGCCACTTGCATGAAAAAAAAATACACTAAATTTAAATTGTGAACTCTTATTGTAAACATACGTGACGTCATTCATAAAAAAAAAATCGCCAATAGCTCCACTACCACCCACCCAGATAGGCTTGCTGCACTAGAGTTCTTTCACAGTTATTTTACCTTTTAAATCACAATGATCTTTATTCTTGATACAATAAGGTTATTGTTGGGTTGCCCCCACTGACAAGTCTGTCAAAATAACAGTGATCTTTATTCTCCTTACAATAAAGTTGTTGTAGGGTTGCTGCTGTCAGACGTATAATAACTGTGAAGACTGTAGTTTTCTGTTGACATATACAAACTTTTTCTCTTTAAATTCCATTTGGAAACTCTTAGAATAAATTATTAACTACATATATTAGTAAATTCACTTTACATGGATGTTACTTAGTAAAAAATATTATTATGTTTGTAAAATATTATAAGTAGTAAAAAGCGGCTATTTATGCGAAATTATATATTAACTATGTTACGACTAGATTGTCTATGGTTTCCTTAGATAACGCAAAATGTACATGAAAAGTATGGCGTGATATTTAAAAATCAGAGATGCCTATATTTTCCATATCGGTGTTCATTCCATAGCCCTGCATCCCGCGCGGTACACGGGTTGCGCATGCGACTGCGCGTGTCGATTTTTTTAATGATTCACGCGCCAGTTTGAGGACGTCCATAATGTTAGTTGACACAATCGGCGTGGGCGAATTTCGTCTCTCATCGAGAACTATAGCCCAGTGTTATTTACTCAAATTACAAGACATCTTTTCAGTTTATCATTCATTACATATTATTTATAATAAGTTGTGTTTATTATTAGGTACCTATCATTTTGTTCGCAAATTCACGAAATGCTGGACCAAAGACTTTAGACATCTCTATGTTTTTATAAATTTTGTGACAAAGCGACTTTTTGCAATGTTATTTCTACAAAAACACAGCTAAAAATCGCCATGTGTACCTAGGAAATTGTTTACCTAAAGGATAAGAATTAATATGTGCGTAAGTGGTTATCAAAATAAGGTTAATAAGTATAAGTAGTAAAAACAATATAAAAAAATATAAATTTTCCAAGGAACCCTAAACTTTATGCGTTTTTTACAAAATGGTATTATGAATCGAGGTATGGTAACACTAATATAAGCATCGTTGATCGCCATTTTTAAATGATTCGCGCGCGATTTTAATGACAGCTGGTGTCAATACCAATTACGAAAAAGTTAGTCAAAATAGGTACGAAGTTTTTATTTTCATGACATTCCCAGCAATAGTGTAAGGAGCTTAAAACTTATGAAAACCTATTTTGTGCTTATAATTTGCTAATTCGATTTTTGGGACTAATATTTGCTAGGAACAGTACATAAGTACCTACCTAAAGTTTTTTATTTATAGTAGATAACACGCTAAAAATCAGCGTTGTGGCTCTTACGGTCACACTTTATGCTGAGTGATGGCCGTTTTGCGTAGATTTGACGCATATTTTCTTCCAATTTGCTCTTTTTTTTGTGTTTGTGTTCTTTCTTTGTGTCGCGTTTCTTTCTTTCTTAAATAAAACTAGTATGACCTACCTGATGTTGAGTGAAAACCTCAACTTACCTTTTACAGCTGCAAAGCATTTTATGCAATAGAAATCCCGGCTAGAAAATTACATCAAAATCGCGCCCGCTTCACACAGCTACAATAATACCATATTAAAAATCAAAATGGCGTATTTTTACAAAAAACAGCTGTCACAACTCTTAAAAAAGCTTAAACACTAAAACGTTGGTGTCTTATCGTTTTACGATTTAAAAATGAACATGTCAAAAACGTCAAAAGGAGAACGCTGATTGGTCGGCTCAAATTAGACGCGTAAAAAAGGTGTATAAGGCGAGAATTAGAGATTTTGCAATTTGTTTTCTAGTTGTTGAAGAGAACATGGGTGTTAGTTCGTCTGCGTGCGCTGTATGTGTTCCTCCGAGAGTGTGGAATTGGAAGATGTCGCTGACCTGAAACAAAATTTATTGATTTAACATGGAACGGCCAAGGGTTTTCTAGAAGAGCGGTGGTCAACACATAACGGCCGCAGTGACGGCTGTCATGAAAATAATGGCAGCGGGGTTTGACTGTACGGTGTCAAAAACGCTCTCTAAGAAAACACACCAACTTACTTTCATAAATAACGAATTGTTCCCTTTACGTCGAGTCTTGAAGGCAAGGTTCTGCAAGGATACTGATGTTTACGCTTTCTGTTCCCTTTACACCGATTTTGGAAAGGTACAGTCAAAACAAAAATAAAAAGCATTTTTACTTGACTGTTCATAGAACAATATTCATTATGGTCGTACTGACATAATCAATTATGGCTATGGCCCGGACTCCACCAAACCGGAGACGAGAGGAGAGGAGATGTATTTGAAACAACCAAAAGAATTTCGTTATTCACACATCTCGTCTCCACTCAGCTTCAGTGGATACCACTGAGCGAAGATGTATCATATTTGTATGACGCGATCGCAGCGGAGATGTGAGCTGTGCCTTGCAAGCTGGCGACAGCACGCAGCGAAGACGAGAAGAGATGTGAGCAGCGTGCAGTGAGCGGAGCCGCTAGTTCGCCCCACGTCGCACAACCCGCCAGCAGCTCAGTTCTGCTCTAGCCAGCACACATCTCCGCACAGCATCGGTGGATACACCCTAGTTGAAAAACATTTATTCTCGTTTCCGCTTCAGACATCTCCACACATCTCAGCTTTGGTAGAGTCCGGGCTTTACATAAGACAAAGTCAAATGATTTATTTCAAATAGGCACCTAAAAGGCACTTTTGAACGTCATAGTGTCTATGAAGTAATATTTCATTATAATACTTGCATAGAGGTACTAATAAAAAAATGTATTAATTACTTACCTCAATCTGCCTAGCCTTTTCCCAACTATGTTGTGGTCGGCTTCCAGTCTAACCGGATGCAGCTGAATACCAGTATTTTACATGGAGCGACTGCCTATCTGTCCTCCACAACCCATTAACTGGGTAATACGATACCCCTTGGTAAGACTGGTTGTCAGACTCGGGCTTCTGACGACCCGTAACGGCTGTCAATCCACGAATGACAGCCGGGACCAACGGCTTAACGTGCTTTCCGAGGCACCGAGGAGTCTCGGTATGTAAAGATGGTCACCCATCCACGGACCAACCCGGCAAGCGTAGCTTAACCTGATGGATCGACCCGTTCGGCTGTTATTACTTAGCCACGAGCTCTTTCTTTTAATAAATTACTTACCTACTTTTAATAAATCATTCAACTGTATTTCACTTTTATTTCTGACTGTACTTATTTGCGGCACTCGACGTCAAGGGAATAAAAGCGAGGACGAAATCATATGCTCGACGTAGAGGGAATAAAAGCGAGATGACTCTCACCACTCGACGTAGAGGGACTCGACGTAAAGGGAACAAATTCGTTTCAACGACGCGACGTCATTCATCCGTAAATTTTCGACGCTATGTGTAGGCTACCACTCTTCTATGAAACCGTATGTTGGTAAGGACTCACCTCGTTCCACCCGTATCTGTTCTTAGCCTGCACTATAGCCTCGTACACAGCGCCGGGCTCCAGACCGCGCAGCTCGTGCGTGACGCGGTGCGTCAGGGAGCCGGCGGGCTCGGGGGCCGGGATCACCACGTCGTGCCAGCGCCCTGGCTGCTGGAAAGACTCGTTGATCTGGAAGGGACAAAAACATAATCTATCTACATACCTATATATTAAAAAAAAAACCGGCCAGGTGCGCGTTGGACCGCGCACAAAGAAGGATAAAGTAGTTGGGATCAATTTATACCAAGAACAAACTCAAGATTGTAGTTGAAAACAAATGTTCTCCCATACATTCCAACTGTAAATGTAAGTTTGTACTCACAATATTGAGAGATTTACCATGTTATTTTAAGACCACAGACTTCATAAAGGTTTTCCTGTAATCTACAGGTAAGTAAAGAACTATTTTTTTCAAAATTTTAGGCACATTCATTTCGGAGATAAGGGGGGGGAATGGTACATTTTCGTCTATTTTCTTAAATAACTTTAAAACAGTTTATTATAAAATTATAAAAAAAAAAACTATTTGAGACCTACACAGTAAGCCCTTTAAATTCATTTGATATGTCAAAAGGTACAATTTGCAAAACCTTTTTTTTTTAAATTTTCTTATTTGCCCCCAAAAGTGACCCCTCCCCCCCATATTCTACTATGACGTCCTGCAAGGAATACGTCGAATTACAAGTAACCATGTAAGGGAGTTTAACTTTGTTAGCATATTTGTTTACATTATTGTGCATGTGTGTGATCTTTTGTTGGAGATCCTAAATAATTATACAACTGAGGGATAATTCCCGTATTTTTAACAACGGTCACAATCTCATCTCAGTCTCTATCCTACATTTTTGACATTTGATTGTGACTGAGATTGCGACTTGAATTTGAACGTTTTTAGGTACGAGAATTGGTCTTCAGTTGTCCAAACTCAAGATTTGCCAACGGGCAATGGAGCGCAGGATAATAGATGTCAAGCGTACAGATCGCGATAGAAACACCACCCAGCGCTCCATAACTCAAGTAGCGGATCAAACTGCCTATTAGCCTTTTCCCAACTATGTTGGGGTCGGCTTCCAGTCTAACCGGATGCAGCTGAATACCAGTATTTTACATGGAGCGACTGCCTCTCTGACCTCCACAACCCAGTAACTGGGTAATGACCCTTGGTAAGACTGACTTTCAGGCTTCTGACGACCCGTAACGACTGTCAAAGATCCACGAATGACAGCCGGGACCAACGGCTTAACGTGCTTTCCGAGGCACGGAGGAGTCTCGGTATGTAAAGATGGTCACCTATCCATGGACCAACCCCGGCAAGCGTAGCTTAACCTGATGGATCGACCCGTGCGGCTATTATTACTCAGCCACGAGCTCCTCAACTCAAGTAGCGGATGTTGGAGATAAAACAGCCAGGCTGAAGTGGGAGTAGGTCGGACACTTCGCACGAATGCACCCGGAGAGATTGGCAAAGATCCTCAGGCGTCCAGTATCACATTACCTTCACCACGGGCCGCGGTCTACCTCGACGGCTTTAGGTAGACCACGGCGAAGGTGGTGTGTTGATCTGATATTATTTGCAGGGCCAACATGGCAAGAGATCGCACAAGAAAGGTTTGGAAGGAAAAACGGGAGGTTCTTTCCGTTTCTTTGCCCAGCCGCGAGGCACAAAATAGCAAAAAAAAAAGGTTCTACTCACAGCTAATTGCCGATACAACAGCCTCAGCTCATCAAGCGGCGGGTAGCTGTCCACAGCGAAGGCGAGCATGTAGCGCGTGTGCGAGCGAGCCAGCGGCGCCGAGGTGAAGCGCGCGGGGCCCGGCCGCCCCGACACCTCCACGTGCTGCCGCGCGCGGCCCAGGCTGTTGTCCGCCACGCAGCTGAGGAATAAAGCAAGAAATCTTCTCTTATCTCTTAACCTTAAATCTTCTTTTTTTAAAGTTCCGTAACTCAAAAGGAAAAATGAAACCCTTATGGGTCACTTCGTTGTCCGTATGTCTGTAGCCTGTCAAGACCCTTTTTCTCAGGAACGCGTGGAGGTATCAAGTTGAAATTAATATCAAATAAGTAGGTGTCATGGTCCCTTAATTGGAGCTCAAAAAAAATCAAGCTTCTAAGTCAACGCCATAAAAAATACCGCCATTTATGCGACATATTTTGATACTCGCAAGTAAATCAAAACCTATAGGCTACTTCCTGTTGTAATAATATTTTTAGGATCCCAAAATGGGAATCATTGGACGTTCTATTAAATAACTGCAAAACATCAGGAACTCACCTATAGTTTCCAAAATCTTCGGGCTGTACGTTGGCTATGAGTAGCGTGTGGTTGTTGCCTCTTGCAGACATGGTCACTCTCTCCGACGCGCTCAGAGGAAACGAGTTCTGGTACCAGGTCACCTGAAAATGTTGATAAACCACGTCATCATCTTTATCTTTTAGCCTTTACGAGTATCAGGCCAGGCACACTCCGCATTTTACGTATGAAGCTACAAGTACGCGGCGGGCTCGACTTGTCGGGCAAATTCAGTGGGGGCTGCCGCGCACCGGCCGGCTCGCACGTTAGATCGAACGAGTCGATCGAGCTACGCGATAGAAAGAGAGGCAACTTCTAGTTGAGTATAACTGTAGGTAATTAAATTTGTGCGACCTGAATTGCACTTTATTGTGTCGTCGTAGCAACTAGCAAGAGTCGCTAATGATTTTGCGGAGAGTATCTTCTGTACTTCTACTTGTACGGTCAACAACAGAAGTCGGTTGCTATTTTTTGACATCATCTAATAAACAGAATGATTCGATAAATTGCTTTAAATGTTAGTGTTCTTATAAGTATTTCTGTTCCGATTTGAATTGAATATTTAGCTTAATAATTAAGATTACAAAACTGCAAGTGTTTATCGACTTTTGTTGCTGACTGTGCTATTATGTATTCTGTGGTCTTTTACAAAGTTAGTGATCAGCGTAACATCTCTCTATCAGCCATGTCGATAGTCACCCCTTTGTCACCATAACACGTTTCACACAATCCATCCGTCGTTTCTTTGGTCTTCTCCTACTTTCATGCCTGGGCCACGAAACTATCACCCCACTTGAAACTGCTATTCGCTACAAGCGTAATTTTTAAACATCAAAAACAAGGCCAAGAAATTCAGATGTTCGTTTGGAGCGTCTAGGTTAGCCGAGTGCGGGAAGGGAAGAGAGACAGCCAGCAGTACAGTATCGTGCAACCAGACTATTAGAATCGGACAAATAAAACAAAATAATTTGATCCAAGCACTGGCCAAATGATAAAAAAAACAAACTGAATACAAAATGAAATTTTGTTGTGGTCTGTACCATAATTAGAAAAAAATCCCGAAAGGTCTACCTAGATGTGTCATCATCATCTAGCTTTTTCCTAATTACGTTGGGGTCGGCTTCCAGTCTAAACGGATGCAGCTGAATACCAGTATTGTACATGGAGCAACTGCCTATCTGACCTCCACAACTCAGTGACTGGGTAATACGATACCCCTTGGTAAGACTGGTTGTCAGACTTTCGGGCTTCTGAGGACCCGTAACGACTGTCAAAGATCCACGAGTGACGGTCGGGACCAACGGCTTAACTTGCTTTCCGAGGCACGGAGGAGTCTTGGTATGTAAAGATGGTCACCCATCCACGGACCAAACCCGGCAAGCGTAGCTTAATCTGATAGATCGACCAGTGTCGCTGTTATCACTTATCCACGAGCTCCTTCTACCTGATTCCTTCTCCTTCTAGATTTTAGGTATTATACACATCTACCTAGATGTGTATACCTAATACCTGGCGGTCTCTCCGGTCCTGTGCCCATATCTCTTGCCGGAACGCCCTTACCGATCTGCTCCGACTTTCGGTACCTCGGGTCGCTTGTCCAAGGGGATGGCGAATTAGACCGAGACGTAACGCATTGGATAAACTCAGGATGGATGAAATGGCGACAGGTTACAGGAACAATTTGCGACCCACGGATGCTCCTCAAGTTAAAGGGGAAAATTTACAAGTCCGTGATAAGGCCTGTCGTACTATATTGATCGGAATGCTGGGCAGTGAAGAAGACGGATAAAAAAAGATTGCATGCAGCGGAGATGAGAATGTTGAGATGGATGTGTGGAGTGACGAGAATGGATAAAGTGAGAAATGAGTATATAAGAGGAAGTTTGAAAGTGGCGCCAGTGACAGAAAAGTTGAAAGGAAATCGTTTCGCTTGTTATGGGCATGTGATGAGGAGAGACGAAACGCATACGTGACTAAAAGAGTGATGAATATACATGTTGATGGATGGAAAGGCAGAGGAAGGCCAAAGAAAAGATGGATGGATTGTGTGAGGAATGATTTGAAAGAGAAGGGAGTGAATGATAGCGTGACGGTTGACAGGGGAGAATAGAAGAAGTAAACGTGGTGCGCCGACCACACGTACCATCGGACAAGGGCAGAAAGGTGATGACATACAATAAAGAAAATTCGACTTTTCGTCAATACACAATATGAATGTCTACAGGTGTAGGACTTACCTCTGCCGGAGGGTCTGCAAGAACTGTGCACAGCAGTTCAGCTCTGAACCCTTCTCCTGTGTGCACCCATGACCGCTCAACTGTTATTTCAGGCGGATCTGGAAAAACAGAGTTAATTTATTAGTTTTCTTGTGTCAATCCCACAACAGTGGTGTACTTGCACCACGAAAATTACTCTTACCAGTGGCGGACTAAGTCTGTCAGGGGCCCGGGGTGGCAAAACTAAATAGGAACCCCCTGCCCAGGAATGAACGACTGTTCGGACCTAAATAGGAGTCTGTTACTTTATCATCTTAAGGCTAGTATGGTAGCTCATATCGCCACCCTGTGGCGCCACCATTAAGAAAAAAAACCGGCCAAGTGCGTGTCGGACCACGCACAATGAAGGGTTCCGTAGTTGGGATGAATTTATCCCAAGAACAAACTTAACATTGTAGTTGAAAAACATGTTCTCCCATACATTCCAACTGTAAATGTAAGTTTGTACTCACAATATTCAGAGATTTACCATGTTATTTTTAAGACCACAGACTTCTTATAGGTTTTCCTGTAATCTACAGGTAAAGATCTATTTTCTGTATTTTTTGAAAATTTTAGGCTTATTTGTTTCGGAGATAAGGGGGGGAATGGTAAAGTTTCGTTAAATTTCTTAAATAGCTTTAAAACAATTTATTTTAAAATTATAAAAAAAATATATATATTTGAGACCCTCATAGTAGCCCTTTCATTTGATATGTCACACGGTATATTTTGCAAAACTTTTTAAAATTTTCTTATTTGCCCCCTAAAGTGACCCCCATATTCAAAATTCATTTATTTACTTAACCCGTCCGTGTTTGGGTCACAGAAATTCATTTGTGTACCAAATTACAACTAAATTGGTCCATTAGATTCGGAGCAAATTGGCTGTGACAGACGGACAGACAGATAGACACACGAGTGATCCTATAAGGGTTCCGTTTTTTCCTTTTGGGGTACGGAACCCTAAAACATAATAAGTCAGGAGTTATGGAACATTATAGGTAAAAAAAATATAGTTTAGGATAATATTTTACGAATTTTTGCTTACAAAGTTCCGGCCCCGTATTTTTAATACCGGTTACTTAAATTGATACGGTGGTAGCTACGCCCCTGGTTGTCAAATTACTTTGCGGTTGCTCCATAGATTTTCAGCAACCACACCGTTGTTTATTAAAAAATAATATTATTTTTTATTAAATACAGTTTTCTGTAGTATCCAAATTATGGTGCAGTTACTATTTTTAACCGACGAAAAAAAGGAGGAGGTTCTCAATTCGACACGTATGTTTTTTTTTATGTTTGACCACGCATAGCTTTTTACAGAATCGTCCGATTTGAAAAAGTTTTAATCGAGAGGGTATACATTAAAGTTGGTCACATACAAAATTGATTAACTTTGCTTGGGTAGTTTTTGAGTTAGCTTCAATAATATGTATTTTTTCCCTACTTTTATATGGATGATGTTCTAGTCTGTTTTGCAGGTAGTGGTATTTGAATTTGTGTGGGGTAGGTACCACAACTAAAAAGTGAAAAATAAAAACTTTTTATAAAAAATACAACCGACTTCCAAAAACAACACTACAAAGTGAAAAATAAGTAAGTGCGGAAGTCGGTGGCATAAATCGAAAATAAATTTAACCAGACACCGACTTCCGAATTTAAAATTATTTTTCACTTTGTAGTGTTGTTTTTGGAAGTCGGTTGTATTTTTTTGTAAAAAGTTTTAATTAAAAAAAAAAACGCAATTCATTAATTCTATGTTTGATGCAATAAAGTGCAAATACACAAAAAAAAACTTACACAAAACCTGCAGCTGGAACTCCGCCACTAGAGGTGCACCAACTCCATTGTCTACGGTACACGCGTACCGGCCACTGTGTCCCCTCTCTAGCCGCGACAGTTGCAACTGTGGGCCCTCCCCGAGCCGTGTGTTCGTGTCATTCTGAAACACAGGTATTATCTACTTATATAAAAGATGGTCTTTTACAATAGCAAAGGCATTATTAACCTTTTAACAGCCCGACTATATATCAGTTGTCGTGCCCCCAGCGCCCGGCACAATAGGTAATTGAAAAATCCGTTTGACTGTAGTATAGTTAAAATCTCGCTGCAGACTTGGTCATAAATCATAATCGGAGTAGGGATGTGCGCGGAGTGGTAATTGTTGTTAGTGTTGTAATTGTTGTTGCGTTATGTTGTGGTTGTTGTAATTGTTGTTGTTGTGGTAATTGTTGTTAGTGTAGTAATTGTTGTTGTTGTTGTTATTTTTGTAAATCATAGGTCCTCACAAGTTTATGCCAAGTGACGGTCGGAACTGGGTTGCCCGCTGCCCGGCACTCCAGAACAGCCGCTCCCCCTCTCCTGGCAGCTGCATGTCTGGACTCTGGAGAGGCCCTCACGCTGGGTGGCACCAGGACTTCCACTGTATGGACCTGGTCGCGTGCCACACGGTCAGAGATCTGGCACACGTAATCACCTGCATCCTGGAACGAGACGTGAACGTTTAGAGGCCGGTGGGGAGTTTTTTTCTTCCACTATTTATAATAATGGCCTTTATTACAAAATCTTATAAAATATGATTATGAAACTATTAAAGCGTTAATCGTGCGCTGCTGGCTGGTAACGTCGCATTTCTATAAAAGGTTTTTCGTGATTTAAAAAAAAATAAATCAAAAGACAATTTCCTCTCTCAAATTCTTTGCTGGTATTTATACAGTCCTACCAACTTATCTGTGAACTGAAAGAGGACGCCACCGTCGATGCGTCGACACAATCGAATGACATGCGTCGGCACAATCGAATGACATTTCAACATGACAGCCCTAGTTCCAATTTTCGCCATTTCACAGATAAGTTGGTAGGAGTGTGTATGTTACATGAATCCTATTTTTTGACAGTTATTTCGGTATTTACTCTTAGAAAAAGACATATTGTCAATTATTTTCTATTTTATAAGAATATATAAGTACCAAAATAACTGTCAAAAAAAACAGAATCATCATCTTCCTGCCCTTATCCCATATTACGTGGGGTCGGCGCAACACGTTTTCTTCTTCCATTCTCCCCTGTCAACCTATCATTCACTCCCTTCTCTTTCATATCATTCCTCACACAATCCATCCATCTTTTCTTTGGCCTTCCTCTGCCTCTCCATCCATCAACATGTATATTCATCACTCTTTTTAACCGACTTCAAAAAGGAGGAGGTTCTCAATTCGTCGGAACCTTTTTTTTTATTTTTTTTATGTATGTTCCCCGATTACTCGAAGATGGCTGGACCGATTTGGATTTTTTTTGTTTTGTTCGAGAGTGTATACATCACAGTTGGTCCCATATAAAATTGATTAACTTTGCTTCGGTAGTTTTTGAGTTAGATTCAATAATACGTATTTTTTCCCTACTTTTATATGGATGATGTTCTAGTTTGTTTTGCAGGTAGTGGTATTTGAATTTGTGTGGAGTAGGTACACAACTAAAAAGTGAAAAATAAAAACTTTTTTACAAAAAAATACAACCGACTTCCAAAAACAACACTACAAAGTGAAAAATTACTTTAATTTCGGAAGTCGGTGGCAAAAAACGAAAATACATTTAACTAGACACCGACTTCCGAAATTAAAGTTATTTTTCACTTTGTAGTGTTGTTTTTGGAAGTCGGTTGTATTTTTTTGTAAAAAAGTTTTTAGTCACATGCGTTTCGTCTCTCCTTATTATATGCCCATACCAAGACAAACGATTTCCTTTCAACTTTTGTGTCACTGGCGCCACTTTCAAACTTCCTCTTATATACCTACCTACTCATTTCTATAACCATTCTCTCGTCACTCCACACATCCATCTCAACATTCTCATCTCCGCTGCATGCAATTTTTTTTCATCCGTCTTCTTCACTGCCCAGCATTCCGATCCATTAAATACGACAGGCCTTATCACGGACTTGTAAATCTTCCCCTTCAACTTGAGGGGCATCCGTGGGTCGCAAGTTGTTCCTGTAACCTGTCGCCATTTCATCCATCCTGAGTTGATCCGGTGCGTTATGTCTCGGTCTACTTCGCCATCCCCTTGGACAAGCGACCCGAGGTACCGAAAGTCGGAGCAGATCGGTAAGGGCATTCCGATCTACTCTGTCAAAAAAACAGAATACATACTTATAAATACCAACGATCTAAGAATTTGAGAGAGGAAATTGTCGTTTGATTTAAAATTATTTAAATAATCACGAAAACCTTTAGAAATGCAACGTTGCCAGCCCGCGCGCGATTAACGCTCCTAAGTACCTAATAAAACATAAACATAACGTCACACCTGTAATCCCCGAAGCGTTAGGCAGAGGTGCACCTATAGTACACGCAGATTTCGCCAGTTATGTTTAAAGTCCCATGTAATAGGGGGCGAGCCTATTGCCATCAACCGGGCACGAATCCAGACTGCTGTTATGAAATTCCAGTATGAAAAACCCAATAACACTTTGCCCGACCCGGGATTCGAACCCTGGACCTCATGCTCAGCAGTAGCGCTTGCGAGCACTATATCAACGAGCAGCTAACCGGCAGCGCCCCACCCAAAAAATTCTACCTCATCTGACAAAAAATGTGTGCATAGATTTCAAAATGATCCATATCTCCAGACTTATTATTTTTTTTTCAATGGTGGCGCTGTTGGCTGCACTACTCGCCTTAAGGAAAGATGGGACACATAATCACACAAGCGTCTCACAAGGATTACTCCACAAGGTTTGAGGAAGTCGTGTAATATTTGAAAGTAAAGACTGACTGGACTCTGAGGGTCGAAAGGTTGGAATCGCGCCACAATATCAACTTTACGTCGTTCGTGGTACGAGTTCCAACCCACCTTCTACAAACCTTCTTGCAAGAGGACTTTTGGCCGAAAGGTGTCACATTTCGACGTTTCCGAGGACGGCTACGCGACACTACGCAGCGAAACACGACGCTACGAAATAAAATAAAGGGGCCAACCATCGATAACGATCGTGAATTTTATATTCTCATTTAATTGACCGGAAAATCCGACTCAGGAAATAAAAAAACAAATGAAAAACTCAAATCTGAAACAAAGAAAGCGTTTCCCATGTCAAATCTTTTCAACGCCCAAAATAAAAAAATAAAAAACAACATGGCCGACTAGAATTGCGCGGGAAATCGTACCTCAGTGTTGCAACGCATAAAAAATAACGAGGATGTATACCACAAAGGTTTTTACGCGCCCATTATCATATTTTCCCGGGCCAATTACCGTTTAGGGCGCTATTTAGCATTTTTGACGGCGAAAAAAAAAATGTGGAACGATTTTTGGTATTATAAAACCTATTTGGGGGTAATAAAGGGAGATTTGAATTTTAAGTCCAGCCTGGGAACTATTTTGAAAGATTTTCGGGTTTTCCGCTGATTTGAGAATTAGGAATATGATAAAAAGTACGAAGGATTACCGTTTTTTACTGCTTCGGGCAATTGAAAGGGGCTTGTGACTAAATGATAATATCCGCACGAAGGCTAAGCTACGCTTGCCGCGGTCGGTTCGTGGATGGCTGTCCATCCATTATCGAGACCCCTCCCTCAGTGCCTCGGAAAGCACTCGTAAGGACGCTGTTACAAATGGGTAGTCAAATCATTACTTTTTTATCACAAAAGTATGTTTATTAAATAAAATGCTTTGCGTTCTTAAAATGTTTTATGGCCGAATTGTTAATAGATGTGCATGGTACGATTCTGAACTATAAATAAAATTTTAGATAGGTACAGTTTCTCAATAAATATTTATTTAAAATTCCTATAAAACTATTTATGGTTAAATCATTTGGAATTTCCATAATTATGTGTTATTTGACTGAATTGTCTACTGCTGTACTAAAACCGAAACATGAGCGTTGTTCAGCTCGCTGTGTAAGTGAAATGGCGTTATGGCTGTCTAGTTTGACGCGAGAGAGATAGAAGACTCTCACGCGGACCGGACGGAACTAAACGCGCTTCGTATAAATGTAGATTTATGACAAAATGCTATAATTAAATCAATTTTTAGCTTAGTAAGTTCTTAACATATTTAAATACCTTTGACTTAAAGCAAATGTTACTGCACAACATGGAACTGTTTACGTATAATCGTATAAAACAGAAATTAGACGGTTTTCTTGTTTTTTTTTCTATAAAAAACACAAGAAAAAAGTTCAATTGTTCAAATGTTTCGGTTTTAGTTAGTACAGTAAAAGACAATAATATAATATTATAGTCAAATGACTTGGAAAATTCAAATAATTTAACGATATACACTTGGTTATAAAGGAATTTTAAAAACACGTATCGGATCCCCTTAACGTATTAATCCGTAACGCTTTAATCGGTTCGCGTACGCTAAAGGAGACAAAGCAGAAGTTTTATTGTTATGACGTCTAATAGACATCAAGAGCCCGCGAAAGTGTTAACTGACTGCTGAGTTTGTTTCCGTCTTTCTTCTCAGAGTAGTCGGATATGAAGCAACGGACTGGATTTAAGGCCTCTGCCTCGAATTTCGCGGGCAGCGGGGCGGCGGCGACGGCGGCAAGTCTCGCATTGTCCCGCCCCGCTACCGCGCCGCTGTTTTGGAGGTCCAGTCCATTTGTTTTTACACATAAAATCCTGCCGCTCCCGCTCCGCCGCCGCTGCCGCCCCGCTGCCCGCAAAATTCGAGGCAGAGGCCTGAAGCATAATTTATTTTTCAATACTTACAGTTTTTAAACATGGCGTACTTTCAGAGGCTATAATTATGATTCGAAAATTAAATCTTTTGCATAGGCATCTTTCTGTTACGCGCTCGTGACTTCTTTTTACGAGCTCGATCATTTGTTTTGCAGTTGAGTTTTAAATTGATAAGTCAATTTAAAAAGTTTAGTAGCAAGGAGTTTTCATATATAGAATAAAACGGGATAGATTTTATACGAGGGCAAATGAATGAGTGCGTACGTCTTAGCATTGAATTGTCAAGTCTTTTAAATGGTTGTTTAATATATTTAATTACCAGTTTTAATTTAATTATTTTCACATCAACATTTGTCAAAAATCGAATAGGCTGTATAGGCTGTTATCGTTGTAAAAAAAATATGTCCAGTTCCAAAAACGCGCCAATTTTCTGAAAATTTAAATTTTTTGTGTGATAAATAAATTATTTTGTCAATATGAGTTCAAGTACAAGTGTGAAATGGAATTAACTCCACCCAATATTTTATCTGAGGCGAAACTGCGCAAGATGTAATTTTGCCCCCAAAATCTCGAGAAAGATATATGGCGACTTACGATAATTTTATTTTATGGGAAAAACAAAAGAAAACTAAGTCATTTTCAGAACATGTTTTGTTAGCTTATTTTCATGAATTGACTGGCAAATATAAACCGTCTACATTGTGGTCAATTTATTCCATGTTAAAAACTACTCTCAAACATATTTAATTCTTTGATTTGTTTTTTACTATTTCCCACAACTGTATTGAAAAACGTCGTGTGATACACGGGTGTGTAGGTTATTGCAAACTCGTGTCATTAAAAACCCTCGCCTTCGGCTCGGGCTTGTTAATGACAGCTCGTTTGCAATAACCAACTTTCCACCCTTGTATCACAATGTACTATTTAACGTGTAAAAGTGTTTTTTGAACTATTTTTTTAACAGAAATAGTTATCATTTAGGTATCAATTAACCTGTAACGAAGGATAAGTATGAACCCAGGAAACCCCTCTCATTCAATCTTCCTGAATTTTCCGAACCAATCTATCCGTTGTCAGTCCATGAATTTTAATTAGAATTCCATCAAGAAATCTATCAGATATCTGCTAATTAAATCTTAGGTCAACGATATTAACTGCAGACATTTGCATAAATTGGTTTTTCGTATAAAGCCGTCAGACATCGCTTCAAAGATATTCATGCTTATTTATGCAGTAGAGCTAGCAACTCAAAACTTGTTGACGAGTAACCAGCACAGAGTGCGCGTCGGTGACGAGCGAATACTCGCTGGTTTAATATTTTTAACTCACGAAGCGACATTTTTTCAAACAGGCGAGACGCGCGTGGTATAATCGCGCCAGTTGTAGGTGTCTTTAATTGTGGTCACCAAGTGTACAAAGACGCTGTGAATGTGTGTGTAAGCGCAAGAGCTCTCGGTACCGTCAGAGACAATGGCGAAATCAGAAGTGTGTGTATGTTATGTGCTGAAAAACCAAAAAAAAAATTGGAAATTTGGTTCATTGGTTTTTGAGAAAATTGCGGACATACAAACATACATACATACGGGTCTAATACAGAACCTCCTTTTTTGAAGTCGCCAAAAAAAAAAATTACCTGTGGTCCAACATCAGTGATTTGTAGGTTATAGCCGTCCACCAGTCGAAACCTTTCATCTCTTGTCACCATGAGGCTGGCAGCAGTCAGCACCGCTGGCCCCCTTCGCCATAACAGCACCAATGAGCCTGCAATACATGAGGTTTACACCTACTTAGTTAGGTATCTTATCTTTTAAGGCGGATACCGAGTTGTAACGTTTGTCTGTAATGTCACAGATTATACAGATGGCACACTCCGCAGTTTAGGTATGAAGCTACAAGTACGCGGCGGGCTCATCTCACTGGGTCAATTCAGTGTGGGCTGCCGCGCACAGTGCAGTTTTTTCTTCATCTTCCAATACTAAATAAAATTAATCAAGCACACACAACCTCTACACGTCCGCCATTCTAAATTAAAACGGAGTACGCTTCCGCCATGTGCTCGAAGCGAGCGTTCGCCACGTTTAGTGTATCACCGTTTTGTAACCAAGCTCGCCTCGAATCATTACAAACAAACGATACAAGTCAGTATCCGCCTTTACAGTGAAAGCAAGGCGTGTACGCACCAACGAACAAAAACATGATAAACACCAACATCGAACACTTTAAATATGTTCGGAATTGAAACACTAGGGCCATGGGGTCCGAGTGCCCTTTTAGTTTTTCGGGACATCGCCAAGCGGTTGGTCGACTCAACAAAGTGTGTGGCCAAAGGGGGGGCCTATTTTTAGGCCAAAGAATTAGCATTGCCATTTTTATTTAAATTCATGTGAATTGAAATAATTCAATTGTATTTTTGTGTGTTGTGCTGTGTCTTTTGTGTGCACCGAATAAATGTTTTATCTATCTATCTATCTATACAACGTGGCAATGTTGCCAGCCTTTTGGGCACTTTTCCTGTCGACAGCGATGCAGACGAATTTTTTGATGCCCTATGAATATTTTTTTTATATACTTGTACATTTTTTTTTTAAGACAGATTTTAAATTATGTAAATAAAACTTTAAATGTTCAACAGGGTCTATACGTGAACACATTCGTAAGAATTAGGCTGAGAATCAGCACTTTTTCAAAAAAAAAAATGACATAAGACAGTCCCCCAGCACGCCCGCCCTTCACCACTTCCTAGTGCTTTAGCTGGGATGAAGAAGTGGCGCAACAAACTCCCTAGTACAAGTACAAGTAGTAGTTCACCTCATCCACAGATAACTATATATAAGTCAGTGAGTCTCATCGCTTGTCATAAAAATATAGACAATAGTCTATAGCATAGACAAGTGAGGTTGGAGCGTCGGGCGTCAAGCGTGAGTCGAACTTTACACCTTATTTACGGTTTTTATTTTTTTCTTTTCTTAAAGGTATTCTAGTGTTTGTATTTTATTTTAATTTATTCCCCTAGGGATTTTTAATAGATATCCGTTGGTATGTCCGTGGCATCACACAGGCCCTATCAGAATACCAGCGTTGCGGTATTTATTTTTTAAATATCACAGCTTTATGCTGAGATAGGGCCTTTTTGGCCTCGCACAGGTCTTTTTTTAGTTAATTTTTTTTTGTTTTCTAATGTTTATTTTGTTACTTTTATATGCTCCTTTATAACTGTATTTCCTGTGCGTGTCCCAAATAAAATATTATTATTTCTTTCTTTCTTTCTTTATCAAATCAAATCATTTATTCGCATATAATGTAGGTATTGTCCAATAAGTTGTTATAAAAACATATAGTGAGCCGGGTACATTCTGCCTGAGTTTTGGCATGCAAAATTTTACAAATAATGTCACTATCAACAAGTGAGTAAAAATTATAAAATAGTGAAATAGATTAAAACAGAAAAAAAAATGATTAAGATACAAATAAATTATTTTAAAAAGTCCAGATTATGCACAACAATGTATCAAAGAATGTCAATAATAATTATTAAACTGTCAAGATGTCACACATAGGGTCATTCAAAAAATCACTTAACGAATAATAACATTTCCGTATCAAAAAAACCTTAAGTTTATTTTTAAATTGCTGTAGGGTGTCATTTTTTATGCTGTCCGGTAGTTTATTAAATATTATTGGACCCATGCAGAAAACACTTTTTCTAAGTAGTGCTGTTTTATAGCCACCGATAATTAAGAGATTTTTATATTGGCTTCTTTACAATGTTGTATTAGTATATATTCATGTATTTTATAGTTATTTTCTAATGTATCCCTTATGATGCACCTGACATGTTTTGACGCTGCATCACTTAAGGCCCTTTGGTGACGACACGGTTTTATTACGGTATGGGGGCGTATAAAAAGTTGCGCGTCCACCGGATCGGAATCGGAGCGTCGGCACCGTACGGATTTGTTGCTTTGTATTTATTTCTATGGTACTGCGTGCACTGGATCGACAAATCTGCAGCAGAGACCGGTATTCTGTCGATGACGTCATCCGCAATGAACACGCCCAGTGTTACCAGGTACACGGTTTAAGCATCCCCGAAACGATAAATTTTATTGCAACTGTCAGTTTTTACCATACCATAATTTTAATAAATTATAGTTTAAAAAACTAAAAAACTCGCTTTAATACCATTAAACTCAACTAAAAAGTAAAAAATATTTTTTTCAATATAAGGGTAAAGTGATTAACGAGTGTAAAAAAAAGCGTGGGGTGCTTTCTAATTAGAAAGCACCCCACGCTTTTTTATTTTTTTTATTTCATTTATTAATTTTCTCATTAATCACTTTATTCTTATATTTTTCTTTATTAAAAATTTTATTCTTTAATTTTTTAGAGATAAATCGTTAATCCTGATGATCCTGATCAGGATAATGGGACAAAATTTTTAAATTATTGTATTGTCATCGGGCCCTGTTATGTGTGCAAAATTTCGAATTAATCTGACCATTTAAAGTGGGTGAAAATCGTGTTCAAAGATTCCGTTACATACATACATAAAAGTGAAGCTAATAAAAGCGTGTTAAAAAGAAGTCAAATCCTGTACTTACCCAGGTTTTGCACCTGACATGGCAACAGTAGTGTGTCTCCTACTACTGTTCTAAATGAATGTCCCCGCGACAGGAATCTTGGCCCATCATCTGAAAAAAAAAGAAAAAAAAATATACACAGCTGACCCGACAGACATCCTATTCCCACAATAATTCATACAAAATTCCTATAGAACTTTCAGTTTTCCCGAATTTTCCAATTTTGGCGGCAACTTTTCCAATTTTTAGAAAGAAAAAAAGAAAAAGTATGTGACTCGCACAGGAAGATCACCAACTAAACTAAAACACAATAATAAAAGTTACTATAGGGTTCCGCAGTCAACAATTAACCCTTATAGTTTCGCTATGTCTGTCGGTCTGTCTGTCTGTCCGACCGTCCGCAGCTTAGCTCAGAGACTCTTAGTAGACACTAGAAAGCTATAATTTGGCATGGGTATACATATTCATCACGCCGACAAAGTGGTGAAATAAAATCATAAAAAAAAAATTTTAGGGTACCTTCGGTACACGTAAAGTGGAGATGTTTTTTTTTTCTCGTCTACCGCATGGTGTGGGATGTTGTTGGATAGGTCTTTCAAAAATATTGCGGGTTTGTGAAAACAATTTTTCGATTTAGGGATCCGTTGCTGAAATATTAAGCTTTAAAGTGCTCATTTTTGTTAGAGTCAAGTGTCTCCCCCTGCCAGCTAAACGGTTAGTTTTGGATGGGTGAAAAAATTCACGGTAGTAGTATGTATAACGAAGTTAAAAGGAAAACTATCACAGCTAAGTAGGCTTTTCAAGTTTACGAGTAATAGTCAACCAACTTGTAAAATGTACTTGGAACAGTAAAAATTTCGTACAAATTCCATTAAAAATTACTTATACAACGTTGTTAGTTGCGTAAAACAGGTAGTAAATATAAGTTTATGAACCATGTAAAAATATATAAAAATAAAATCATAACATTCTTATTAATACTGATTTCTAAATTAATAATATTTACACTCGAATAACGACAGGCGGCCGGCGGCGTGCACTACTGCGCGTGGCCCGACACACACTTGGCCGGTTTTTCTCTTTATAAGAATCTTCCTCTGACTCCACAAACATTTGGAAAAAAAACTTCTAACATCGAACATAGGGCAACACAGTGACTCCGAACTGATATTAAACGCGTTTTGAGCTACTACTATCACTCTGAAATAAGGCTTTAAAAAGCTTTAAGGCCTTAAATAAATAATTTTACTATAAGAAAAAAACCGGACAAGTGCGTGTTGGACCACGCACAATGAATAGTTCCGAAGTTGGGATGAATTTATCCTAAGAACAAACTTGATATTGTAGTTGAAAACATGTTCTCTCCTACATTCCAACTGCAAATTTAAGTTTGTACGTACAGTAAGTGCGGGTTACTTTGACTCTAGGGCATAACTTTGGCCCAAATCGAGACAGATGTTTACTGTCATTAAATCCACACAAGGTTCCGCAAGTACGCGTCTATATCACCATCTAATAGTTACCGAAGGACATACGACGTTCGGTTGTGTGGTCGTGACACTTCGGGCAGTTTATACAGTTGTCTCGATTTGGGCCAAAGTTATGCCCTAGAGTCAAAGTAACCCGCCCTTACGGTACAATATTGAGAGACTTCTCCTAGCTTTTCTGTAATCTGTAAGTTTAGAACCATTTTCTATATTATTCTCAGTTTTATTTCCCTCCCAAAAGTGACCCCCATAATCAAAATTCATTTATTTATTTAGGTACATAGACGTACGTACGAGGGGGGATCAAAAAGTAGTGAGAACGACATACTCCTTGGTAAGAAAAAAAAATACTGGCAGGCATAGCTCAGATACATATTTGTAATATTAATAAAGAAAAAAATCTTCGATTCTCTTTTGTTTTTTTCTGAATGTAGTCATTTGTTTGCTTCGTGTGCGTGTTCTCGAAAATGGAGAAAAACGAAGTGCGAGCCGTTATTAAATACCTCTGTTTAAAAAATTAACAACGCAAGAGATTCATTGCGATTTGGAGGCAACATTAGGAGAGTCTGCTCCGCCTTATTCCACTGTCGCAAGGTGAGCTTCTCAATTTCAAATATAAATTATTAAGTTATCAATAGTCATTATAATCTATCTCATTCTCACTACTTTTTGATCCCCCCTCGTATTTGGGTCACAGAAATTCATGTGTTCCGTTTATTCATTCGGACGTACAGAATTATTTTGTACAGCCACGTCTCTGTTTTTGCCTGCCTCACTAGAACTAAAATCGAAGAAAAAAAGAAAATCAAAACGAATTCCAACCATATTTCATCGGCCATTTTAAAAACCTATTCAAAGTATTTCAAGAAAAAATAATAAAGTGCCAAAGTTGTGGAACTCTCAAACAGAGATTTACAAACTTTATGGAAATGCGATTCTAAGAATATGTGGTTTCGGCAGCTGCGGATGATGTATGGGGCAAGTCCGTACACTCAAGTTTTGTGCGATGACTCGAGAAAGGAGTGTTTTGAGTACTTCCCATCTTCCTGCCCTTATCCCATATTACTTGGGGTCGGCGCAACACGTTTTCTTCTTCCATTCTCCCCTGTCAACCGCCACGCTATCATTCACTCCCTTCTCTTTCATATCATTCCTCACACAATCCATCCATCTTTTCTTTGGCCTTCCTCTGCCTCTCCATCCATCAACATCTATATTCATTTTGAGTACTATTATTGATTAAAAACGTATTGTGCAAAGTAGTATTTAGTTGCAAAACAAGACAAAATTAAAAAAAACCGGCCAAGTGCGTGTCGGACCACGCACAATGAAGGGTTCCGTAGTTGGGATGAATTTATCTTAAGAACAAACTTAACATTGTAGTTGAAAAACATGTTCTCCCATACATTCCAACTGTAAATGTAAGTTTGTACTCACAATATTGATAGATTTACCATGTTATTTTAAGACCACAGACTTCTTATAGGTTTTCCTGTAATCTATTTTTTGTATTTTGTTCAAAATTTTAGGCTCAGTAGTTTCGGAGATAAGGAGGGGGGGGGGGAATGGTCCATTTTCGTCTATTTTCTTAAATAACTTTAAAACAATTTATTTTAAAATTATAAAAAAAATATATTTGAGACCCTCATAGTAAGCCCTTTCATTTGACATGCCACACGGTGTAGTTTCAAAAACAATATTTTTAACTTTCTTATTTGCCCCGCAAAAGTGACCTCTATATTCAAAATTCATTTATTTACTTTACCCGTCCGTGTTTGGGTCACAGAAAGAAAGGATTTTTTCAATTTCAATGAAAGTAGTAATGTAATTGTACCAGCCTATAACCAAAATTTGCATGTCATTACCTATGTTATGAGTGACTAAGCTAAGCTACTAATATTACAATTTTAAGAACTTTTGTAACCATATTTATCTGCAAATAAAACTTTGACTATGACTTTGACTTCGATTAACATAGGTTTTAAAGTGCTAAAAGAGTAATAAATAAATATTTTTTTTTTTTAATAAACCATGCGTATACAAAAATAGTATGAACTCTGGTATCCAAAAAAATATTTAAGTAACTTGTGTTATGATACCAGCATTCTCACATAAATGAAATTTACATTGGTTGCAACAGACGACGATGTCAAGAGTGGCGCAGTATACAGGAGAGGAAGCCTTTAATAGAATGTGTGTAAGTGTAGTGTTAGTCACACTAATATTTTAAAGAAGAAAGTTTGTAAGGTGTGTGTGTGTGTGTGTTTGTGTTTGTATGTTTGTTTGTTAGAGTGGGGACGGTGTCCATACATTTTTGAGCATTGTTCTTTATTTTTTTTTAATTTGTTTTATAAGAAAACGTAACATTGGAAGGCCTCCCACAAGGTGGTCCGACGACTTATAAAGACCGCAGGAATCCGCTGGATGCGGGAAGCACAGAACCAGTCGATGTGGCGGTGCTTGGGGGAGGCCTGTGTCCACCAGTGAACGCCTTTTGGCTAAAATGATCATAGCGGCAATAGAAATAAACAATCTGTGAAAATTTCATCAGTCTACCTATTACGGGTTCATGAGATACAGCCCCTGACGGACAGCGGAGGCTTAGTAATAGGCACCCGTCGGGTACGGAACCTTAAAATCTACAAGCCTTGTGCGAAAATTACGAAATTCCATACAAACTTTCATCCCCTATTTAAATTGGCCTAATGTCCTTTAGTTGAGATAATTAAGCGGAAGTACCACCCATTTTAAAACTTACCAGTAACACAGGAATTTTAATAACTGTCAAATAAGACACAATAAACCATTTGTAGCCGGAACATAGATCTACGTGAGACAGAATGGCTTTTTAATTGTTTTTGTGATACAAAAGCTTAATTATGTACATTGTTTTGAGTCACACCTACAACCGCACTCTTGCACATTCATTTAAAATTTTTTGGTAAGTGTGATAAGTAAGCATTATTGGATCAAGCTGGACCTGAAAAAGAATGGCCCACATTGGGTCTGGACTCAAGTAGCTGGAGTGTAGTATCATGGCCGCTGGAAGTATTGTTAAACTGAAGGCTACAATAGATAATAATGTAGTATAGTATGCAGTATTGCCCAAAATCTGAGCCAAATAGTAGAAATGAGATTTGTTTGAGATAAAAGTAAATGTAAATGTAAAAAGTAGGTATCTTGGGTGCCAGTGTTCAATTAGTTGAAGTTGAAAATGAAATAAATAAATAAATTCATTGTTCACCAAAAGCTCAACAATATCCTTAAAAAAAAAAAACGCTTTGAGAGACGAATTTAAAAAAAAATCACTTTCGCTATTCTACTATTCCCTTTTATTATGGGACTCTTGTGCAAAATTTCATGCTTCTAGCTACAGACCCAGCGGCGTAGGCTGTGCATTGTCTGTCAGTAAATCAATTTAAGATATTTGCTATTTATAAGAGTTAATTGTTCACCGCTCGCCTAAAAAGTGTACTAAAGAAATGGCTTCTGGAACTTACATACACCGAAACAGACATTTCTCTAACGTTTAATCGACAAGCCATTGCGCCAGCATAAAACATCTCTCTCTCACACTTTCACCCTCTCAGTCACACACACAAACACACTCGTACACCCACCCACACACTCACACAACACAATACGCGCCTTACTAAACTAGTTTTAGACTTTAAACCGACATATTTCTCTCTGCTCAATCGCACTCCGACCCACAAGATACAAGCCCTGCTTAGTTTGTGGGTCAACGGTCAAATCATGCATTGTTGTGATGTACAAAGTTAAATTTGTGTTTATGTAAGACTCATCAACTCATCACCCTTTCTTTTGCCAATAAAACTTTTTGTATTTTGTATTTAATTAAAAATGGATGATGAAAAATAATATTCTGCAAAATTACGTTACCATGAGATTAGTCTTACTTACCTCGGAAAATTGAAAAATAAATCTGTAACCACTTAGACACAGGAAAAATAGGGGCGACCACAAATCACCCCCAAATCTCAACCCCTAAATAGCCATCTTTCTTAACCAATAGTTAAATAATAAATAACAAAATAAACAAGAAAATACAATTACGAACATTTACGAAACAGTCTCACATTTGTGTACCGGAAATGACGAATCCGTTGTGTCACTTCCGGTTCTAAAGCCGCCATCTTTATTTCATCCGGAGGAAAGGGGACTGTTTCATTTTAATGGTTTTCGCCCCATGAAATAGAAATGGGAAAGGATTTTTCTTTCTACGTATTTTTAACCGACGAAAAAAAACGGAGGAGGTTATCAATTCTACACGTTTTTTTTTTATGTTTGACCACGCATAGCTCTAAAGAGTCGTCCGATTTGAAAAAAATTGTTTTATTCGAGAGGGTATACCTCAAAGTTGGTCCCATATAAAATTGATTAACTTTGCTTGGGTAGTTTTTGAGTTAGCTTCAATAATACGTATTTTTTCCCCACTTTTATTTGGATGATGTTCTAGTTTGTTTTGCAGATAGTGGTATTAGAATTTGTGTGGGGTAGGTACACAACTAAAAAGTGAAAAATAAAAACTTTTTTACAAAAAAAATACAACCGACTTCCAAAAACAACACTACAAAGTGAAAAATAACTTTAATTTCGGAAGTCGGTGGCAAAAAACAAAAACACATTTAACCAGACACCGACTTTTGAAATTAAAGTTATTTTTCACTTTGTAGTGTAGTTTTTGGAAGTCGGTTGTATTTTTTCGTAAAAAAGTTTTTTTAGGGGTTGAAAATGCCAATAAGTCATGCAAGAAGAAATTTCAACACCCTTTTTTTTGTGGAGAGGAAATCATCAAATGACGTGTCAGACTTTTACTGACTAAAACCCACCCGTGTTCCTTCAGTTGCCTGTGCCAGGGCCACGGTATCTCTTTCGAACAACCCGCGACCCCGGCGGAAAAATTTCAACCCCCTGAGATGAAAATGATTGGCTATTTTATTAGGTATAGAAAATTACAAAATTGCCTCCCTCATTGCTTTAGTGGCCGCAAGCGCTATTGTTGAGCATGATGTCCTCGATTCAATTCACAGGTCGGACCAAGTGGTATAATTGGCTTTTTCCATTAGGAATTTATCAGTGGTAGCCCGCGGGAAAATTGCGTAACACACTTACAGTTGGAATCGGTTTAGTTTTGACAGTTCAACAGCATTCATTGCGTTATTTACGTTGTTGAGCAGACTTTTCGAACATATTGTTACGTAGACGCTAACGCCATCTGTTATCGAGTAGCAGAACTACACGATACGTGAATTCATGACAGTTTTTCTAGAACATTCTAAACCCTTCCAGAATGTTCTAGATATGGTTAAGTGTCGTTTTGCAGCATTCTAGATCATTCCTGTAAGTACTAGAATGCTCTCGAATTATGTCCTCGAACTTTCTAGAGCTTACACGTCATATAAATAGAGGTTTGCCAGCGGTGTAAGGCAGTTCTCTCCAACCCTGATGACCCCCGAACCCTCCTTCAGGAGACTAATAGGGCCACCAGTACAGTCTGCAAACGCAAACCACCTAGATCTACATTCCGATCTCGCCGCCGAAGTCGTAATCGTAATTGGACCCCTGCCCTCTACTCGGTGAAGCTGTGCCAGCTAGTGGCGCAGCTGAGCCTGTAGCCTTAACCGCCCCCCCCCCCCCCCCTATATAATTCTTCTTCTTCTATCGTCATGATCCAGCCTGCCCCTTCTGGCTGTTCTCTCCCCAGCGACGCCCCATGCCAAGGTCCCCTTGGCGAACAGTCGCTGAACCTTAAATTAGTTTGTAATAATGAATTTACTGTATCTGTAACTTTTATCGAAATCGAGTTATTGATATTTTTTTCGCGATTTCAGATTTGGTTCCATAGTAAAAGTTGTTCATAATGATGAGTAGGTACAGTGACCCCTCAAGAGGATATTGGTCAATAACCAGTAACCCTGTATATACAAGTGATTTAGGAAGATTATTGTTATACGATGCGGTGCAGTGCGGCCCGCCATAATGTGCGCGAGTCTTTAGAAATTTTTAGGTGTTTTCAGTTATTTCTTGTTACATCAGTTTTTTGGCAGATTGGACGCCCCAGGCCCGGGCCTAATGTGCCTTAGGGCAAATCCGCCTCTGCCTGGCCGGAGGCTTTAAGTTCGCTTAAAGCACCCACAGGATAGTCTGGCTAAGCAGTCTCGACCTCCAAACTGCGAGATGTTGTACTGTTTAAAATTTGTATTAATTGTGTAATTTGTATTTATTGTACCGTGTTTCTTTTTTTCCTGAGCTGAATAAAGTTTTTTATAAAATGTTACAATAAAATACCTCCCCACATACACCAGCTGAATGAAACGAAATTTAAATCTTGTATAAAACGCACACTATGGCCAGGCATATTATAAGTTGGGGGATTACATCGCTGACAAAAATGCTTGGCTGAATGCTTGTCCTGCTCCACAAGGACGCATTAACTAATTGATTAGCATTCGAAAATATTGTTGGAACTGCTGAAGATTAAGAAGAGAGAAAACTTGCTTTGCATTGTTTAAATTCAATCTCTTAGTATTATATAATTGCATAGCACATGTGTGAGCACTATGCAGCTACTATTATGCTTCCTTTTACTGGGTACGTCTTTCACTGGCTTGAATGTGCCCTGGCGGTTGAGAGTATGTCATGCTCACTCAAATGTCTCGCTGGTGATGGCGTGTGTGTTGGATCATTAAGTTCCCTCCAAAATGGTTGAGCGAATTGGTGCTGATCCATGCGTCATGTTCGTGAACGGGCGCCATCAGTTGGGACTGGTCGTCTCTTAGCTGCCATGGCTTATTTTTAATTTTAATATTTAATTTAGTTGTTTTAGTTTTATCTTTTTACTACGGACGCTTTTTAACGTGCACGTCTTTCTACATTGTTCTCACATGTATATTTTCAACATGAACGATGTAACCAATATTTTGTAAAAATATTATGATTTAAAAGAGTGTCCGTGGAGTTTCTTGCCCGTTCTTCTCCATAGGGATCTACTACGCTTTGGAATGGGCAACTAGCTTCATCTTTCTGACTGACTGACCCATTGACAATTCAAAAGTGCCTGTAATTGGTTTATTTAAAATAAATGCTTTGAGTTTGAGTATGATGCCATTCATAAAAAAAAAGGTGTAAGGCGGTTCAGCTAGGAATGCGAAACAGTGAACAACACTGAACAAACAGTGCTACAAGTGATCCTGCTTAAAGCTTCTGATTAGTGTATTTGTGATTATTTGATATAGTGTGTTTTTGGTGTAAACTGGTATAAATTTATTTAACCCGAACCCCAGCTCGTAACAATATGAAGTAGTGGATTAGCAATCTGCTTCAAAATTATTGATAAAAAAATAAAATTATTATTATTTCCTTTATTCCATTTATGTACATATATTTCACATTTTTAAATACACTTCTGGACACATCTATTGGCCCACCTTAGAGTTTAGGTTTCGATGGCCCCTACCGAAATATGATTGCTAGATTGAACAAAAACTGTTGATGCAGTTTTAAACCTGATACATTTTACCATCTTTTTCGATCGTATTGTTTTAAATTTGAATTCAGAATACCATACGACATGGAGCTACGCCTAACAAGTCGGATATGCGCCTTGTTAAAGGCAATTGATTTTTGAATAAAAAACATGTTTTATCAAATAAAGGTTTAATTTAATAACGCGTGTTGCCTCCATGGGCATCTACCACAGCTCTCATACGATTAGGCATAGAGTTTATCAACCGCTCTATGAAATTTTGAGGGATCATCTCCCATTCCTCTTCTATGGCAGTTTTCAACTCCTGCATCGTCTGGGCAACTGGCTGACGAGCCCTAACACGTCTTTTTAGCTCGTCCCACAAGTGCTCAATGGGGTTCATGTCTGGGCTTCTGGCTGGCCAGTCCATAACTGTGATGTTCACATCCCGAAGATATTCCCTGACGATGCCAGCCGCATGGGCTCTTGCATTATCATGCATAAAAAGGAAATTTGGGCCCACATAGTCCGCGTATGGTATCACGTGAGGTTCTAAGCACTCACGAATGTACCTTTCAGCATTTAATGTTGGCAGCCGTGGTCCTGTAACAACCTCAAGTTGAGTTTTGCCGCTCGCGGATATACCGCCCCAGACAGTCCATGAGCCACCGCCATAAGCAACCCTCTCTTCAAAGCAGCATTGTGCGAAACGCTCTCCCTTACGTCGGTAGACCTTCTTCCTTCCATCATTGCCATGTAACACAATTTTAGACTCATCAGAAAAGAGTACACGGCTCCAATCTTGCTGTGTCCAATTTAAATGACTGCGTGCGAAATGAAGGCGCGCTGTTCGGTGGGCTCGCGTTAGTTTGGGGCCATTAGCTGGCTTGTGTGGTACCATATCGCGTTCTTTTAACCTTCTCCGAACAGTTCGAGCGCTCACAGATACTCCGTGGAAGTCGCGAAGTTGGTTTTGTATCTCAATGGAGGTAAGGTGACGATTTCTCAAGCTGGTCGTCACGATGAATCGATCCTGCCTTTCAGTTGTGACCCGAGATCGTGGCCTTCCTTGGCGACGAACAAAGCCGCCAGTCTCTAGGTACCTCCGATAAACATTTCGGACCGCAGATCGACTTAAATTAAGTTGAGCACTCACGTTTCTTTGGCTGTGTCCGGCCTGAATAAGTGCCACAGCTTGGGCGGCGACTTCAGGTGAAGTATCCATAGATTATTGATAGAACCTCACCTTAATGTTGAGAATAAGTAATGTTTGTTGCAAAACCAAAGATATCAATCACTTTTTCAAGAATTAAATCCAAGTAAACCAATAAAACCAAGTTTTCTTAGTATTCGATTGTTTGATATCAACAAACAGACTCCAAATTGTCTTTTGTTTCTTTAAATTCTGTGTTCGAAATTCAAAAAAAGACTATTGAATGAAATTGTGAATGTGCCAGGTTCAAAACTGCATAAAAACTTTTTGCTCGACCTAATATAAAATTTTAGCTAGGACCAAACGAAACTGAAAATACAAGGTGGGCCAAAAGATGTGTCCAGAAGTGTATTTTTTATAAAAACTTGAAATAAAAAAAAAAAAAACATTTAAAAATATAAAACATAGTAGCTCACCGGTATCGGGAACAGGGTCCAAGCTACCGGCGGTCAGGGCTCCAGAGAGAGGAACCTCCTAACAATGCGCGCCGTGTCCAGAAGTACCACCGCTCTCTGAATCAGGCCCTTAATCCAGCTGCCCAACGAGAGCCTCCTTAGATGTTGGTCAAGGCTCTTGGCGATTAAGCCATTGGCTGATACGACTATCGGCACAATGATCGCTGAGTCCACATCCAACATGTCGACAACCTCGCGAGCCAAGTCAAGATACTTGATTTGTTTATCTTTCTCGGCTTTCACGAGGTTCCCGTCATGCGGGACTGTTATGTCAATAATCATTGCGCGCCGCTCTGTTCGATCCACCACCACTATATCAGGCTTATTGGCAACAATAGTCCTGTCAGTGATGATGGATCGATCCCAGTACAATGTGATATTTCCATTTTCGAGAACTGGGTCGGGCACATACCTATAGTACGACACTTCCGATTCCGCAAGGTTGTATTATTATTATTTAAATTGTCTTTGACATATCTCGGGACCCTGGGGTCCCGGACCTTTGGAAGGCGTACGAGGAGCCGAAGCCAACTCGCAGAGGCCTCTTAGACAATTTTAAATGAAAAGAAGGCACCAGCCGACGATTATCCCTGTATGCACTATGCAATTGCACCCAAGGACAACCCCCGGTTGGTGCAGAACTATTGCAGAACATGGAAACAAAACACATTAGGCCTATGGGTTTGGGTGGCTATAGTGGATTGGGTACCTTGAACTATGGAAGAACTATGTCCCCTGCCTGATATTATTATTATTCAGATTCCTATTGGTGGTTTATTACGTATTTTCGGATTTGGATTTGGGCCCGATTAATGGCAATAGTCTCGCCCCCTATTACATGGAATTTAAACCTATCTGGCGAAATATGGGTGTACTATAGGTACACCCATATTTCTTGCCTAACTCTTCGGGGATTACAAGCGTGATGTTAAGTAAAATTACAAAAATAAGCCTTTATTTGAGATAACAAAATTCTTTGTATTATCTTCTTCTATGGCTGGTAGCAACTGGATAAGAGTTGTCCAAAATCGAGCTGAATGGTGTGCAGTTGGAGAGGCCTATGTCTAGCAGTAGACTGCTATAGGATGGCTGATGATGATGATCATGATCTGATCCTTATCAGCAATACTATCATTAAAAGAGACTGTGACTGTTGTTTTGGTGTCGAACCACCACGGTCACAGTCTCTTTTAAAGTCCAGACATAATCATGCCGTGTGATTGTGTAAGACCTCATTCTAAACTTCGAATCTGATTCCGCTGTCAGTTTCTTGATTGGCATTCTAAAAACTCGGTTGATTATTCGAATTTACACTAGCGCTACCCTTGCGAGCGTGTCAGCGAGTTGAACTAAATTGACCGTAAGATTTTGACAACATAAAGTATGAGTTGACGTAAGAAGTGGTATTCAGTATGGTCACTTCAACGCTCACTTCGCACTCGAACCCGATTCAAAGTGTCAAATAAAAAGCATCTATTTTACGAGTGAGAAAGAATAGAGATGTGACATGCGAGTTGTTGTTCGAATTTTACAGAATCGACGTACTGGTCAGGCCATTATGAGGACCATGCAGTTTAGTATCTGAGATGGTCTTTTGAGGAAAGTACCACACAGATTTGAGTGGACCTGTCCAGTCATTGCACGCATTTGTCAGTAATCGTTTAACTCAACTCGGAACTTAAAGAGCTCAACGACTCGACGACTCGACGAACGGCGATAAAGATGACTTACTTCTGTTATTCTGTGCGTGCGCCGCTATGAAGACGGCGGCGAGCACCACCCACGACACTTCCATCGTGTCAACCGCGACCGCCGCACCACCACGAGCTGTACCTCATCTGGAACAACGGAGAGAGAACATTAGCACTGTCTTTAAAAATATCAGCAAAGGCAAAGACAAAGACAACGACAAAGACATTTATTTGTCGGATATGGTAGCAACAAAGTTGGTATATAAAATAATTGTGTTCAGGACACATCCGCCGCTAAAAGCGGCATACGAATATTTACAATAATATGTGTACATGGGCATAAAACCCAACTTATAAACTACGTACCTATACTCTACAAAACAATATAGAACTCTTAAAACTATAGACATAGACACATTAATTATTATTCTCGGGTACCTATAACCTACAATATAAAATAAACAATAAAAACACAACAATAACTTAAAAAAACAACCTAACAACAACCTAATTATAAATCTAAATAAATCTAATTTAACCCGTATAATAAAAAAAATCTTTTATAGTATAAAAGTTGTTTTGACTAAGCCATGTTTTTAGTTCTTTTTTGTAACAATTAAATGGCAGTTCTCTTATTAATTTTGGAATGTGGTTGTAAATTTTTATGGACATAAGGTAGCTGTTTCTGTAGTGGAGAGTGCTGTTACAAAATTGGTTTTTTAACTTGGTGGGGTCCCTTTTAGTAAATCTATTGTTTTCGGTTACTGTGGAGAAGAAGTGTGAATTTTTCCTAACAAATATGGCTATTTCAAAAATGTAAATAGAAGCTAGCGTTAAAACCTTTAACTTTTAAAAAATTGGTCTACAGCTCTCATATGGAGGCGCCCCAGTTATTGCTCTCAAGCATTTTTTTTGCGCTATGAAAGCTCTTTGAATGTGGGACGAGTTACCCCATAGAAGTAAGCATCTATAAAAAATACCAGCATTTATCATAACAGAATACCTGAGCTGCATTGTATATAAAATACGTTTATTTTTCAGGAATACGGACATAATGCAATATTGCTAATCCCCCAAAGCCAATAGCGTCGTGATAATATGACTATTCGATGATAAGACCTAATGATATTTAATTTTATGCAAAATTTGGAACATACATCAAGACAAACGGGCAAAAACTCTTCTAACTATGTTTTCGGCATCAGACTAAAAGATCCCGCACCTCGTAGCAATTACTGTTTTTTTTTTAAATAATATTCAATGTAAGTACAGGTTTTTAACCAACTTCTTAAAAAAGGTGGAGGTTCTCAATTCGTCTTTTTATTGATGTAAATATACTTTTTTTTTTTAATATAATTTTGTGTTCGTCGATATTTTCGTCAATTGTGGACCGATTAAATATTTTTGTGTTTGTCAGAAGCTTGCGCGGTGGTCTCATTATAAATTTTATTAATTTTCCTTGGGTAGTTTTTGAGTTAGCTTCAATAATACGTATTTTTCTCACTTAGTCTATGTGGTTGATGTTCTAATTTATTTTGCAGGTAGTGGTATTTGATTTTGTGTGGGACAGGTACCACAACTAAAAAGTGAAATAAAAAAACAACACACTTAAAACAAAAAACACAGCTTGACAGTAGGTACGACATTTAAATTTCTCGTCCATCTCATCCATTCCTCGCCTCGCTGCGCCGGTGTAAAACCAATTTTAACGCCATTAGAGTGCCAACAGATTTTTATAGCAGTGTAAATGCGGATACTGAACGCGTTCAGCAAATCTAAACCGCGTTCAAGAGCTGTCAGTGTCAATATTCCATAACAATTTTGACACAGACAGCTCTTGAACGCGGTATAAATGTGCTGAACGCATTCAGTTACATTGATGAAATTCGCCCTATGTAGGTTGTGACGGCATCTACATCGCCACATACGAACTACGTATCACACTGACGTCACGCAAAATTATGCATCGCGCAATCAGAGTTTACCGCGCGACTAGCATAACGTCCCGACATCAACCGTCGGGCAGTTGCCCACCAGACACGACACCTGTCTGGTCGGAGGATCCTCCCTTTTCTATGGAGGATGAGTGAACTTTACACCTCTATGAGGTAATTTCTGGAATATTCTATTTTTACTTGGAAAATTGTTTTTGTGAACCGTAAATGTGTTTTTTCTGAAATAAAAAAAAATATCATTAAAATAAAAAAAATTGCCTATTTCGTCTGTTAAGTTACTCGAGAGGCACTCCAAGTTCCACTTTGTCTAAGTAAGTTCCTGTAGCTATGAAATAGTTTTTATTAGCATTAATAAAGTAATTTATCTTCCAGATAATTATGCAGATAGCTTTGACTTTGATGCATCGCTTTTATTTTACAGTTAACTTATTACGGGGCATAATGCCACCTGGTTTTTAGGCTTCCGTAAGAAAATGGTAAAAAGGAACCCTTATGGTGCGACTCAGTCTGTCTGTCTGTCCGTCTGTCACAGCTGGATATCTCAAGAACTACTAATGCTATCAACTTGAAATTTGGAACAGTTTTAGATGACGTTTGCCCAACTATTTTGCAAAGAAGAAATAAAACACTTTTTTTTGCAACGGGGACTGAAAGGGGGTCTTAAAAATTCGAAGTGGGGCTACTAGGGCATGTGGGGTATCATATTATGAAAGAGCGCTGTTTGCACATTCTCAAACATTTTTTTTCTTTTTTTAGGCCGCATAGTTTTTGACTTTTGATGAAAAATGTAAAGAAAAATACCATTCCCCCCTTATCTCCGAAGTTTGCATAGAGAAAAATGTGAAATTAAATGTATTTTCTTTCTTTTTTTTTCTTTCTATCAAATTATTCTATGTGATAGAAGTTTATGTAAAGATTACAGGAAAAATAAAACGATGTCTCTAAACAGCACACTTTTTCAGAAATAATCACAAAAAAAAAAAATACATATTTATTTATTTATTAAAACTTTATGCACAAGTAAAAAAAATACTTTACAAAGGCGGATTTAATGCCCGAGGCATTTTCTACCAGTCAACCTTACACATACTCGTATAATGGTTCGGAACACTGGGTGCGCGAGTCAACTCGCTTTTGACCGTTTTTTTTCTATCAGTTTTGCATAGCGTAGCCGTTGCAGTAGGTATATTTAGTGTTATATTACGAGTATTACAATTCTGTTAATTATTATTTTATTTATTTCACTTTCAATTACATTCATTTTGTAACAATACCAATATGATCATATAAGCTTTATCTAATAAGTTTTACAAGACATCTGTGTCTGAACTAGATAATTTAATATCTGTATCTCAGACAACAGCAATCAATCTGCCTAGCCTTTTCCCAACTATGTTGGGGTCGGCTTCCAGTCTAACCGGATGCAGCTGAATACCAGTATTTTACATGGAGCGACTGCCTATCTGACCTCCACAACCCATTAACTGGGTAATACGATACCCCTTGGTAAGACTGATTGTCAGACTTTCGGGCTACTGACGACCCGTAACGACTGTCAAAGATCCACGAATGACAGCCGGGACCAACGGCTTAACGTGCTTTCCGAGGCACGGAGGAGTCTCAGTATGTAAATATGGTCATCCATCCACGGACCGACCCCGGCAAGCGTACCTGATGGATCGACCCGTGCGGCTGTTATTACTTAGCCACGAGCTCCTCCTCCATCTCAGACAACAGCGATCCTCCCTATAAATATGAACAAAAAAGGAAACGAATTTACGCAGGAATATTATAATTTACACGGATTTTGAGTATTAATAAAACTTTTTTACAAAAAAATACAACCGACTTCCAAAAACAACACTACAAAGTGAAAAATAACTTCAATTTCGGAAGTCGGTGTCTAGTTAAATGTATTTTCGTTTTTTGCCACCGACTTCCGAAATTAAAGTTATTTTTCACTTTGTAGTGTTGTTTTTTCTAATACCACTATCTGCAAAACAAACTAGATCATCATCCATTATAAAAGTGGGGGAAAAATATTACGTATTATTGAAGCTACCTCAAAAACTACCCAAGCAAAGTTAATCAATTTTATATGGGACCAACTGTGATGTATACCCTCTCGAATAAAACAAAAAAAAAATCCAAATCGGTCCAGCCATCTTCGAGTAATCGGGGAACATACATAAAAAAAAAAATCGACGAATTGAGAACCTTCTCCTTTTTGAAGTCGGTTAAAAAAGATATTGGACACGTAAAACGAACGTCGTGACTATTTTAGAAGTTTTGGACCATAAAAGACAAACAAAAGAATTTATTTTACAGTATTAAAATGTTTATTTTTTTTTTTTCACGGAAACCTATAAAAATCCTGAATTTTCTTACCCAAGTATTTCACCCCCAAAACCGATTGTTTTTCAAACTTCAACCCTGACATATTCTTACGAAACACATCTTAATAAGATAATTCCATCAATTCGCCGTGGTCGCAGGAATGTAATATGTGCGTGTACATGTTTTTTTAAGTATAATACGACTGGTCCCTCTCACCCCTCGCTAGGGGGTGAAATCGTACGGAATAAATGCTGTTAAGGGGCATGTTGTGGGTTGATATTCTTTTTTTTTTAATAAGTACCTGTTAAATAAATAATGGTATTCTCAACATTTATTTAGAATAGCAACATTGCTTTATATGTCAAGTTTAATTGTTTTTTTTACTGGTTACTCTTCCCTCCCTTTATGAATAAATGTCGGCGGATACGCGTGTCTCTCTATAATTGTAATAATCTACTCTAATATATGTTTTGTGATCAATCTAAATTAATCTCAATAATCCTAAGTCTTAATTGTATTTGTGTGCCATATTATAAAATATATTGTGCTACAAATCGAATCGCCGTCGTCGTTTGCTTTGACTCCCTTGAAATCCTTGGCAGCACTCCGCTACAGTACCTACCTACCTATAGTTTTTTAATGGTTCCGTTGGTTTTATTTATTTATTTCATTTGGGAACACAAACAGTAGTATACCTACTAATCATAAACAGTGTTGTCTTAAAATTAGAACTTTACAAATATACTACCCACAACATTTTCCACAGATTACTACATTATATAATAAAAACAAGCTATTAGCAAACGTGAACTGCAGCAGGGCTACCTTAGTGAAAAACAAGTTCTAAAAGATGTAACAAACAAATAAATTCATGCGTGATATACAATATAGGTCCCTAGCCTATTAATAATGATTGTGTGCCTATGGAGCCTACAGCCGATCCTTGAGAATCTTAACAATATCAGTTTTAAATTTATATCTGCTTAGGAATAATATGTCTATATGTATATGTCTATGTGTTTATGTTTAATATTAAGTAATAGGTAAGTTTATTATATATTTTGGGTAGATAAATATTGTCGTTTGGCATAGAGTAAAAAAATATTCTTATTCCCCAAGAAAGTAACGAAAATTTGTAAGAACTTTCGAATTAGTTGACCAAAATAAATAGTTTTAAATGACATTATGTATACCTATCATTTAAACTATTTCGGCCACTTTGCTTATATTGTTATGTGTTAACGTGTAAAGAGGTTTAGTTCAACTTCAAATGGTACACACGGCTTCATATCAATCTATACATTTACAGTGCTGATTTCGCATTGTATAGGATTTCCATAAAATAAGAAGCAATTTTCCGTACACCTAGCTATTTAATTTTTGTATTTTTTTTTACATCCAAGAGAATTATTTCACATAGATTAGCTTAAGGCAAGTAGAGATGCCAACAGCGACACCATTGAGAAAAAAAATTAGAGATAATGAAATTTCCTATGCACATATTTTTAGTCAGATGAGGTAGATTTTTTTGTATTAAAAAAAAAAACAATACTAAGCCTCCTAGGTTCGAATTTGTAGCAGTTAACGCCAAAAACGTGCATAGAAAATTTCAAAATATTCCATATCTCCAAACTTATTAATTTTTCAATGGTGGCGCTGCCACTTTCAGCAGCTCTACTCGCCTTAAGAGCAGTATAGCTCGTGAAAAAAGCTATGGGAACAGTCTAGTTTGGTCAAAGACATGTTAGAGACAAGTTGAGGATAAAGGAACCACTTTTTGGAACGAAGTTCTTTGTTGCACGTCATAATCTGCAGACATGGCGGATGAGAGCTACACCGAAAAAAGTGCAACATTTTGACGTCACGACACTTGCTATAAAATGTTATTGTTTGATAATAAAATAATAACCAAAATTAGGATCACTCTATGCAAAAGACTCATTCATTAAGCTATTTCTATGCCAGCTGGTAAAAGGTCGTTGAACAGCACCTTTTTTTGTTCATCGTTTGTCTATTGTTCTGACCCAGTTGTTAAGTATCTTCATAGAAAAAAAACTTGAGTGGCGTGGCCTTTTTTTCTCGTTCGTTTCAATTTCATCTCTGCGCTACAGGTTGCTCCAAGATGCTATTTTAGAAAATTGTAAATAAATCAACAAATAATAACGTATAATGAAATAAAAATATGTTTATACAACAAAAACGCGGAACCGTACCTATATGCGTGTTGAATTAACGTCGCCATTGCAGCGGCACGTTGAATATATTTTTATGTATTTTTTTGTTTGCTGGCGTATTAAAATCTTTTTCTTTGTTATGCTATGCTCCCTTAATGGAGAAAATTTTAGACAAATCAATCAAAATATATTTTAATTCCAACTGCCAACTACCCCTTAAGCTGCCACCCTAACTCATGGAATCAATCGCTCAGCACAAGATTGTTAGGGGCACCCACACAATGTTTATTTATTTATTTATTATTAGGGGAACCAGTTTTTTGTAGAGAAATCATTTATTTCTTGAGTTAAAAGCATGTTTTATACATGATATTAAGGGCGCTATTACATTTTGACCGTGATTTTTTCATAAATTGAAATTGCACACTATAAACAAAAAAATAATTATTATATGACTCAAAATAAACGTAATCACAACTGCTAAATTGCTACATAATGCGATGCGTCGGCGTCTAAAGCTAAAGACCGCGTGTCCCGTTTACATTGATTTTTAGCACTGCATACAATAATTAATTAAACATATTATTTTACTTTTAAATAGACTAATTTTTTTTATCAAGCAAGGTAACATAGTAACCTTATTTATTAAATACATTTTGTATGAATTTGGATTATACATTCGTAGATAAAAAATATAATTTTTGACGAAAAATTGTCAGTAACTCTCTGGTTTACGGAATTATTTTTGGTGATTATCGGATTATTACTGTATGAAACATAAAAAACTGAATTGAGCACTCCAAAGTTGAAGATACAGTTGTTCCAAGGACATTTTTTTAAATGATTAAATTATTATATCTTCGATGTAACAAAGCATCAAAACATGTCCAAAAGTAAAATTTTATGAATCATCCTTTGCAGAGACAAGGTTTTTACTGAGTTTTGTAAACAAATTGAAATATTTATTTAGAACACTCCCAAGAGAAATAATCAAGCTATCTTGGGCATATGTCTTTTTAAATTTTGTGGCTCTAACAAAACCACAATCACATATCAAAACTCGAGTCAAACGCTCGAATACAAGAGAAATTGTGATAGCGCTCTTAATAATAATTCAATTGAAGGACTTTTTTTTACTATAGATTTAAAAAGTTCATTATTTTCATTGTTTAGAAAATTTCTAGCTAGATACTTCCAAATATTTATCATGGACCTACTGTCACAGACTGATGTCACCGGACCTACAGAACACAATAGGGATGTTTCCTGGGTAAAAAAAAATATATTTTTACATAATTTTGAAATATTTTGACACGTATTTTTTGCTTTAGCATATTAATAAAAAATTGCTTAGATAAAGTTGGGGAGCGTATAAAATAAAGCAATGAGTGACGTCATACCATGAGGAGCTCGTGGATAAGTAATAACAGCCGCACGGGTCAATCCATCAGGTTAAGCTACGCTTGCCGGGGTTGGTCCGTGGATGGGTGACCATCTTTACATGCCGAGACTCCTCCGTGCCTCGGAAAGCACGTTAAGCCGTTGGTCCCGGCTGTCATTCGTGGATTTTTGACAGTCGTTACGGGTCGTCAGAAGCCCGAAAGTCTGACAACCAGTCTTACCAAGTGGTATCGTATTACCTAGTTACTGGGTTGTGGAGGTCAGATAGGCAGTCTCTCAATGTAAAATACTGGTATTCAGCTGCATCCGGTTAGACTGCAAGCCGACCCCAACATGTTGGGAAAAGCCTAAGCAGATTAATATTTTGCAGTTTTCTCTCTTCCCGTCTTGCAAAGTTACCAAACAAGTGTTTAAATGTTTGAAGCTATGTCTGGCACCGACTCAGAGAATAGAATCATTTGTTCCATACGAGAATTCCACGTTCCCTTGACCCGAAGCGCAAGCCAATTGCTAAGCCACTGTCCCAACCATACCATCAAATTATTCCCACAAGAACAGATAGATTATTTTAATTTATGCAAAAACTCGTCCCCCACAATTATTTATCTCTCAAAATCTGGGGAACCAGCCTCTAAATACGTTCCCATGGAGTTTTTTAATTAGGCAAGGATTAGTCTGACAAATCTTATAAATGTTTAGTTAAATGTCATTGGCAGTATTTTAATTTTTGTTAAAAAAGGGGTGAAGTTTTAGGGGGCGAGTCGAGGCGTGTCGGGGTGACGTTTAGTGATTTGGTATACTATAATTATTTAAATTATTTGTGTGCTCTGTGGTGTCGTGTGGTTTTATGGGGTTTTTTGTTGATAATCTGCATATACTATCTATAGGTACCTACCTACTAATATAATAAAACTGAAGAGTTTGTTTGTTTGAACGCGCTAATCTCTGGAACTGTCAGTCAGATTTGAAAAAACATTTTTTTTTTTTTTTTTGTATTGGGCTATCAACAATCACTCACTTGTGCACTCTCATGCACGCACACACACAAATAATTCAATATAATTAGGTAAATAAGTAGTATAATATTGTGTATAGAATTATTTTTTATTATTTTTAAATTAATTCTACTGTTTATTTTATAAATTATATTTTTTACAAGTTCACCATGTAGCACGTTTGAAAAATTTTGTTTTTAATGTAACTTAGTTTGGAAGGCGCTGGTGTTTGTGATACAATGATTTTTTTCATTAGTACATACACCAAAGATACACTTCATTCTGGAATATTCTAGTTTTACTTGGAAAATTGTTTTTGTGAACCGTAAATGTGTTTTTTTCTGAAATAGAAAAGAGAAATTATTAATCGCACACCAGAAAAATATTCTTACATCAAATACTAATCTACATGTAGACCAAATCAATGATTGCACTACTAATTAACTAATTGAATTTCAAAACTTGTACAAATAATAATCTTTATTTACATACATACATTTTTGTCCATATTCACAACAAAAATATTAATTATATATCAAAAATACTAACTGTTCATCAAAAATAACAAATGCGCATCTAATAAACTATTGCACTACTAGCTAACTAATTGAATATCAAAACTTGTACAAATTATAATTATTGGGCACCCCGAGGTTCGGTTTGGTTCGGTTCCTTTAAACCCTGCAGACAGAAATAGGAGCCCCGCTGCCGCGCTGTGACGTGTGTTTAATTTAATTAGACATTCAAATTTTGATGTGCAAACAGTATTTTTGATGTACGTATTCTGTTGAGAAAAATTGGTGATTTTTGATGTGCGTTTAAATACTACCAAGTAAAAAATGTTTTATTTATTATTACTAATTCATGAGGAAGGTTAGATACCCTTAGGGGCCGAGCAAAAAGAAAAATGGAGCGCTAAGCGAAAATGGAAGTAATAATAGGGTGGGCGGGCGATGCGATGCGACGCGGTGGGTCGTTTTAGCATATTGTGGTGTATTACGACTTCCACACGACCTCGTGTGACTTTCCTAACCATTAGAAAACAATCGACGTGAGCATCAGTCGCGTCCTGCGTCCCGTGCGTAGTGTTGCCACCTCTAAAAATTAAAAAGCAGGGCGTACCCGTTAAAAAATTTTTTTTTGACCAAAAATTCGAATAAAACACATAAATTTGCGTGTCTTGGCGAGTCTCCGACTGAAGTGACTGAACGATAGATTTATAAAGCCTAACAAAAACAAAATCTGGACGGCCCGGACGCACTCAAATTTGCTCGGACAAGAGGTCAAAAAGCCTAACACTGTCCGGCTTTATCCGGACGGATTGCAACGCTACCCGCGCGGGATTCGCGATATAAAATGATCTATTTAACATAACATAATATTCATGCCTGTAATCCCCGATGGATTAGCCAGAGATGTACGTCTATAGTACACCATTTCGTCAATATTATCGATTTATTTTATCCAAATACCCTCTTTTCATCCAATTTAATCCAACCTCTTGACCACCCGGTGGAATTTAGAAACGTGCTCACAAGCTCACAACCCCATTTGTTAGCCAAACGTTTTCCAAAATAGGGGACCTCGTAGTTTTTCAAAATGTAAAAATCCGTGAAATTGCTATCGATTTGCACATGATGAGATGTTTTGTATTTGTACTAAGGGATATACTAACACTAACTGTGCCCCGCGGTGTTACCCGCGGTTTATGAGATACGCTAAAACGTGTTTTATTTAATCGGTGAAAAAATATTCAAATTTTTTGATCCAAAAAATTGTTCACCCCACGGGAACACTACATTTTTTCAAGATGTAAAGTAGCCTGTGTTAATCCAGGGTGGCAGCCACTTCCACACCAAATTTCGTCAAAATCGGTCGAGCCGTTTGAGTTTTAAAGAGTAGCAAATATATTTGAATTCCTTGCTCATCCCACGGGAACACTACATTTTTTCCGCATAAAAAGTAGCCTATGTGTTAATCCAGGATATAAGCTATCTACATTCCAAATTTCATTCAAATCTGTCCAGCTGTTTGCTCGTGAAGAAGTAACAACACACAAACACACACACACTCACAAACTTTCGCCTTTATAATATTAGTGTGATACGTGTAATTTATGGAATTTTAATACTCACTTACCAAAATGGACTTTAAGATGGGTACACATACGGTGGTGAGTTGCACAAAACCAACATTAGTTAATGAAGACACTTTAAATTGATGCTGTCAATTCTTTCTTTTGATACATAATATAAGGGGGATGGCATCAATTTAAAGTCCATTAAACTAATGATGGTTTTGTGCAACGTTAGTACACTCCTACCAACTTATCTGTGAAATGGCGAAAATTGGAACTTCGGCCGTCATGTTGAAATGTCTTCGATTGTGTCGACGCATCGACGGTGGCGTCCTCTTTCAGTTCACAGATAAGTTGGTAGGACTGTAAGTAACATTTGTAGTGTAGATAATTATGTACATAAACACTAATGTCACTAATGTCATCTGTCAGCCACCACTAGCGTTGCCATCGTCCGGATAAACCCGGACATTGTTAGGCTTTTTGACCTCTTGTCCGGCCAAATTTGACTGCGTCCGGCCCGTCCGGCTTTTTTTGTAGATCTATCGTTCATAGTCACTTATTAAGGAAATTGATCTCTTGAAACAGGTTTCTTCCAAAGAGAGAAATTTAAACAATGATACTAATTAAAATTTTGTTTTATTCGAATTTTTTGTCAAAAATCCGGCTTTTTTATTTTTAGAGATGGCAACACTAGCCACCAGGAATGGCGGTAAAAGGCAAAAGGTGATATGGCCCTGCACTCTCCTCTCACCAAGCCTATCCTGTAGGTACGAGAGGCTAGTGCAGTAGCCAGGGTAGTGATACAATCAATTTAATTATGGAATCACAGTGATTTTACCAATAGGTAAAATTAATTTGTTGACCATTAATTTCGTAATGCGCAAAGGTAACACGCGAAATTCGAATTTTCTTACGTTTTTTGCAATTTGCAGGTTGTATCTTGATCAAAATATGATTCGCGAGCATAAAAAATATGTAGCTATTTACAGAAATATAATCATTAGAATCATTAATACATATGCCGTATTATGCGCGGTGAGTCCGATTCTCTAGAACTTGTGGCTCAATTGATGAGGTTGTTTATTCCTGTTGTGCCCAAACACTAACTAAGGTCGCTAAGACACCCGTTATTGGCCGTACCTTCAGCACGCACAGTGTCACGAGCTAACTCGCCCCTCGTTCGGGCGCTTACGATGCTTATTGTTCTTTTGACATCAACACCGGAGTGTGACTTATTTGCCGAGAGATGCATAGATGTGTGTCGTGAATGTTTATGATTCTGTGAGATGATGGTTGAATGATAAATCTTTAGTTAAAAGTAGTAATTTTCTGTTTCTTTTCTGTTGATTGCATTTATACCTCTACATTGTTTGCTATTAATGGAGGAGGAGCTCGTGGCTAAGTAATAACAGCCGCACGGGTCGATCCATCAGGTTAAGCTACGCTTGCCGGGGTTGGTCAGTGGATGGGTGACCATTATTTACATATCGAGACTCCTCCGTGCCTCGGAAAGCACGTTAAGCCGTTGGTCCCGGCTGTCATTCGTGGATCTTTGACAGTCGTTACGGGTCGTCAGAAGCCCGAAAGTCTGACAACCAGTCTTACCAAGGGGTATCGTATTACCCAGTAACTGGGTTGTGGAGGTCAGATAGGCAGTCGCTCCATGTAAAATACTGGTATTCAGCTGCATCCGGTTAGACTGGAAGCCGACCCCAACATAGTTGGGAAAAGGCTAAGCAGATGATTGTTTGCTATTAATGTCTCGTGTTCTATTCGCTATATTGTTTTATTTTTTATAGAGTTTGTTAAAAAAAAAATTGCTGTACAACGCCTTAAATTTTCTTAAATCTGTTATGTTGTATACGTATACCTTAAATACATAAATAAATAAACTTCTAAGTTAGAATTGGTCTCAAATTAAATTTTCATTTAATTCATATTTTACTTACTTATATCATATTTTGATCAAGATACTTACAACCAACCAACAAGTGTTGCTATTTTAATTGTGGAATATGTTACCAAGAACAGTTTGCCATAAAATCGGCGAGTTTAATGTTTAGTAGAAAAAGATATTGATGTTTTTAGATAATTTGACGACTTCTGGGTCACTTCACCCGCGTGTAGGTTACCTACTTTGCAACCTGACACTGACATGCAAATTGCAAAAAAACGTAAGAAAGTTTGAATTGGGCTAAACAAGACACAATAGAATTTATGTTGTTTTGAGGTCCATACACGTCATGCGCACACGAACTAATTAAATGAACTTACCTAAAATACAAGCATTTTAAAATGTTGCGTAACATTTCATAATCAGCCATTTTGAACTTTAAAAACTGAGCTTTGTTAACAACATTATTTTTCACGCAAAAAAACAAAAAAACTTGCCAAAAAATATTCAATAATAAAATAACATAAATATAAGCCCATAAATCACTAGGTATATCAATTATTGCGCTACCCGGCACCGAACCGAACTCCCACGAGGTTGCACCCCTCGGCTAGTCAATATTGGTTTTAATGTCAAATTAGCGACATCCCCCCTGACCTTTGATCCATACTGAGGGGGTTATTACTTATAGGGTTCAAATATTACAATCACCATTCCAGCCTTTTCCCAACAATGTTGGGGTCGGCTTCCAGTCTAACCGAATGCAGCTGAATACCAGTATTTTATTACGGAAGCTCTCAAAAGGAATAAATTTTCCCCGTTTTTGCAACATTTTTCATTGATGCTCCGCGCCTATTAGTCGTAGCGTGATGTTATTATAGCCTATAGCCTTCCTCGATAAATGGGCTATCCAGCACTAAAATATTTTTTTAATTCGAACCAGGAATTCCTGAGATTAGCGCGTTCAACCAAACAAACAAATTCTAAATTTTTATAATATTAAGTATTGATTAATCGTAAAATATCAGTTGAAGCCTAGTATTGTCTCTGCAATGCAATTAGTAGTCACGCGCCAAACTTGCTAATTGTTTGCCGCCAGGTGGCGCTAACGACGCAAGACTTGTCATTATTAATTGTTTGAAACATACGGCGATGAGTTACGAGCGGGCGCGATGCGGTTTGTATTTCTTCGTTTTCTAAGGGACATATTTAACCGATCCTCTAAAGACTAAAATCCTCCTCCTCCAAAAGACGAGGTACCTACACGTAGAGAGTGTAGTTACTGGAGTCGCGCTGCAACGTCAACTTCAAATTATTCGTTATCTGCCCCTCGTCATGGAAGAAGACTTTTGGCCGTAGGACGTGGTGTTCTGTCGCTTCAGCAGACAAGTTCCACAGGACAGCACAAAGTCAAGCTTCTAACATAGTCTTATGCCTTAGGTAGGTACTAACTTTTGCCAGCGGCTTCGCCCGCGTGGAGTCGGAAATTGTCCCTACTGAGACTCTCCGTGCCTCGGAAAGCACGTTAAGCCGTTGGTCCCGGCTGTCATTCCTGGATCTTTGACAGTCGTTACGGGTCGTCAGAATCCCGAAAGTCTGACAACCAGTCTTACCAAGGGGTATCGTATTACCCAGTAACTGGGTTATGGAGGTCAGATAGGCAGTCGCTCCATGTAAAATCCTGGTATTCAGCTGCATCCGGTTAGACTGGAAGCCGACCCCAACATAGTTGGGAAAAGGCTAAGCAGATGATGATAGTTATGATATTTAAAGTAAGTATTAAGAATACAAAAATGAGAAATTTAAATAAATAATTATTTAATGAGAATATGATAAAATTCCAATGATTAGATATAAATTCTATTATTACTATTAGTCACGATCACGACAGACAAGACAACAGCAATAAATTTTCATCAAGATACCTACACTACACTATACAAGATAAGATATAGGAACGTCAGGATTTACTCAGTTAGATTTAGACAGACATGTGGGCAGAAGATGGGTTTCGTGCAATGAAAACACACTGGGTGCGATACACGGTGTTTAAAATCACAATCTAACACAATCACTAAGCACAACGAATCGAATACAGTTCCGTGGCGTAGTAACCCCGATGTTGCCCCGATGCGATCCGACACTAGACTGTTCTCCTCCCATCAGGTTAAAACATCACGACTCTGTAGAAGCGCGCTGTAGGTGTGGGTACCTCACGTGATGTCGCCTGTGGCGCGCTTGCGATTCGTTACGCGTCCGTACTATTGACCGGATCCGACATATAAGATACATGAAACATTTAAAAAATTCTAGTCGATAAAAATTCAGCAACAGAGTAATAAAAAATTTCTATAACAAATTGGAACAATTTATTTTTAAAGACATGATTATTGCCACATTCTTTTATGTCATTAGGAATCTTAATGTAGATCTTTGTGGCCATAGCAAACACACTTTTCCCAAAGAGGGCAGTTCTATACTGACGGGTAAGCTACCAACATACTACCTGCACCTGGTGATGGAAGAAAGCTTTTTTTTTAGCTTAATCTGCAATCAGCCGCAAGACTTTAAGCAGATGGGTCAAATGGAATGGCGTATTTAGGCGAAGAGACCAGTGTCTCGACTGCCTTTTTTAGAGCACATCCTTCCTTTTCAGCCTTTTCACCGTTCAATCTGCCTAGCCTTTTCCCAACTATGTTGGGGTCGGCTTTCCAGTCTAACCGGATGCAGCTGAATACCACCACCTCACCTTTCACCTCTCACACCACCTCTCTCTCACCTTTTCACCATTAACTCTTAAAATGTCGATTGTACACCATGTGTACAGATAACAATAGAATTTCAATTGTGTCTGCTAATTGGCGCGCGACGGGTTAAGGAAGGTTTTAATAGATCATTGGCCAGGGTATTTGGATGAACCGAGAGCTGGTCAGCATATTTGCTTTTGAATTTATCAATTTCAGTCTCAATAGTAGGGACGTCAAGATATTTGTGGATCTCGTCATTTCTGGAGAACCACGGAGCACTTGTGATGGTACGCAGAATGTTGTTCTGAACACGTTGGATGTACATGACGTTGCTCTTGCTGGCAGGTCCCCACAGTGGGATTCCGTAGGTCCAGATGGGCTTCAACACGGTGTTGTAGATCAGTAGCTTATTATCAGTAGACAGGACAGAGTTTCTGCCAATAAGCCAGTACAGGTTACGGAACTTATGATTAATTTCATCCCGTTTCTTCTTTATGTGATAGGTCCAGGTGAGTCTTTTGTATAAGTTAAAGCCCAGGTATTTGACATTTTCAGTATCCGGCAAAACATCAGTGCCAAGTTTGACTGGGGGGCAATTTCCCCTCCTTAGGCGAATGTGATGTGATTCGATTTTTGAGCACTCCGCCGGATGCGCCACTTTCTCATCCATGCTGGGAAGAAAGCTTTTGGCCGCAGGATGTGGTATTCCGCCGCTTTCGCGGACAGGTGCCACCGGAACGCACAAAGACTTAGTGCTACTCAGTGATACTAACATAGTTATTAAATTTTTATTTACTAACACAATTGTAACTAAATTATTATGTATACTTAGGTTAAGGTATGTATCTATGGGTCTTTGTTACCTGAAAGTAAATGGTTTATTTATTTATTTAGTATACCTACAGGTAACTTCTATTGCGCGATATAAGCTCTAATGTAAATAGTGCTGGATGATATAATTTAAAAGAGTGTCCATTGAGTTCTTGCCCGTTCTTCTCCATATGTTACTTACCTACTTTGCTTTGGAATGGGCAACTAACTTCATCTTTCTGACTGACGGAGTCTTTGACATCATTCAAAAGTGCCTATAAATTATTTAATTGAAATAAATGCTTTGACTTTGAGTTTGAATCACCTCTATGGAAACACGCTCCGAAATCTACAGTATGATAACACTCTAAGCCACGTCAAAGACCTTTTTAATTACAAAAAACAACAATTTTGGCGAAGTTTCAAACACATTCTTGTTACTAACTTCACCGTCCCTTCTCAAAGTTCAGTGCGACTTCAAAACATTCTTTGGAAGTCGTAAAGACTTTAAATTTACGATATCGGACGGTGGGGAGAGGAATCTTTGTTATTACATGCTTCTAATGTTGTAAGAGGTATGGGAGGCAGCGCCATTTAGTGAACGTAGTTCATGCACACAATTTGTAGGAGCTTTTAATCGCACACCAGAAAAATATTCTTACATCTAATAACCGACATGTACCTACACCAAATCAATGATTGCACTATTAATTAACTATTTGAATACTTGTCAAAACTTGCACAAATAATAATTTATACATCAATTTTTGTCCAAAGTCACAACAATTGTGTTGTTGTTGTTGTCACAAATTGTCGCTACACGCGACGCGCGACGCGAATCACGCTCGAAGCAAAGGCACCGCTCATTACGCGACACGCGGTGCCTTTATGTCGCGTCGCGTGTCGCGACTGCCTATCTGACCTCCACAACCCATTAACTGGGTAATACGATAGCCCTTGGTAATTGGTCCTGGTTGTCAGACTTTCGGGCTTCTGACGACCCGTAACGACTGTCAAAGATTCACGAATGGCAGCCGGGACCAACGGCTTAGCGTGCTTTCCGAGACACGGAGGAGTCTCGGTATGTAAAGATGGTCACCCATCCAGGGACCGACCCCGGCAAGCGTAGCTTAACCTGGTGGATCGACCCGTGCGGCTGGTATTACTTAGCCACGAGCTCCGCTTATTATCTCCTCTTTCTTATCCATTATCATTTTATCAAACATTGTAGAAAAAAATCTTTTCTTTATAAGTAAGTACTTACTAGTTTAGATAATTGACGAATAAATTATGGTTGTCTAGAATCATGTACTTAATTCTTGGTACACATTGTGCGTCCATATACAGGGTCAAATTAAAATAGCTAGCAAAACTCTGCAGACGTGATGGGTACCGATATCGAAACAGATAAAATAAAAAATAAAAAGATTCGATGTTTTTTGGGGGTCAACGACCCGGTAGTGTTGTACCTTGAAGTATCAGTTGATCAAATCTGTTTTCTTTTGATTTATGTTGTTTAGGTATCGATACGTTACGTCTGTTACACAAAAAAAAAAAAAAATTTAGTAACCGACGAAAAAAAAGGAGGAGGTTCTCAAGCCTATATATTTTTTTTATGCATGACCACTCATAACTTTTTACAGAGAAGTCAGATTTGATTTTTTTTTTTGTTTTATTCGAGAGGGTATACCTCAAAGTTGGTCCCATATAAAATTTACTAACATTGCTTTGGTAGTTTTTGAGTTAGTTTCAATAATACGTATTTTTTCTCCATTTTTATGTGGATGATGTTCTAATTTCTTTTGCAGGTAGTGGTATTAGAATTTGTGTGGGGTAGGTACCACAGCTAAAAAGTGAAAAATAAAACTTTTTTACAAAAAAATACAACCGACTGAAACAACACTACAAAGTGACAAATAACTTTAATTTTGGAAGTCGGTGGCAAAAAACGAAAATACATTTAACCAGACACCGACTTCCAAAATTAGAGTTATTTTTCACTTTGTAGTGTTGTTGTTGGAAGTCAGTTGTATTTTTTTTGTAAAAAAGTTTTTAAACTGATATTTCAAGTGACTACACCAACTGTGGTCGATGACCCCTCAAAAAAATCAAATAAAATTAATTTATTTTTCGTTTTATCATGTTTAATGACGATGATATCAATACCATCACGTCTGCGAAGTTTCGCTAGCTAATTTAATTTGACCCTGTATTTCAACACCCATTTTCAAACCACTAACCACCTAAGTACGCCACCTACAATATTCCGTCGATGCGATGGCAGGAATTTTCAATTTCGTCCACAATCGCCTCTATGGGACAATAGGGCTGCCAGCAGTCGGATTTATCGGATACGAGCGAATATATCCGAGAACCGACAAGTGGTCGAATACGAAAAGAATTGGCTTTCTGCGTGGGGAATGCTTTTGTTTTTAAAAAGTGAACCAATTTCTAGCGGCGGCGTTGGTTATTAAAGATCCATATAGAATAGTTTATCTTTTATTTTCACATCATTTCTTGGTACTCGTATTATAATACCAGCCTATAATGGTCCCTCTGCAGGGCAAAGACCTCTTCTCACACACAGAAGGCACGAGCATTGATCACCACGCTTGCGCAAGACGGGTTGGCGATTTCAGACTTACATTAACTACTAGCTTTAACCCGCGGCTTTGCCCGCGTGGATGTCGAAAAAAATCCCACGGGAACAAAAATCTGTGCTTATTCCGTGTCTACATTATAAATGGAAACTCTGTGCCAGTGGCGAGGTGTGAACAAAAGAGAGAAGCCACTTTCAACTTACGCACTCACCAATAAAGTAGAAATTAATTTGTTCACTTAAAAATTAAAGTCTTATCTTTACTGAATTAAACACCATCTATCGTCAAATAGCAGAAACAAAAAGAAGCTATCACTACACAAACAAAACTTTCAATGTTTTAGAGAAATAAACTCAACTAAATTAGATACTATCATTCTAAAACTATTATAAGAATATAAAAGGTCGAATACATACAATACAGTAAGTTGAACAGGTGAAAACTAAATGAAATGTGCAATATTCCTTCATCTCGTTCTCGCTGACGCATTTTTCCTATATCTGTCTCTATCGTAACCCGTTGTACATCAGCTTGCTCTCGTGCATTATCAAGCGGTGCCACATGACCTAAACGTCATGACGTCATGACGGGATCGCTATTGTATGAAGTTTTAGTTCCCGATTATGACGTTTTGGCGCCGAGTTATTTTAGATTTTTTTTTGTTGTTGTAATTCAAAGCTAAATAGGCATTTTTGTTGTTTAAATCATCATTCTCCTGCCCTTATCCCAATCTATTTGGGGTCGGCGCAACATGTCCTTTTTTTCCATACTTCTCTATTATTCGTCATCTCGGTAGTCACCCCCTTTCTAGCCATGTCATCTTTCACACAATCCATCCATCGTTTCTTTGGTCTTCCCCTACCCTTATAGCCTTCGACATTGTTGTTTATTGTTGTTTATTGTATTTGTTGTTTAAATGTTATGGTAAATTAAATATCCACAGTGTAGCTCTTGTTTTTGGCAATAGTAGACACTATATTGACTGTGCCATTTTTCAATAGCGGTAGAGTAGCGGACCGCCGAAGGGAAGCCGGTAGGAATCGTGTTATTAGATGCTTGCGCCACTGCTCTGTGCAAAACTATTAATGACAAAGTTTATTACTTTCTTAGGCAAGTATTTGTGCCAAGTTTCAAGTTAATTAACCAAATGAATAAGATTTGTCATATAAACTATATTCCTTGTTTTCACCCCCAGGAGTGGGATTTTAAAATATCTTTTGGGATATTTCCGTAACTTGCCTAAAAAATGAGTTACACCAATTTTCGAGTTATTCAAGCCCCGCAGTAAAACCTGCCCTGTAAAATTGACAACCTCTTTTCACCCCCTTAGGGGTAAATTTTCGAAAACCCCTGATACGCGTTATTCTTTACTGCTGGTCTCAAGTATAAATACTGAGTTTCGAGTTAATCGGATTGCGCTTTAAAATTCCTCTATACAAACACCCTCCAATCCCTCCTAGTGGTTTAGGAATACTAAAAATGACAAACTTGATAATTTACTTAGATACCTACATATTCGTGCTAAGTTTCAAGTCTATTAACTCAAGGAATAAGATTTTTCATACAAACTTTAAACCCCTGTTTCACCCCCTTAGAGGGTGAGTTTTGAAAAATCCTTTCTTAGTGCACCTCTAGACGTCATAAGGAACCTATGTGGCAAATTTGGAATCTCTAGACTCAGCGGTTTGGGCTGTGCGTTGATGTGTCAGTCAGTCAGTCAGTTTCTTCTTTTATATATTTAGATGGAGTATAGAACATTGGGAAAAGGCTAGGACAGATGATGATATACGTATCTAATCTATATCTATACATTAATATATCGCTGTAACCTGCATTTATTTGAAAAACTACGCTCTCGCCGTTATCAGAATACCATTCATGTTACCTCTCATAAAACCGCATTTTTCGGTAAAAGTGTGCTAGGTATGGCCCCAAAAATATATAACAGTATACCAGCAGCTATTCGAAATAAAGAGTGTTTGGGATCCTTTAAGAGGTGTTTGTTTAAATATTTTAGATAGATGTTACTACTCCATCACTGAGTTTACTACTGATAAACAGAGGTATGACGATCCCGACTTGCTAATTAAACGCTTATGATTTTATTTATTTATTTAAGTAGTAGGAATGTGTTATATTTTATTGATGATCTGTTAACCTAATTGACATATTTTAATTTGTATTGTTATTGTTTTTATATTTTTACTGTGTGACATGCTTTTTTGTGTTAATTTTGTACGCCATATATTGGCAAAACATAGCGCGCACGTATTTCTTTTTTAAAATATACTATCTGTAATCATACCTATGTTTTACAAAATAAATGATTGATTGATTGAATAATAAAGCCGGAGTGATTCTTTGTTTGAACTCGCTAACCTCTGGAACTACCAGTTCGATTAAAAAACAATATTTTTATATTTGACAGCCCAATTCTTGAGGAAGGCTATTATATCAGGTATAGCCACTATAGGCTATGTAATATCACGATAAGACCTTTAAGAGCCGAGCATAAATAAAAAAAATACTTTAAAAAAGTAAAAACCGACTTCAAAACCAAAAACGAATAAAATAACTTTTATAAAACACTCAACAGCTTCTGAAGTCGGTGTCTTCAATTCTTCAATGCGCTGTGTTACATAGTGTTAATGCGCTGTGTTATATAAAGTTATTTTATTCGTTTTAGGTTTTGAAGTCGGTTTTTTTTTTAAGTAAATTTATTTTTCCATTTTTAGTTGAATATACAATTACATAAGTAGGTAAGCCCAAGTCGAACGAAAAGAAGAATCATCAAAATCCGCTTAGAAATGCCGGATATACAGTGCATTTATGCATATAACTTTGTACATAAGAATAATTCCATAATGTATTATATACTAAAACCTTCCTGAAAGTATGTAGATCACGTTAGTGAAAGAATAATCAAAATTGGTTAATTACTTTTTGAGAAAATCGCGGACAAACAAACATACATACATACATACGAGTCGAATACAGCACCTCCTTTTTTGAAGTCGGTTATTAAAGTCAGAACGCTAACCGAAAACGAAGTAATAGCGCGGGCAGACGATGCGATGCGACGGTATGGGTCGGTGGAACAAGTTTCACGCGGACGAAGTCGCGGGGAGAACCTATGAGAGGCTAGTTTATTTATCCGCAGTGTGGCATCCCTACTCGGGAGTTAGTTAACAGCTCAAATTGGAAATTGTTCTCTTATTCTGTCGTTGCATAAACTAACAAGGCAGATGTGAGTGGAAACGCCGGGAGGGGACGCCCTAGGAATGTTAGAATGTGGTTTACTCGTCACAAAATAATAGGTCCCTTTTGACAGCCCATATCGTTTCATATGCCAAAGAGAGACAAACATAGCGGGACAAAGAGGGACACCCTCATGTCAAAACGGGTCTCTTATTTTTTGACAACTTTAACATTGTATAATCCATCAATATCATGACGTTGACATTGGTAGCTTCACTGCGGTGTAACGTGTTAGTTTTTGACACTGACGTTTCTCCTTCTTCTCGTTTTGGACTCCCGGCATGGAAAGCCTATGTATACGAGCTTTTAATTACTATAGAATTACTACTATTTATCTTGAGAATAAATAGGAATCTCTTAGTATTATATAATTGCATAGCACATGTGTGAGCACTATGTAGCTACTATTAAGCTACCTTTTACTAGGTACGTCTTTCACTGACTTGAGTGTGCCCTGGCGGTTGAGAGTATGTCATGCTCACTCAAATGTCTCGCTGGTGGTGGCGTGTGTGTTGGATCATTAAGTTCCCTTCAAAATGGTTGAGCTAATTGGTGCTGATCCATGCGTCATGTTCGTGAACGGGCGCCGTCAGTTGGGACTGGTCGTCTCTTAGCTGCCATGGCTTATTTTTAATTTTAATATTTAATTTAGTTGTTTTAGTTTTTATCTTTTTATTACGGACGCTTTTTAACGTGCACGTCTTTCTACATTGTTCTCACATATGTACATTTTCAACATGAACGATGTAACCAATATTTAATTTAAAGGAGTAGTTTCTTGCCCGTTCTTCTCCATAGGGATCTACTACGCTTTGGAATGGGCAACTAGCTTCATCTTTCTGACTGACCGACCCATTGACAATTCAAAAGTGCCTGTAATTGGTTTATTTGAAATAAATGCTTTGAGTTTGAGTTTAGAATAATTGTATGTACCACTACCACGTGCTCTTCGTTTCATTTCGGTTGACTCCGAGTAACTTACCACCTGTTACCACGTGCCGCTTGCATCCACTTACTATCCTTTGTGGATTAACAATACACTCGCTATTCAGACCTCTGATCAAAGAAGACATATAGTGACCTTATTGCTGATGTTCTTCAGAAAGGTCAGGTGCGTAGTACTGCAACCGGCGTGCGTGTATGACCAGATGTACGAACGTATACAAGGCAAAAGGAGTATGTAAGGATCGTAGCAGGTGGCGTTCTGTAGTTTCTGCCTACCCCCGTGGGAAGACGGCGTGAGTTTAGCTACGAGTTAGATAATAAAAAATTATATCACTTGAAAGTACTTACGCTGTCAGAAAGTTTTTTTTATAATTTTTTTAAATTAATCAATCTGCCTAGCCTTTTCCCAACTATGTTGGGGTCGGCTTCCAGTCTAACCGGATGCAGCTGAATACCAGTATTTTACATAGAGCGACTGCCTATCTGACCTCCACAACCCAGTAACTGGGTAATACGATACCTCTTGGTAAGACTGGTTGTCAGACTTTCGGGCTTCTGACGACCCGTAACGACTGTCAAAGATCCACGAATGACAGCCGGGACCATAGATATATGAAAGAAGGAGATATGCCCGGTAGTTGAAAATGTATCAGAACCCGATGTCGCTAGGTTGGCCCCACCACCGCGCCACTACTACACATGTAGTTCAATAAAAGCAATAGATACAAAGTCGCGCACACACTTGCAATTCATAAATCAGAACATACTACACAATCAATTATAAACCTTAACTCGTCACACACAGCGTGCATTTACCATGCACCGTACAACTTACTCACACAAAAACATCTGGCGCTATTATTGTGTTGTGCAAAAAGCAATTTATTTTACATATACGCTAGTGATTGACTAAATCGAAAAGTTATCGATACTTCCATTTATTACTGTACAAGAAAAATTTGGGGTCCTGAAAATAAAATAAAAAATGATATGTCCAGAAAGTATTATATATTTTAAATAAAAAAAATGTATATAAAAAAAAACACGAATCAATAAATTAAAACAATCCGGTTAAGTTGGTTTAGGCTGTGAAACCATAGGAATTGTTGAACCCTGTTATGATGTGTTTACTCACTGACCTGTAAAGTGGAGGTATTTGTTCAGTACTTGACGTACTCTTAATTTGGGGATTGCCCATTCAAAAAACCTGCGAGTTTTCTTTAGAGGCTGGAAAATTTCTGCCTTAAAGTGAATTGAGCATATGGTGCTATATTTTGTTGGGAACCAGTTAGGTGGCCTTCCTGTGGCATCAATCCATTCTTTTTTGTATTTGTATCTTTTGGGAAGCTAAAAAGGTACTATAAGAACTTATTTATCATTTACATAATAAGTATCTTAAGCTATAGTCTATAGTCTAGGGACTAGTTGGCCGCTGAGACAGGGGTGAGGCGGCGGTTCGCAACGCACGTACTGAGTAATGCGCCCCCGCTCCTCCATCCCACCGCTCACATACCTAAGGCGCGGTCAACTAGTTCCGCGCGGTCTACACTTCATAACCTCACGATGAGTAAGCAGGTAGCAGGCAACAGGCTAATAGGCTTTTGTTATTAAAAAAAAAACCCTTAGTTAAGAAATAGTTAAATATATGAAAACAAACACATGCCATACTCATGCATAACAAATAAATAGCATGAATATGTTGACTTATTTTAAGCAAAAATCACTAATATTTTATCTGAACCATACCGATTACTACAACGCATTCGAATCTTGTGGTGCATAGTTAAAGACTTTAGCGGAAGTAAAATACCAAAACCAAAAAAAAGTAAGGAAATAGCACGAAAATGCGATAATTTAAACCCAAAAACACTCCACGTAAACATTAATAAACTTACTTTACGACCGTTGGTTATGCATTTCTCAACTAGGTAAAATAATCAAAAACAGTAAAAAAGATTATTTTACATTCTCAAAGGTTTTCCAACCGTACTTAAACGTCATCTTTTCAAGTGTTCCAACCGGGCTAAAACGGTTGACAAATTGAAAAATAAACTATAATAGCAATATAATATTCGTTGGGCAATCGACATTATTATCGATAGCCTACTTTAGTGGATCTTAACCTCATCACTATCTCGCCGCAAGACGCAGCGGCTGTACTATGCGACGCTCCGCGTGAATAAAGTATCGTTTTGTTATTTTTACATTGCTTGTCCAGTCGCTTAGCGACATACTTAAGGTAGTGGTTAAGGAGCAATGTATTTGCTGCAAAAATAGTACAGCCGCTGCGATATTTGAAAACAAAAATAACGTAGTAAAAGCAAGAAATATTTTACGATTTGTTGTTTTTTATGATTTTAAAGATAAATACAGTAAAATACTTTTACTTACATATGGTAAGTGATTCCGTGAGATACGAAGTTTTTAATATCACTTCGGTTTTTGCAGGAAACCACTGAACAACACGGCATTTTTATAATTTATCGTGACCACGGTCGAAAGAGTACTAGTTCGCGGAGACGGCCATTTGGCGAGTAAAGGCGCAGCGTGCGCATAACGCGTGGACACAGACACGCCCCCATGCCACTTCTCCTGTTTTTTATATTTCTATGGCCGGGACCAACGGCTTAACGTGCTTTCCGAGGCACGGAGGAGTCTCGGTATGTAAAGATGGTCACCCATCCAGAGAGGTTAGTTTACTGTTTACAAATATATTTTTTGTCAAAAGTCTGCTTATTTACCGAGCTGTTTTTATTTATCGAGTTTACAGCTATGTTTTTTGCTATACTCGACTGTGGCGCCAACTGATGAGCACGTAAACGGTAGCCCTCATTGAACCCGTCATTTCGAAAAGGGTACGAGTCACTAAAAAAACCGGCCAAATGCGTGTCGGACCACGCACAATGAAGGGTTCCGTAGTTGAAAATATTTTTTTCCCAAAAACAAACTGAGCATAGTAATCACAATATTTTTTTATGTGATAAAATTACAAATTAACAATTTTCGGACTTGTGTTTGAGCTTGACCTTGCATCTTGCCAAATTTCATGATTCTAGGACAACGGGAAGTACCCTATATAGGTTTTGATTTACTTGCGAGTATCAAAATATGTCGCTTAAATGGCCGTATTTTTTTATTGCGTTGACTTAGAAGCTTGATTTTGTTAGAACTCTAAGGGATCATAGACCTACGTATTTGAAATTAATTTCAATTTGATACCTCCACGCGTTCCTGAGAAAAAGGGTTACGCGTGCCTGGAGAAGGTAACTGTCAAAATGGCGCTGTCGTAGGTCCCAACCATGTCCCAACACAAGCTAATAATACAAGGCGTGATGTGGTTTTATTTTACTTTTGCGAAAATAACGCGTTGTTTTGTTCCTAAATACTCCGAAATTGGAGTCCACCATTTCCCGAAAGACACTAAAATTAAAAGATTGTGGATTAGAGCTAAATCGTTAAGATTTAAAAAAAATTACTTGATTAAAATATTGAAATAACCGAAAATATGGGATAGGTACCCAAAAATATTGACTTTATAAGTCAATATTTTTTATATACTACACTAATAATTTTTAAAAAATCTTTACGAATAGCTCTAATCCACAATGTTCTAATTTTACAGTGTCATATTACTGTATATATTTTGAATTATATTAAATATTGAAACTAAAATATTGAACTGGAAATATTGAATTAAAACCAAACTCTTGAATGAACGAAACACAGAAAAGATAAAGAGGTCTTCTTATCTGTTGGAATCTGTTTATCTGTTCTGTGGAACGAAATGTCTTTATAATAGGACCTTAGAGACACCCCCCCCCCCCCCCCTAACCTGGCCTTACTATGATCACGCCATCTACAAATAGCCCGAGCTTCCCCATTACAGGCACTTTTGAATCGTTAAGGGGTCGGTCAGTCAGAAAGATGAAGCTATACAAAGCGTAACCTATGGAGAAGAACGGGCAAGAAACTCCGAAAAAAATAACAAGGCAAGTTAGACAATTGAGCGTAACAAATGCGGGTCGTTATCGTATCGTGTCCGCCACGTGGCCACCACGCGTCCGCCACGCGGTCGGCGCGTGTTTACAATAAGCGGGGGTCAAAGAGAACAGTTGAACAAATCTTGTTAATTTTAGAAAGCAAATGTTGTAGGCATTAAAATATATTGAAATGTTATATTGGTTTTGCAGTTGCAAGTAGGCTGTTGCATGTGACGTATTAAATTTGATTCCGAGTTGTCATTAGGTACCCGAAGGTGCCGTTAAAATCGAATTATTAATTCATTGAATGAATTAAGTGGGTAATTTTTGGGCTCAAATAAACTGAGTGAGATGCGATGAATAGATTGGGTGTGTGTTTTTGTCCCTTCTGCCGTAAGTATTCATGTATTTAGTGTCCGTAGCGTAGCCGGTTCAGTCCCATCTCGGCAACCTTGAATTTATTGGATGCATCTCGGCAACTTCCCATCTCGGCACCCATGAATTTATTACAGATTTATTGGGTGCATCTCGGCACCTTCCCATCTCGGCAACCATGAATTCATTGGGAAATAATTTTTGTGGACATGATAAATAAATTCATGGGTGCTGAGATGTCAGGGAGTTGCCGAGATGCACCCAATAAATTCACGAATATCGAGATGGGAAGGTGCCGAGATGCACCCAATAAATTCATGAGTGCCGAGATGGTAAGGTGCCGAGACGGGAAGTTGCCGAGATGCATCCAATAAATTCAAGGTTGCCGAGATGGGACTTGGGTCTTAATATGGTCTCAGTGGACGAGCCCGCCTTAATTTCCGTACAAAGTGAAGCTAAAGCACATGTATTAACTTTCCAACAATTTATTTTAATTTTGACAGCTCGGATACTAATCAATTAGTGATGTCCTACCTAATGCGTTATCGATTCGATTTCTTATAACAATCGACTTTATTTAAGAAGTTTTAATGGTATTTTTATTCTAAAGAAAAATGTGAAGAAAAACAGCGTCCATGAACTACTTCTGTTTGTTTGACTGTCAATAAATAAGGAACTTCATAGGCGTGCTTATGTCAAAAGTAAAAAACCTTTTTACAAAAAAATACAACCGACTTCCAAAAACAACACTACAAAGTGAAAAATAACTTTAATTTCGGAAGTCGGTGTCTAGTTAAATGTATTTTCGTTTTTTTGCCACCGACTTCCGAAATTAAAGTTATTTTTCACTTTGTAGTGTTGTTTTTGGAAGTTGGTTGTATTTTTTTGTAAAAAAAGTTTTTATTTTTCACTTTTTAGTTGTGTACCTACCCCACACAAATTCTAATACCACTACCTGTAAAACAAACTAGAACATCATCCATATAAAAGTTGGGAAAAAAATACGTATTATTGAAGCTAACTCAAAAACTACCGAAGCAAAGTTAATCAATTTTATATGGGACCAACTGTGATGTATACCCTCTCGAATAAAACCAAAAAAATACAAATCGGTCCAGCCATCTTCGAGTAATCGGGTAAAAAAAAAAAAGGTTCCAACGAATTGAGAACCTCCTCCTTTTTGAAGTCGGTTAAAAAAGAAGGGTGGGCTGCTATGGAGCGGCGTCTTTCATACAGGCGTGCCCAATTTTTTTTAACCAAAACACAAAAAAAACAACGTTCACACCACAGTCTCGTCTATGGTGACCCTATGCCATAAACTAGCGTCACAGATAATGATAAATGTATCGCACGCGCCACAGACGTCATAGGGGATGTTTCAGCAATTAGGGGTAGAAATATCTGTCTGGGGACTCTAGGGGACCTATACGTTTTTAATAAGAGAATGTTTTCGCTACATTAGTGGTGTGGTGTGGGACAGGACGTATATTATTGTGTACCTACACGCAGATAACATAACCTTGAGTGGCTAGCTTGCGTGTTCTGTGCTGAGGTCACGCAACGCGTCGTACGGTCACCCAGTAATAGGACTCGCCCATCAAGGAGCGCTGTCACAAATAAGACGCATTGGAACGAAGTTCCTTATCGCGCGTTGTGAAAGGGGGCTAGACGGAAAAAATTCTCACGAAAAGTTGTAACGACACTTTTTGCTATAGTAAGCTATTCTAAGCTGTGCGACGTGCGCATGTTTCTCTGTCTGTCTCTCTCTCTCTCTTATAGAAAGCAAGCCAGATCTAACAAAAAAAAAAAAAAAAATACAATTCCTTCACTAATTAATCGAAAGGAACTTCGTTCCATCCGGGTGTCCCTTGACACCTCTCAACTTTTTTTTTATTAATTTATTAGATACATAAAACAAAAGGAATATTATATTATTAGATATATTAAAAAAAAACGTATACTAAAAGATATACAACTAAATTATCTAAAAACGGTGAAGATTATTAATCATTTTACTGCGTCGTCCAATTTTTCAAATTTTCAAAATTATTTTATTAGGGACAACATAGGAACCATTTTTGTTAGTAAACATCATACTTATACACTAGGATTAGTAACAAACTTATAAATAAAAAACCAAGTTAGTGAGTCATGTACCTTGGAGGCACTTCATGCGGACAGTGAATCCGCATGAGATGCCTCAGCACAGGAGCTCTCGGGTCCTCAGCCACGACTTTCAGGATGCTATTGCTACTCCCTCGAATCCTCCCCACAAGCGATGCCACCTTTTTCCTGATGATAGCATGGAAACCATCTGTACTCGATTGGGCAAACATCCCCGAGGCACTACAGAAACGAGGGAGTTTCAACATCATCCTGAAAACATTATTATATTGGACGCGCAGTGTATTTAGCGTCCCACGAGAACAGCTGAACCACAGACTTCCCGTGTACAGGCCTTGACAGTACGCTTTAAACAAGGTTATTTTGACCTGATCAGTACAACGAGAAAATCTGCGCGCCAACATGTTCCCGCGGACCGCCAACGCCCTGCGCTCCCTCTCCACGTCATCATCATCTTTAAGGTCGTCGACAAGTATATGGCCCAGATATTTAAATTTGGTCACCTGCTTTATATTAGCGCCGTTCAATGTAATTGAGGGAATGGTGTCTGGGCACTTGCCGGCGGCCCTGAAGACCATGAACTCGGTTTTTCGTACATTATATATAAGACCATGTGATGCGGCGTATTTTTCACAAACCTTAAGCATTTCCCTGATTGACCTCGCAGTCGGGCCCAGCAACACCATATCGTCCGCGTAGCTGACGCTGTTCACACAAACACCCCCTACCCGGCAACCGACCCGCATGCTGCTGAGCTCGACTAAGAGGTCATTAATATAAAAGTTAAACAGCTTTGGAGAGGACAGCCCCCCCTGTCTCACTCCGCACTCCAACCTGTATGACTCTGATAGGCAGTTTGACCACCTGACACAATTAGTCTGATTGGAGTACCAGTATTGAAATATTTTCAATAGTTCCGCCGGTATACCCCTGTCCTCCATCTTTCTCCAAAGCACTTCATACGAAACGAGATCAAAGGCTTTGGAGAGATCCAAAAAACAGGCGTATACCGGAGTCTTCCGTTCAGTGTAGTATTGGACAGTGTGCTTAAGAACTAGAATCGCGCTTTCAGTTGACAGTCCAGGTCTAAACCCGAACTGTGCGTCATGTATGTTTATGTACTTATCCAGGCAAGACTCAAGCACACTATCCAACACTTTTGCTACAGTTGTCGCGAGAGAGATCGGGCGATAGTTTTCCCTGTTTGCTATGTCCCCTGTCTTGTTCTTCACTATGGGCACCACTGTAGTTTTCATCAAATCCTTCGGTAAGTAAGAATGACTCACGCACATATTGAAGAACATGGACAGGATCCTCGGCACGTGTACGCCAGCATATTTTAAGTGTTCAATACTGAGCCCATCGTGGCCAGGAGATTTACCTTTACGCATACTGTTTATCACTTTTTTAAGCTGTTTCGCTGTAAATTTAAGTAAATGTTCCTCTCCCGCCACGGTGGGCCCACCATCTGGCATATTGGTTGAAGGACCCAGAGGAGAGCGCACTGTAAAGTGCTCCATGAACAAATTAGCTATCTCCTCTGGGTCATTTCGGCCATCAACATTCGCAGGGAGGCCAGGCTTAACATCAAGCTTACCAGTGGACTTCCAAAATTTTGTGAAATCTTTATCGGCTCTTTGTTTAGCTATTACGTCCATTCTAATTTGGTCCTGGTGTTTCTGACACCACTTTAGCCGTCCTTTAAAAATTTTACGGGACACGCACATCTGGTCGTAAGTGGGACCAGTACTTGGTCTACCCAGAACTATCCAGTTTTGGTATTTTAGCCTAGCCTCCTGATGCGCTTCCCTCACATGCTCATTCCAGCCGCACACACGCTTGTTATGTCGTTTACGTCTCACATTGTTTTTTGATTTTACAGACGCATCACTTAACACATCAACGAATGCCTTATACATTTTATCTACAACTAACTTATGGTCATATAAATTACAAGACCCAAAACTACAAGTTTCAAATACTGAGGGGAAGTCAATGTCTCGCAGGCCCTTATTACACAAATCTCGATATTTACTCACTTGTGCCTCATCTCTTTCCCCCCAGATTACATCACAACGCGATGTATTTTGGATCGCGACACTAGGACTAATTGAACCCAAATTGCACTCTATAAATATAGGCAGATGATCAGAAACAAAAATATCCTCAATTATTCCAACGTTAACTGTTGATTGCCAGGCCGCTTGTGAGACAATACAATGGTCCAACCAACTGCCCCTACGATGAAACGTGTCAAAATAAGTAAACGTGTTCGACTCAGTCCCCAAAAATTCAATGTCTGCGCACACCCAAGATCTGTCCGTGCAAAAGCTATTAAGCTCACTAAAGAATAATTGTCCAGGTTGCGCATTTAAGTCTCCTAAAATAATAACAGTTTGAACATCACTACCTTCTTCAATTGAACTGATTTCACTCAGAATATCTGTGAAAATAGGTAAGTTTTCTCTCGCTTTTACTGGCATGTATACACAAAAGACTAGTATAGAGCGACCACCTATAGTAGCTTTGATAGCTAACAGTCTGTCACTGTTGCAATTTATAACAGAAACACTATCAAAAATGCCCTTTCGCCATAGTATGGCCACACCGCCATATGGCCTACCGACCAGTAATTCGCCGCTGTCTACTGAACTCTTACCCATGTACTCAAAATCAGGAGATACAGTCCCTAACAGTGGCAGGTCGTGATTAAGTAACCACGTCTCCTGGAGACAAACTACATTCGCCGTTTCACATAATTTTCTCACATCATCTATGGAAGTTTTATAATTTTTACAATTAAAACTAATGAATTGACAATTATTGTACGTTATTTTGTGACTATTATTCATACTGTAACACAATTAAACTTTAACATTACAATCTCCTTGCTTCGGCCCGTACATAAAGTGCACAAAACGCCGAAACGTAATGCCATCAGGCCAAAAGTCGTCATTTAAAAACAAATGCAAATTGCGCTTTGAAACAAATAACTTATAAGCGTTATATTTTCGATTCGTTTTCATTTTTATCATTTTTAATGACACACCTTCACCGGTACTATCTTTTATGTAGCTAACAATGTCATGCTCACAAGTATCCTTAGAGACGTTAGAAATAAACAAAGGTACTTTTATGTCGGCAGCTTTAAACTTGCTGTCCGGCGCTATAGAAGCCCGTCCTTTTTGACCGATAAGTTTATATCTTCTGGCAGTTTTTGACTGAACAACTTGCCATTCAGACTTCTCTTTAGTCACTTGCGAGCCGTTCTCAGCAACCTGACTGTCGTTTTTATTTAATAACAAAGAAGGCAATACAGTAGTAACAGCTGTTTTCGCATTTACGCTGTGCAATACAACCGATTTGTTGACCGAAGCGCGCGCGCAATCGAGTTCACTATCCGGTGCATTCGTACCCGCGGTACCTCGTGGCTGGGCCTCACCGCCCGTCGCTGTCCCGCTCTCGCCGCCGCGCCTAGGTCTGGACCCAATACTGCTTTCACTCACACCGCTCACGTTATTCGAAACCCCCGTCCGGGCCTCCACGTGTCTGCTAGCTTTAGTCTTCATCTCGTTCGATTGCTCGCATTGAAAAGAGATAGACTGCGCGCTTGCGGGTGATGATTCAGTCTTTGTAGGCGTTGAGTGATGTTTTGCTCCGGACGACGACGATAACGAAGCATTATTAGCCTTTATAGGAACATACTGCAAGCCAACAGGGCCGCTGCACATTTCATAGTAGCTCTCCTGCAGACACGCTCCTCTCCTTTTATTGACAAATTGATCTTGAGATGGACAGTTATCAACAACAATTGACGCGTGCCTCATGTCCTTTTTAAACGCATTTAATTTTGATAGGACAATAAAATTTAACACACTGAATTATCTCTCTTCACTTCCGACTCCCATTTATTCTCCATTTGTTTTTGGTCAGTTCTCCGCATGTGATGTTAAGAAAAGCATACTATCGATTACTTCAAATGCAGTAGGAAGTGACTGTATCAGCCGTAATATGTTAGTCCCTGTGCTGGATGTTATCCTTCCCGTCATTTGTCACATCCTCAATTTTTCTGCATCTAGTGGTGTCTTTCCATGCTCATGGAAAGATGCTCAAATAATTCCTTTACCTAAAAAGTCTAATCCCACATCATTTTCTGAATATCGTCCTATATCCGTCTTGCCGTTCCTATCCAAAGTCCTTGAACGGTTAATTCACGATCAAATAAGCACTTTCCTCTCTAAAAATAATCTCCTCAACCCCTTCCAGTCTGGCTTCCGTCCTGGTCATAGCACCACCACTGCGCTTCTGAACATTACGGATGATATAAGGTCAGCCATGGAACAAGGTAATCTTACGGTCCTAGCTTTGCTAGATTTCAGTAATGCCTTTAATACTGTTGATTTTGATGTTTTGCTTGGCATTTTATGCTCTCTTAACATATCTCCATCGGTAATTGACTGGTTTCGTACTTACCTGTTCGGTCGCCGGCAACGTATTTGCATTGGAGAGATCTTGTCTTCCTGGTGTAATATTTCTGCCGGTGTACCTCAGGGTGGCGTTCTATCCCCTTTACTTTTCGCAGTTTTCATTAACTCAATTTCCGACGAAATTATTTCTTCCTACCATCTTTATGCAGATGATTTACAAATTTACTCGCGAGCCCCTCTTGGAAATCTGTCTGAGGCTATCTTAATGATTAATAGTGATCTGGCCCGTATATGCGAGTGGAGCAAGAGGTATGGACTTATGGTCAACCCCATAAAGACGCAGGTTGTGGTGGTAGGCAGTTCTAGGACGGTCTCAAGGATCGACTGGATGACTCTTCCCCAGGTTTCTTTTGACAATTCAGTTATTCCGTTCAGTGAGAAAGTTAAAAACTTGGGGATATTCATAGATAAGAATTTCTCTTGGACTGCGCAGCTGCGGGAAGTTAGCCGCAGGCTATTTGCATCTGCTGCATCTTTGAAGAGATTACGTAATTTTCTACCGACTGCCACCAAGATTGCGCTTGCACAATCGCTTCTTCTTCCCATCCTTGACTATGCTGATGCCAGCTATCTTGACCTTACCCAAGACCAACTCGATAAACTTGAGCGGCTTCAAAATGTTTGTATAAGGTTCATATTCGGTTTGCGCAAATATGACCATGTTTCTGAATTTCGTGTGAAGCTCAAGTGGTTACCAATTCGCCATCGCCGGAATGCTCATATCCTTTCCCTTTTGTATAATGTGCTCTTTTCCCCTACCACCCCTCTCTATCTCAAGAAACGTTTCCAGTTTCTTTGCGACTCCCACACGAAATTTTTAAGGTCATCTGATAATTTAAAGCTCAAAATGCCTATGCATTCCACAACTTTCCTCGATAAATCCTTTACTGTCCAGGCTGCTCGTTTGTGGAATGCATTGCCAGTTCAAATAAAACGCGCGCAGTCGTTACCTATGTTTAAAAGGCTCGTAAAGGAACATTATTTGTCGTTGTGATCGTGTTCACGTAACTGTAAATATCTTTAGTCTTCATTTGTTTTCGTTGCTTATATTTAGTATGTATGTATTTATGTATCTATTATTTAGGTTATGTATGTATCTATTTTAGTATAATATTGTAAGTAGGCACTTATTATTTGCACCAAAGACAGCCCCATTTCATATCCAGGCAAATCACTGTCCATTCTATGGTTGCCTGGAAGAGATTGCAGAAAGCGATAAGGCCGCCCATTGTATATTTTGTAGTTTGTGTCTTTTTTTTGTTATGTATTTTTGTGGTGTACAATAAAGTATATATAAATAAAATAAATAAATAAATAAGATTTCATAAAAATACGCTTCATAATTTTAGCGTTATTCACAGTTTTTTATCTGAATTAGACGTAACTTTACAAATTAATTACACTGTAATGTAAACATAATCTAAAATAGTCACATATTAGGTTATTAAGAAAAATGCTCTAATTTAACATACATTTTGTCAAAGTCATTTATTTGCTATAAATGCGGTAATACAAAGGTGGTAAATATTCTTGTGTGCGACGACACATTTTGCCATATTTTGGCATGCAAATATTAATAGTAGTTATGGTGCTCATTTTATCAGCTTATTTTAGCAATATCTATATCACAATTGAAAAAAATAATTTATTTTATTTATTTATTTCCAATACACGTAATAATTAAGTACAATTGGTTTTAGCCACACTACGAAAACCTCTCAGGGCTTATCTGTGTGCTGGCAAGCCGCTCATTTAAATTTACAAAAATGTTTATTACTGCAATGATACATAAAATATTTATATAATGATGATAACAGTTTATTTGGTGCATTAAGAGAAATTTTGTGTAAAAAGACGTTTGGATTTGTACTTATAACTTTTCGAACTCATCCTGTATAACATTTGCAAGTCCTCTGGAAGTTTATTAAGGAAAAATGGTACCAAATATTCTGCAATCCTCATGCCGTACACGTTATTGAACTTTGGTAGGATGTATTTACTTTTAATTGGTATCGTTCTCAAAAAGTCAGGTCTTGTTTTTTCGGTTAGCAGCTCAGGAGCTAGACCACCACCTCTTAAAGCAGTATTATTTTAATCTTACATGAGTGGGGGAAAGAGATGGAGCTAGACGTCCTGTATACCTCCATCTCTTTCTCACACTGAAGTAACATTAAAACAATACTGCTTCAAGAAGTGGTGGTTGGCCCCCAGGTCTATTGACTTCCGCAAGAGTAAAAAATTCAACATTATTGAACACATTCATAACATTAATATTTATAGAGGTCGTCGTCACTGTTTTTGAATTTCTTGTTTATATGTTTTGGCGTAATTACTTTTAATATTCGTAGTTGTAGCTTATAGATATCTGTCAGGTATGTATGATAAGTTCTCCCATAACTGCTTAGTCCATATCTGTCAGGTATGTATGATAAGTTCTCCCATAACTGCTTAGTCCATATCTGTCAGGTATGTATGATAAGTTCTCCCATAACTGCTTAGTCCATAGTTATAATTTGTACCAATTTGTTACAACTCATTAATACAACTCTTTTATTTATTATTATTTTCAGTTTAAAATCATTAAAAGTCGGTTATCATCGCCGAGCAGTTCCTAGGCGAGTATGTGTCACGACCACGTCTAAACGATCATTCGCTCCATCCCGACACACCATATTGTACTAAATGTATTCTGTGACCATACTCAATCCTAGACCAAGCACAACGCTAAACAATGGCGCTTGTGTCACATTTTAAGGCGAGTAGTGCGGCCAGCTAGCACCACCGTTGAGGAAAAAAATCATAAGTCTGGAGATATAGAACATTTTGAAATTTCCTGTGCTCACATTTTTAGTCAGACGAGGTTACAATTTTTTGATCTCACCTGACTTACCTCAATTCTTCCGAGGAGCTCGTGGTTAAGTAATAACACCCGCACGGGTCGATCCATCAGGTTAAGCTACGCTTGTCGGGTTTGGTCCGTGGATGGTTGACCATCTTTACATACCGAGACTCCTCCGTGCCTCAGAAAGCACGTTAAGCCGTTGGTCCCGGCTGTCATTCGTGGATCTTTGACAGTCGTTACGGATCATCAAAAGCCCGAAAGTCTGCCAAACAGTCTTTACCAAGGGGTATCGTATTACCCAGTTAATGGGTTGTGGAGGTCAGACAGGCAGTCGCTCTATTTAAATACTGGTATTCAGCTGCATCCGGTTAGACTGAACTTTTCCCAACTATGTTGGGGTTGGCTCCCAGTCTAACCGGATGCAGCTGAATACCAGTATTTTACTTGGAGCGACTGCCTATCTGACCTCCACAACCCAGTTACTGGGTAACACGATACCCCTTGGTAAGACTGGTTGTCAGACTTTCGGACTTCTGACGACCCGTAACGACTGTCAAAGGTCCAAGAATGACAGCCTGACCTATCTCATCTGACTAAAAATGTGAGCATAGGAAATTTCAAAAGTTCCATATCTCCAGACTTATGATTTTTTTCTCAATGGTGGTGCTAGTTGGCAGCACTACTCGCCTTAAGAGGATTGTGAAGTGCCGATACGCGGCGCAAGTAGGTATTTTCAAAAATGCTATCTGTTTCATACCGCTTCTTCAATGTTAGCTTTGGACATTGAATCAGCACTCGCGCGGCCCAGTTAAATTAACGATTGGTTGCATCTTACACGCACAAAACACAAAGATTTTGTATAATAGTGTGTGTTAAGAAAAAGTAGTATATAAGCGGTAACATAATGTAAATAAATCAGATTTGAATTTTATATTCTTGTCTCATCACCCCTCACTGTGGCCAAGACACCTTTAGCCATCTCTGATCAGTCTCGTGAGTCTGCGGGACTGGCAGGTGAGTGTGCCCTTCCCGAACCTGGAATCCTGTCCACTATCCGTCTGTAACCGTAGGTCGCATGGCGCAGACATCCTGAACTTATTTATATATTTATTTATCTCATATTAGGTATATGATAGGTTAGGGCTGTAGGGCTTAGGGTTGTAGGGACTGTTAGGTTTGTAAGTCTTAGGTTCCTGTAACTTATCATATATTTTCATGTACTGTCACACCTAACAGTGTTGCGACCTTACGTGACGATTGTTGAGGGTGGATGTACACCGCTTGCTCTGCCTCCCTCCGGGCGTGATAGAGAGAGTTGTAAGTCTTGGAGGCAATTACCTACATTTCCTTTTTAACCGACTTCAAAATGGAGGAGGTTCTTAATTCGTCGGAACCTTTTTTTTTTCATGTATGTTCCCCGATTACTCGAAGATGGCTGGAAATTGATTAACTTTGCTTTGGTAGTTTTTGAGTTAGCTTCAATAATACGTATTTTTTCCCCACTTTTATATGGATGATGTTCTAGTTTGTTTTGCAGATAGTGGTATTAGAATTTGTGTGGGGTAGGTACACAACTAAAAAGTGAAAAATAAAAACTTTTTTACAAAAAAATACAACCGACATCCAAAAACAACACTCAATCTGCTTAGCCTTTTCCCAACTATGTTGGGGTCGGCTTCCAGTCTAACCGGATGCAACTGAATACCAGTATTTTACATGGAGCGACTGCCTATCTGACCTCCACAACCCAGTAACTGGGTAATACGATACCCCTTGGTAGGACTGGTTGTCAGACTTTCGGGCTTCTGACGACCCGTAACGACTGTCAAAGATCCACGAATGACAGCCGGGACCAACGGCTTAACGTGCTTTCCGAGGCACGGAGGAGTCTCGGTATGTAAAGATGGTCACCCATCCACGGACATCCCCGGCAAGCGTAGCTTAACCTGATGGATCGACCCGTGCGGCTGTTATTACTTAGCCACAAGCTCCATCCAAAAACAACACTACAAAGTGAAAAATAACTTTAATTTCGGAAGTCGGTGGCAAAAAACGAAAATACATTTAACACCGACACCGACACCGACTTCCGAAATTAAAGTTATTTTTCACTTTGTAGTGTTGTTTTTGGAAATCGGTTGTATTTTTTTGTAAAAAAGTTTTTGAAATATTGTTTCGGGCGATAACGTTTCACCCTAAACCTTTACGAAATGAGACAATTTTGATTCAGTAGTAGTACACCTTAACCAGGTTCGGTACGTTTTTCTTTTTCAGAAAATCATTTAATTTAAACAAATTAAAACGCTAGAGGGAGTTTGTTTATTTGTTAGTAAAATATAGGTACGTAATACTCGTATTAAACATTATCTTCATTCAAATTTTAAGTCCATAGCTCAATGAGAAGTTAAAAAATTCTTCGGAACAAAATTTTGTAAAAAAAAAGCTGACTTTGGTGGCTTCTCATTTCTTTGTTTACCAATATATTTTAAAACAAAAAATACAGTATTTGTCTAATTAACGAGCTAAAAAATACAACCGACTTCTTTGGAAGTCGGTTGTATTTTTTAGCTGGAGGAAGTCGGTGTCTAGTTAAATGTATTTTCGTTTTTTGCCACCGACTTCCGAAATTAAAGTTATTTTTCACTTTGTAGTGCTGTTTTTGGAAGTCGGTTATATTTTTTTGTAAAAAAGTTTTTATTTTTCACTTTTTAGTTGTGTGCCTACCCCACACAAATTCTAATACCACTATCTGCAAAACAAACTAGAACATCATCCATTTAAAAGTCTGGAAAAAAAACGTATTATTGAAGCTAACTCAAAAACTACCGAAGCAAAGTTAATCAATTTTATATGGGACCAACTGTGATGTATACCCTCTCGAATAAAACAAAAAAAATCCAAATCGGTCCAGCCATCTTCGAGTAATCGGGGAACATACATAAAAAAAAAAATTAAAAAAAAAAGGTTCCGACGAATTGAGAACCTCCTTCTTTTTGAAGTCGGTTAAAAAAGAACGATACACTACTCAATGGGATAGGTCAAATTTGTTTTATTTCGCGCCAAAAAATATTTTTTGACAATTTGTATGGCATTGGGTAAACAACATGTTGATACTGTGAACATTTGAAGACTAGCTTCAACCGTTTGGCTGTAAAACCTGTGTGACAGACGACTGACAGACGGACACGTGAGTGACAGCAATAGGGATCCGTTTGGATCTTTTGGGTACGGAAACCTAAAATAAGATAATGTTGTACCTACCTATTTTCGATAACAATCCAATGTAACACTTTTATTTTTTCTTCTTCAACTCGTTTCACTTTCACTCAATGTAAAACATTAGTACTTAAGTAAAATAAATCAGATGTTTTATACACTAGTATTATAATAATTTAGTAAACTATTACCTATGTAATTAGTAATTTGGTGAAATGTGAGTGTACTTTAGGTACAGCTCTGCCTAACTCTTAGGAGGAAATCAGGCGTGAAGCTATGTCATAGGTAAGTAAGTACGGATATATTTTAAATTCACTTAAAATCACACATTTACAAGAAAAAGTCACACCACTTTTCGAAGAAACAAAAGCGAGTCAATATCACTGGTTTTCCAAAATGACGATTTTTTTTCTTTTATTTGTATGAATTCCGATAATATTTACGTATTTTTTTGGGCTCTAAAGGGACACGCGCTCCCCTTGGTAGCTCTCAAACGACTGGCACTACCAAATCATTTTTATATTAAGGGGAGGTCAGCTAGGGTATCAATACATTATAGACAATATTGAGAACGGGTCTTCTTGCGATATTTTTGTTTTTTTTTTGTTTATAATGTGTAGGTACTAATCGCAAAAGTTTAAAAAGTTTAATAGGCTATCAATATTTTAATTAAAGAGCGCTTTCGGACTGACAATTTGTTTTTTGAAAAAGCGGCCAAGTGCGAGTTGGACTCGCACGCGAAGTCGTTACAATAAAATATATAATATAAATAATAATAATACAAATACACTACTTTGTTTTATCGTAGGGCGATGGCGGTCAGGGGTAATATGTTGGCACGAAGATTTGCTCGGTGTACTGAGCAAGTAAAGATTACGCTTCTTGACAGACTTCAAAAAAGGAGATTCTGAATTCGACCCGTATGTACCTATGTATGTAATTTTGTTTGTTTGTACGTCCGCGATTTTCTCAAAAACTAATGAACCAATTTTGATGATTCTTTCACTAACGTGATCTACATACTTTCAGGAAGGGTTTAGTATGTAATACATTTGGTCATTATACCTATGTACGAAGTTATCTGTAAACCCCCGTTCGGAGGGGCGGAATAAAATCGCGGCGGGATTTTATAGCGCACTGGATCTTCAACGCTCTGCTTAGCTCCGAGAGTGTCCAACAGTGTGTTTTTTCGACGCGCTAGAAAGTACTCTGTTATTGTTAAGTTGGATTCTCAACGCTCGGCTCAACAACGAGAGTTGAAAATCCAGTGCGCTATAAAATCCCACCGCGATTTTATTACGCCCGTGCGAACGGGGGTTAACTCCGGCATTTCTAAGCGGATTTTGATGATTCTTCTTTCCGTTCGTCTTGGGCTTGTGTAATTGTATATTCAATTAAAAATTGGAAAAAATAAATTTTCTTTAAAAAGTAAAACCGACTTCAAAAACGTAAAAAGGATAAAATAACTTTCATAAAAAACTTAACAGCTTCTGAAGTCGGAGTCTTCAATTCTTCAATGCACCTTAGCTTGGCACCGACTTCAGGAGCTGTTAAGTTTTTTATGAAAGTTATTTTATTCTTTTTACGTTTTTGAAGTCGGTTTTTACTTTTTTAAAGTAAATTTGTTAAAGCTTATTGACAGAGTTTTTGCGCCGGTAATCTTTGGAAAGATCGCTGGATGTCCTACGCGTACAATACTGTGTTTAGGATGCTGTTGCGACTGCCTAGTTTATTGCAGTGCCTCGGAAATGTTTGCGGTAACCCATACAGATGAATTTCAGACCATTATCCGCAAAAAAAAAACGTCCTCACTCATGTATCAATATGTTATTATTAGTATTTTTGATGAAATAGGTATTCATGTTTTAAGGAAATTATAGACCACAAGAAACATTTTTAATCGGTTCCCTAAAAACTGTCAACTAGCCTATTCTTTTATTACCAAGCCTAATTTCCTGGAATCAGAGAAGCCTCCCCAGAATACAGTCCACTATGCAAAGTTATTCGCGGAGTGTCGTCCAGGAAGTCTTTGTTCTGCTGGTCTTCAGAAATTAAACAAAGATGTGTGATGTGTGTGTGATGTGTGGTGTGTGAAGATGTGTGGTGTGTGTGATGTGTGTGTGATGTGTGGTGTGTGAAGATGTGTGGTGTGTGTGATGTGTGGTGTGTGAAGATGTGTGGTGTGTGTGATGTGTGTGTGTTTACTAGGAAGAAAAGTAGCCATGTCAGCACCAAGTCAGATATTTTTCTAATTGAGGTTACAGCGCCACTTGGTGAGACGCAGACATAGCCGGAACTATATTAGCACATGTGTGAGCACTATGTAGCTACTATTAAGCTACCTTTTACTGGGTACGTCTTTCACTGACTTGAGTGTGCCCTGGCGGTTGAGAGTATGTCATGCTCACTCAAATGTCTCGCTGGTGGTGGCGTGTGTGTTGGATCATTAAGTTCCCTTCAAAATGGTTGAGCTAATTGGTGCTGATCCATGCGTCATGTTCGTGAACGGGCGCCGTCAGTTGGGACTGGTCGTCTCTTAGCTGCCATGGCTTATTTTTAATTTTAATATTTAATTTAGTTGTTTTAGTTTTTATCTTTTTATTACGGACGCTTTTCAACGTGCACGTCTTTCTACATTGTTCTCACATGTATATTTTCAACATGAACGATGTAACCAATATTTTGTAAAAATATTATGATTTAAAAGAGTGTCCGTGGAGTTTCTTGCCCGTTCTTCTCCATAGGGATCTACTACGCTTTGGAATGGGCAACTAGCTTCATCTTTCTGACTGACCGACCCATTGACAATTCAAAAGTGCCTGTAATTGGTTTATTTGAAATAAATGCTTTGAGTTTTGAGTTTGATTTGTTGCGTTCCGTTTATTTGTCTAATATTGCGTTCATTTCAGCAGTCTTGTGCATCACACCGCCCCACCGACACTCCAACACCTCAATAATTTGAAAAACTCTTCCCTTGTAGAGGGAATGAGATTTCAAATTATGACTACCCTTTGATAAATTATACATTTTATTTGAAGTTATGGCGCCCAACGCGTGCTATTTTATTATTTAACGACGACACGGTTGGCGCAGTGGTTGAGCGATTGACTGCTGCGCAGCATGTCGCGGGTTCGATTCCCGCACGGAACAAATATTTGTACGACCTACAAGTATTTGTTCCGAGTCTGGGTGTTTTTCTATCTATAATATGTATGTATTTACAAAAAAAAAAAAAATGTATATAAGTAGTTTATCAGCCATCTCGTTACCATAACACAAGCATTAGGTTGCTTAGCTTGGGGCTAGATGGCGTTGTGTGATATGTCCAAACATATTTATTATTATATTTATTATTATTTATATTTATTTATTTATTATTTATACTCTTAGCCTATCAATTATGGGTTTCGAAATTCCAAGAAGTATATTCAAATTGCTTATTTATAGCAGTAGAGTTACTTTGTAGGAGGAGCTCGTGGCTAAGTAATAACAGCCGCACGGGTCGATCCATCAGGTTAAGCTACGCTTGCCGGGGTTGGTCCGTGGATGGGTGACCATCTTTACATAGCGAGACTCCTCCGTGCCTCGGAAAGCACGTTAAGCCGTTGGTCCCGGCTGTCATTCGTGGATCTTTGACAATCGTTACGGGTCGTCAGAAGCCCGAAAGTCTGACAATCAGTCTTACCAAGGGGTATCGTATTACCCAGCTAATGGGTTGTGGAGGTCAGATAGGCAGTCGCTCCATGTAAAATACTGGTATTCAGCTGCATCCGGTTAGACTGGAAGCCGACCCCAACATAGTTGGGAAAAGGCTAGGCAGATTGATTGAGAGTTACTTTGTAGGTACCTAACCTGATGGCCGGAGAAGTCAAAGGTGACCAAAGCTCAGATTTTGGATGGTGTTAAGCAAGATTTAAGGGGTATTCCCTTAAATCTTGGTTTATGTGGTGTGTAAGTGAAATAGCGTTATGGTTGTCTAGTTTGACGCGAGAGAGATAGAAGACTCTCACACGCACCGGAACTAAACGCGCTTCGTTTAAATGTAGATTTATGACAAAATGCAATTCAATTCAATTTTTCAATAAAATTTTCTTTTATTTCAGACTAATGTCCATAATATTAGTAAATACAGGGTGTGTCGTAATTAATGGATAACCTCTTAAGGGGTCATTGTACTCATCATTATGAACAACTTTTACTATGAGACCAAACCTGAAATCGCGAAAAAAAATCAGCTGTTCAGTACATTTATCTACATCAAACTAGTTAAAATGTAGGGAGTAGCTGATTTTTTTTTTCGTGATTTCAGGTTTGGTCCCCTAATAAAAGTTGTTCATAATGATGAGTACAATGACCCCTTAAGAGGTTATCCATTAATTACGACACACCCTGTATATAAAAAAGAACTCAAAAAGAAATGTTAGTACCTACTACCAGTACCTGATACCAGTACGGTAACATTAGGAAATATCTAATGTAACATGGATGCGTATTCATTGCCTCCTTATAGGACTTTCTATTTTACCAGCAATTACCCTCAGGTAGCTGTTGGAACTGTCCCTCACTCTGCGCATCAGCGATGCCGCTCGCTTACTGATTATGGCATGGAAGCCATCCACTTGTGCATCAGCAAACATCGCTGAGGCGCTGCAATATCTAGGCAGTCCCATCAGCAACCTGAAAGCATTGTTGTACTGGCAATACTTAAATCAATTATTAGCTTAGTAAGTTCTTAACATATTTAAATACCTTCGATTTAAAGCAAACTGTACTGCACAATGAGGAACTGTTTACGTATAATCGTGTAAAACAGAAAATAGACGGTGTTACTTTGGATTTTTTTCTGTAACAAAAATGTCAAGTACCTAATCATGTCACATGATGGATTTTTTTTTTTTTTGTGGATGGGAAATCATCAAATGACTTCTCCCGCTCTAGGCAGAGCGGGAGGGCGTGTCAAACTTTTACTGACTAAAACCCACCCATGTTCCTTCAGTTGCCCGTGCCAGGGCCACGGTATCTCTTTCGAACTACCCGCGACCCCGGCGGCATCGGCCCAATTGACCCCGTCACTGCTGACATCTCTTTGAGGCGCGCGTGGAACACAACGCGCCATCGACCCGGGCCTGGTCCTTACCGGACGGCGAGCTGCCCATTACTCGTCGTCCGCAAGCCCGCGCCTACGGTGGCCGGGAATCGGCAATCGATTCCCGCCGCCTAGGGCGTCTCCTACGGCGGCTAGGGGCGCGAGGGCGCGGCTGTTGCCTCTCCCTCACGCGATCCGCTTCCTCCTTCGCGAGCATTACTGCTTCGCAGAAGGAGGTGACGGCTTCCCATGCACTCTCGCTCCGCACCATGGCCTGGACCAGGTTTGAACGCGAGAGATCGCCGCCGCCGATCGCCTCCACATGATGGATAACGCATGGATAATCCAAATGATTAAACCTAAATATACATTTGGTTTTATAGGAATTTTGGAACCACAAAATTATCATTGTATCCTCTTAACACCAGTACCTTATATTTACAATTCGTTATTCTGGTATAGAAACTGGGTTATTTGAAAAGTAAGGGCATTGCATTGCATAAGAATGACGCATACCTACACAAATTGTTAGATCAAAATGTAACGAATCTCAATTGTTCTCAATTGTGTACTTCCGCCCTACTAGAGTTTACTAGTAGAAAATCTATTTTTAACCGACTTTTATGTAAGAATATGGTCTAATTTTAGCAGTAAAGGTGTTGTATTTAATCGGACATCTAATAATTCCCATTTTGCGCTCCTAATAATATAATTGTACACTCTATTAATATAATGATTGCGCCTCTTTTTGTAAACCTCAAATCATTCCTATTTTGGGGTCCTAAAAATACTAAACTTCTTCCAACTACAGGCAAAACTCATATATGGTGCGAGCGAGTAAGGGTTTTAATGTTTTTTTGTAAAGAGTTCTCATTTGATCCATTTGCCACCAAAACCTATACTGCACGTAGTCGGCTGAACGCCGACTTCTTCAAAAGTGCATAGTGTTTTTGTACCTTTTATATAATATCTTATATAATATATTATCTATACTTAATATTATAAAGAGGAAAGATTTTTTTGTTTGTTTTTTGTACCGAATAGGCTCCGAAACTACTGGACCGATTTGAATTATATTTTCACCAATAGAAAGCTAAATTATCAGGAAGTAACATAGGCTATAATTTATTTTCAAAAAATTTAGAGATCCTTACGAAAATTGCAATAATGTAACCTGAAGTAGCAAAATTTTGCCTATAAAATTCATTATTTGGCGTGCGCTGAGAAAACTATTGATGATACATAAAAAGTATGTACTACATGATTAATGTCGTCATTATTACTTTCAAAAAAGTCCGCGAAGCAATATCTAACTATCATAGTTAAGTCACAATAGAAGCTTTTGAGTTCTAAAATTTAATTAGGTCGCCGGTAGAAACAAAAGTTGGCTGCATTCGTATCGTAGTATTAATTCTTATTCAAATAAATAGTTTTATCATCAAGGGTATTTATGTAGCAATAAAATAATTTTTAACTCATTCGAATCGGAAATTTAATTTCGAAGTTATCACGAGTATAAAAATGCCATACGCGTTCCGTTCGATGTCGCGCCGCGATTAACTCAGTATTTTTATACTTGAGACCAAAAACCGGCCAAGTGCGTGTCGGACCACACACAATGAAGGGTTCCGTAATTGGGATGAATTTAGCCCAAGAACAAACTTAACATTGTAGTTGAAAAACATGTTCTCCCATACATTCCAACTGTAATGTAAGTTCGTACTCACAATATTGAAAGATTTACCATGTTATTTTAAGACCACAGACTTCTTATAGGTTTTCCTGTAATCTACAAGTAAAGATCTATTATCTATATTTTTTTCAAAATTTTTGGCTCAGTAGTTTCGGACATAAGGGGGGGGGGGGGAATGGTCAATTTTCGTCTTTTTTCTTAAATAACTTCGAAACAATTTACTTAAAAATTATAAAAAAAATATATTTGAGACCCTCATAGTAAGCCCTTTCATTTGATATGTCACACGGTATAGTTTGCAATTTTTTTTTTTAATTTTCTTATTTGCCTCCAAAACTGACCCCCATATTCAAAATTCATTTATTTACTTTACCCGTTCGTATTTGGGTCACAGAAATTCATATGTGTATCAAATTTCAACTAAATCGGCACTGTAGATACGGAGTAAATTGGCTGTGACAGACGGACAGACAGACACACGAGTGATCCTATAACGGTTCTGTTTTTTTCCTTTTGAGGTACGGAACCCTAAAAATGAAGACAAACGTGGATTTTTCGAAAATCTACCCATAATGGGGTGAAAAGAGGTACAAAATTTTTCAGGGGAGGATTTTACTGCGGGGCTTGATTCAATCGAAAATTGGTGTAAATAATATTTCAGTCAAGTTATGGAAACATCCGAAACGATTCTTTAAAATTCCACTTCTGTGGGCTTGAAAACAGGGAATACAGTTTATATAAAAAATCTTATTGATTTGGTTAACTTGGCACAGATACTTGCCTAAGTAATAAAGTTTGTCATTAATAGATTTTCAAAACTACCCTGAAGGGAGGGTTAGAGGGGGCGGGGGAGGGGACGGATTGGTGAGGAGACGAAGGGGCGGTGAGGGGTGACGGGGAGGGGTTGGTGAGGGGGAGGGGAGTGGTTGGTGAGGGGGAGATGGAGGTGAGGGGGAGAGGAAGGGTAAGTGATAAAGGGGGTGTTAGAGTGGGTGAGAGGGGCAGGGAGAGGTTAGCGGGAAGGGGATACGGTGAACGAACGTGCTAATCTGTGGAACTACCAGTATGACTTTAAAAAATTCTTTTTGCATTTTATTGCCCAAATCTTAAGGAAGGCTAACCCCTAAGCGCAAACGAAGTAATAGCGCGGGCAGGCAATGCGATGCGACGAGGTAGGTCGGGGGAACAAGAAATTTCACGCGGACGAAGTCGCGGGCAGCAGCTGTATAATATAATATATAATCACACTAATATTATAAAGGCGAAAGTTTGTGAGTGTGTGTGCGCGTGTGTTTGTATGTTTGTTACTTCTTCACGCTCAAACGGATGTTATTTGGTATGTAGATAGCATAACCTATTCAATGTGACGGCCATTTTGTTTTTGTGGGTTTTTGTAAGAGAGTATTTCTGGGTGGTCTCGCGCGGTAGACGATATCTCTAAAGTTTTGTATGAGAGCTGTATATTAAACTGTCGTTGGAATCGTTATGAAATATGCTACCACATCTCGCAGTTAGAAGGTTATACTCTGGTTTAAAACATAGGCTGCTTTTTATTCCGGTCTACGCGGGTGAAACCGTGGGGCGCAGCTAGTGTATGTATATAATATTGTTTTTTTTCTATCGTGCTTGTTAGTGATCCTAAGATTTGTACTACTTTTTCTGTTTTAACCCGTGAGAACCTGTAATTGGCTTTATGTTTTATATTCAATTGTTATCTATCTGCTAGAGCTGTTGGTTCTTCTTAAAATAAATAAAAATAAAATAAATAGCCAAATAACTGCGACCAATTTGGATGTAGCGCTCGCTGGCCACTGCCAGCAACGCTCGCTTCGCTCGCTCGGGTCGCGCGCGGTTTGTCACAATTCTAATGGGTTAGGTTAGAATTGTGACAAACCGTTTTGTTTTGTGACAAAGCGTTTTTTTTGGGGTACAAATTTGATAAAAGAAAGTTATAAAAAAGAGGCTCATTCATTTAAAAAGTGTGCAAAGCGCAACCAGTTTTTAGAGGTTCATTAATTTAATAAAGTGTCCCTCATGAGAAGTTCAGTAACTTTTTAGAATTTCCCGTTCTTAGGCCTACAATGCACTACCAAGACATGGGGTCTGCCGCAGCGGCGTGCCGCATTGCGGCTAGCCGTATCGTCTCAGTTCTATTGCGGTCTGCCATTGCGGCTAGCCGTATCGTCTCAGTTCTATTGCGGTCTGCCATAGCGGCTAGCCGTATCGTCTCAGTTCTATTGCGGTCTGCCATAGCGGCTAGCCGTATCGTCTCGGTTCTATTGCGGTCTGCCATTGCGGCTAGCCGTATCGTCTCGGTTCTATTGCGGTCTGCCATAGCGGCTAGCCGTATCGTCTCAGTTCTATTGCGGTCTGCCATTGCGGCTAGCCGTATCGTCTCGGTTCTACTGCGGTCTGCCATAGCGGCTAGCCGTATCGTCTCAGTTCTATTGCGGTCTGTCATAGCAGCTAGCTGTATCGTCTCAGTTCTATTGCGGTCTGCCATAGCGGCTAGCCGTATCGTCTCAGTTCTATTGCGGTCTGTCATAGCAGCTAGCCGTATCGTCTCAGTTCTATTGCGGTCTGCCATAGCGGCTAGCCGTATCGTCTCAGTTCTATTGCGGTCTGCCATAGCGGCTAGCCGTATCGTCTCAGTTCTATTGCGGTCTGCCGCAATAGTGAGTGCTTCATGAAATATTGCACAATATTGCACGTCGAAGAAGTTGCTGCAGTTATTTATAACGTGGAAAACGTCTTAGTAAAAATAAAAAAAGATTTTGGTTTAATTTTCTTTGGTTTTTGCTTTTATTTGTATTTGCATAATCAGCGCATTTGCTATTCCACATAGCAGGACGTTCTTTAACTTCTAAAATGAACTTCTCTGTATCGAAATCTATGACGAAAACCGTGCGCGTGACTCACGAATGAAGCGCTTCGCGTGGCTCACCGCACAGTGACATGCGGCCTCCCGCAACGACGCACCGCATTGCGGGTAGGCGGTAGCGTGTTGTAGGCCTAAGAAATTGACATAGGGTTGTGTGAAAAGTGTGGAAATCGGTTGTCATGTGATGCGGATGAATGAGGAAAATGTTGTGAGGAAAGTTTTGAGTGTAAATAATGTCTATAAGAGCAGGGGAAGACTAAATAAATTATTGGATGGACTGTGTGAAAGACATAGATGTACTGTTTTTTTATATTTCTATGGTGAAAGAAAGGGGGTGACTACTGAGTCATCTCAGTAGTCACCCCCTTTTATTAGTCTCTCAACTCTTCTCTCAATCTCAACTTTTAAATTACTGCACTATTGCGTTATGTCTCGGTCTACTTCGCCATCCCCTTGGACTAGCGACTCGGTACCTCGGGTCGCTTGTCCAAGGGGATGGCGAAGTAGAACGAGACATAACGCACCAGATCAACTCAGGATGGATGAAATGGCGACCGGTTACAGGAACAACTTGCGACCCACGGATGCCCCTCAAGTTGAAGGGGAAAATTTACAAGTCCGTGATAAGGCCTGTCGTACTTTATGGATCGGAATGCTGGACAGTGAAGAAGACGGATGAAAAAAAATTGCATGCAGCGGAGATGAGAATGTTGAGATGGATGTGTGGAGTGACGAGAATGGATAAAGTGAGAAATGAGTATATAAGAGGAAGTTTGAAAGTGGCGCCAGTGACAGAAAAGTTGAAAGGAAATCGTTTGTCTTGGTATGGGCATGTGATGAGGAGAGACGAAACGCATGTCACTAAAAGAGTGATGAATATACATGTTGATGGATGGAGAGGCAGAAGAAGGCCATAGAAAAGATGGATGGATTGTGTGAGGCATGATATGAAAGAGAAGGGAGTAAATGATAGCGTGACGGTTGACAGGGGAGAATGGATGAAGAAAACGTGGTGCGCCGCCCCCAAGTAATATGGGATAAGGTGCAGGAAAATGATATCTATGAGCCTGTGTCGCCTGAAATAAATGTTTTTTTTTTATTTTTTATTTTGTTTTAATATTTTGTTTTCTTACCTCTTTTTTGACGCCAGTTTTTGCACAGCGAAGATTTAATTAAAATCTGAAACAAAAGAAAAATATTATTAGAATATTTTGAATATTCGGAGGAGCTCGTGACTAAGTAATAACAGCCGCACGAGTCGATCCATCAGATTAAGCTACGCTTGCCGGGGTTGGTCCGTGGATGCGTGACCATCTTTACATACCGAGACTCCTCCGTGCCTCGGAAAGTACGTTAAGCCGTTGGTCCCGGCTGTCATTCGTGGATCTTTGACAGTCTTTACGGGTCGTCAGAAGCCCGAAAGTCTGACAGCCAGTCTTACCAAGGGGTATAGTAGGTATTTATTACCCAGTCACTGGTTTGTGGAGGTCAGATAGGCAGTCGCTCCATATAAAACACTGGTATTCAGCTGCATCCGGTTAGACTGGAAGCCGACCCCAGCGTAGTTGGGAAAAGGCTAGGCAGATTGATTGATTTTGAATATTCAGACACAGAACATGATCTACATAACGGGTAAGGATGCATAACGAAGCCGAGTATCATAAAGGGGCTGATGTCAATTTCAAATTGTTATCAATGACGTGTACGTAGATCAAAATATTATGTTCTACTTTCTACACACGGAATTCATAAGATGCTGACGTCATCCATCATTGCCGTGACGTTACATATTGGTTACGAGATAATTTATTATATGTGTCAAAGATTATGTAAAAAAATCGGATTTAAGGCGCTATGATCCGGCGCTCGAATTGCGTATTATTGCCGGCACGAGTCGTGTCGTGAGCACAAATTCCACTGCCCTCGTCAACGTGCTCTTGTATTTAGTTTTCTATCTGTATCTACCGTGTGTATCTAAATATGCTTGATAATTATATTGATTTCATTGCTCCCGCCTGTGTGCAACCTGACGTGATAAGAAAAAAAACTTTTTTTCAAAAAAATACAACCGACTTCCAAAAACAACACTACAAAGTGAAAAACAACTTTAATTTCGGAAGTCGGTGTCTAGTTAAATGTATTTTCGTTTTTTGCCACTGACTTCCGAAATTAAAGTTATTTTTCACTTTGTAGTGTTGTTTTTGGAAGTCGGTTGTGTTTTTTTGTAAAAAAGTTTTTATTTTTCACTGTTTAGTTGTGTACCTACCCCACACAAATTCTAATACCACTACCTGCAAAACATGTGCAAAACAAACTAGAACATCATCCATATAAAAGTGGGGAAAAAATACGTATTATTGAAGCTAACTCAAAAACTACCAATGCAAAGTTAATCAATTTTATATGGGACCAACTGTGATGTATACCCTATACAAAAAAAAAATACAAAATACAAATCTTTATTGCTGAACAAAGTACATATTATATTTCAGATGTTAGTGAATGCGCAGTTCATTGTGTCCTACCAATTTAGGCATGCAAAATTCCCTCTCGAATGAAATGAAAAAAATCCAAATCGGTCCAGCCATCTTCGAGTAATCGGGGAACATTGAGAACCTCCTCCTTTTTGAAGTCGGTTAATAAGATTCGTTAGGTTTAAGAGTAGATTTGTGCTCACGACTCGTGCCGGCAACTATACTGTATTGCAGTAGGCTCGCGAGTGATTGCCTCGCGCATTTGGTAGGTATTTAAACAAACAAAGTAATTATTTTAATCATTTTATTACTAAAATCTCAGCGAATTGTGCTAAATAGTCTTACTACTTTTTCATTTAAATATTTTGTTTTTAATTATTTAAAAAAATATTATTGTTTATTTATTATTTGTTCAAAAGATACGTCATATTTATAACAATTTAAGGCCGGATATAATTTGCGTGTGACGTCACACTGCGAATGCACACGCATGCGCGCGACCCACTCTTTTTCATTGTGTTGAAATATGGTAGATATTTATATATACCTACAACACATTGAATGCTCAATGTGAAATGCAGTTTACGTAGTAACTAGCATATCACTTGAGATGAAGTTACCAAATTTCGTTTTAAGGTATTGAGTTGTATAATTTATTGTTTGCCTTGATTTTGTTTTTTACTACGAGGAAGAATTACATGTAGCATTAAGTACAAACCTTAGTGGTTTAGTAATGCTATTCTGATAAAAGAAATGTAATTAATTTTTAAATGGTAAAAAAAAAAAATCAGTTCGTATAGCGCAAAAATGTGTTCAGCTAGATCAGTTATGTCAACTCTTGATAAAGACAGCACTACCAGGATCTAAAGAGAAAGAACAGAAATATTGGCCAAAACAGGGTTAAAAACCGGCCAAGTGCGTGTCGGACCACGCACAATGAAGGGTTCCGTAGTTGGGATGAATTTATCCCAAGAACAAACTTAACATTCTAGTTGAAAAACATGGTCTCCCATACATTTCAACTGTAAATGTAAGTTTGTATCCACAATATTTAGAGATTTACCATGTTATTTTTAGACCACAGACTTCTTATAGGTTTTCCTGTAATCTACAGGTAAAGAACTATGTTCTGTATTTTTTTCAAAACTTTAGGCTCAGTAGTTTCGGTGTACGGTCCAGATTAGTTCCTGAACTGTTTGTGTAGTTTGTTTTGGCGAGTGTGTCCAACATGTAAAACACTTCACATAGTAACCCAAAAGTTTATTTATCACTAGTGTCGTACACCGTACAGGTTGGTGATCATTACATGTATGTCTGTTCCGCGGGTTGGTTAATTGCACACTGAGTAAGTAGCGGTATTTGTTGTGACAGGTGAACTTATTGATTTGCCTTGTCAGCTAAAAGTAAGGTCAATGTACGTAGACCGTACATTCGGAGATAAATGGGGGAATGGTAAATTTTCGTCTATTTTCTTAAATAACTTTAAAACAATTTATTCTAAAATTATAAAAAAAAATATATTCCTCATTATAAAGCCCTTTCATTTGATATATCACACGGTACAGTTTGAAAAACTTTATTTTTAATTTTGTTATTTGCCCCCCAAAAGTGAGCCCCATATTCAAAATTCATTAATTTACTTTACCCGTCCCTGTTTGGGTCACAGAAATTCATATGTGTACCAAATTTCAACTTAATCGGTCCATTAGAGTCGGAGCAAATTGGCTGTGACAGACGGACAGACATACAGCCAGACACACGAGTGATCCTATAAGGGTTCCGTTTTTTTCTTCTTAGGTACGGAACCCTAAAAATTTATATGAAGTTGACATTGGTGCCGATTCTGTTGTGCACAAACTAAACTTAATTTAGGCTATTGCTAACTTTTTCTCTCTATTATGACAAGAAAGGGACAAAAGTAAATTAGAGCTGTCAAATTAGTTAGAACTAATTTTTCCATAGACATTTAGACGACACGTAAAAACATGTCGACTAAACAACACGGTGAAGCGCAAGGCGTGAACTACACACATCAAAAGTGTCTAGGGATCAACATATATTTTTGCAATAACTTTTCTCCTGATTGATATTAATTAAAATTTTCTTTAAGGATTCATCAAATAAAGTGTTTTCGTTTGTCACAGTAACGATAAACCAAGTCACCTTTGCATTAATAAAGAAATTTGCCATTTTCCTAATAAAGGGATTTTTGACATTTGAACCACTAACATTAAAGTTCGAAAAAAAGACTGAAATAACAGTTTTCTTTAAAATTTTATTGGGTAACTTAAACAATTAATAATCCGTGTTTCTACCGCGAACACTAACAACACAAGAACATCGGTTTGGCATACTCAAAATGAGTTCATCCAAATCACGCTGTGGAATGGCCGCCCATGTTCGTTGCAACAACAAAAAAAGGTCTTCTTGCGACTGGATACCCTCCATATTCGGCAGAGCTCTTCTCTGTAGCATATCCCATGCATGCTCAATCGGGTTCAAGTCTGGCGACTGAGCAGGCCAGGGCAGGACATTGATGTTAGCTGCGGCGAGAGTCTGTCTTACAACTCTTGCGGTGTGCGGTCGTGCATTATCATGCATTAACTGAAATAAGGGACCGATTTGCACTTGTAGAGGAACGATGACGTCTGATACAATCGTCTCAGCATAAATTTGAGCGTTGAGGTTGCCTCTGATCCAAATCAACTCAGTTCTTCCGCCGATCCAAATACCCGCCCATACCATGATGGTTCCACCACTATAAGGATGGACTTCCTGGCAGGATTTTAATCGCTGTTGGCGTCCAGGGGTTCTCCAGTGTCGTATACGTCTTGTATCCGGTCTCATACCAAAACGAGACTCATCAGAAAAGCACACGAAACGCCATTGTTCTTCTGCCCAATTTCTGTGTTCAAGAGCCCATTGATATCGAATCCTACGATTGTGCATTGCTATAGGTGGTACCCGTAGCGGTCTTCGGGAATGAAGGTTCACTTCATGCAAGCGGTTTCTGACTGTTTGGTCGCTAATTAAGTTCCCTGAAGAGTGATGAAGCCTCACGGCTAACATCATGGCGGTTATAGTTGGAGCTCTTCGAGTTAAGATTTGAATGTATCGGTCTTGTCTCCGTGTGGTGCAGCGATACCGTCCTCCATGGCGCTCAGCCACGGTACCAGTGCTTCGGTAACGTGTCCAAAGTCGACTGATAACACTCTGACTTGTATTCAGAGCTAAAGCCACAGTACGTTGCCGGGAACCAGCTTCTATCATTCCCACGGCTCTGAGCATTTCTTCCCTGCTTAAATGACGTCGCCGCTCCATAATAACGTTGGTTGTAATCAGTAGTAGGGAAACAGTAGCACTAATAATGTCTTCAATGCGTTGTATGTTTTTATAGGGAAAATATTGACAGCTGATTTTCATCTTTTACTCGAATTTGATTCACAGTTCCTGATTCAAATTATGAAATGCACCAAAAAGGATCCATATAAATTTATAAAATCATAAATTTATTACAAAGCCACATCTCAATCTCAAGAAATCCGCATAAAAATGCTTGATCCCTAGACACTTTTGATGTGTGTAGTTTGACATCTCCAACTTAGTTCATAGCTATAGCCGTCCTTTTCTCGCGCTGCCTGTTAGTAAAAGATAGCGATTCTCTAATTTTAGTTTAGTGCGTTCACAAGAGAATCCGCATCAATAGCAAACTAATGTTAGATGTCGTCTCATATCGCCCGTAAATCAGCTCAGAAATAAAAAAAAAAATCCAATTGAACAAAGCTTTCATCAATGAGCCTATGATGATTGGCGAGAGAACCGCTACTGTTCTGCTCAGTAGGTTCACTGCACTCCATGTGCTGCGAGACCGGTGAGCCTGCTGTGCAGGGGTAGACGGTGGGTGTAGTTTAGTTTAGTTTATAGTATAGTTAAATAGCGTCCTAAGGATGATTGGCGAGAGAACCGATACTGTTTTGCTCAGTAGGTTCACTGCACTCCATGTGCTGCGAGACCGGTGAGCCTGCTGTGCAGGGGTAGACGGTGGGTGTAGTTTAGTTTAGTTTATAGTATAGTTAAATAGCGTCCTGAGGTTGACTGGCGAGAGAACCGCTACTGTTCTGCTCAGTAGGTTCACTGCACTCCATGTGCTGCGAGACCGGTGAGCCTGCTGTGCAGGGGTAGACGGTGGGTGTAGTTTAGTTTAGTTTATAGTATAGTTAAATAGCGTCCTGAGGTTGACTGGCGAGAGAACCGCTACTGTTCTGCTCAGTAGGTTCACTGCACTCCATGTGCTGCGAGACCGGTGAGCCTGCTGTGCAGGGGTAGACGGTGGGTGTAGTTTAGTTTAGTTTATAGTATAGTTAAATAGCGTCCTAAGGATGATTGGCGAGAGAACCGATACTGTTTTGCTCAGTAGGTTCACTGAACTCCATGTGCTGCGAGACCGGTGAGCCTGCTGTGCAGGGGTAGACGGTGGGTGTAGTTTAGTTTAGTTTATAGTATAGTTAAATAGCGTCCTGAGGTTGACTGGCGAGAGAACCGCTACTGTTCTGCTCAGTAGGTTCACTGCACTCCATGTGCTGCGAGACTGGTGAGCCTGCTGTGCAGGGGTAGACGGTGTGTGTAGTTTAGTTTGTTCTTTTTAATTTTTTACTAACATTAGTTATAAGCAAAATTCTTGATACTAACAACCTTGCCTTGCCTATGAACTTTTTTGTCTGAAATAATTTTTTTTTTTTTTTTTTAAGTCTAGTGCCGAGCAGCTACAATAGCTACGGCAGTGACAGAAAGAGTAAGAAAATCTGTTAACGTCTCATCATATCGTTCAATCTGCTCAGAACTGAAAAATATCATTATCGATGAAAGCTTAATCAAATCAAATCAAATCAAAATTTTATTAAATCGGACAACAAACGATCCACAGTGTTAGTAATATCTTATAGCTAGTGTTAGTAAGTAATGTTATTATTTGTAGGTAATTTTCAACTGTGTTTGAAGCATTTTGCACAGAAGATGACCAAGTAAGGTACAAGTTTCTCACCCGGCCATCCTCTCTACAAGATGCCTCAAAATGGGAGAATAGAAACTCTCAGTCACTGTTTGCAGAATGCTGTTGCTACTGCCCCGGGTTCTAGTTACTAATGATGCGATTTTTTTCCGGATGATCGCATGAAATCCGTCAGTTCGATTCTATGCAAACATTTCTGACGCACTACAGAAACGGGGCAGTCCCAAGAGCACTCTGAAAATATTATTAAATTGGACGCGTAAGACATCTAGCGATCTTTTGGTGTAGTTGATCCATAGACCCCCCGCGTACAGACCCTGACAATATGCTTTGAATAGCGTTATCTTGACCTGGTCGGCACACCGGGAGAATCTACGAGCCAACATATTACCTCGGACCGCCAATGCCCTACGCTCCCTCTCAATATCTGCATTATCTTTAAGGTCGTCGGTAATTATATGCCCCAGATATTTAAATGTGTTCACTCTTTTTATGTTCAAGCCATTTAGGGTAAGATTAGGTGCATAGTCTGTGCATTTACCGGCGGCCTTAAAGACCATGTACTCACATTTTTTTACGTTGTACACGAGCCCATGTGCAGCAGCATAGTCCTCGCATACTTTTAACATCTCCGCAATAGATCCTGCAGTCGGGCCCAGCAGCACCATGTCGTCCGCATAGCTGATGCAGTTAATATTAACACCACCAACCCGACAACCAACACGCATGCTGCTGAGCTCGACTATGAGGTCATTAATATATAGGTTGAAGAGCCCGGGGGATGTCAATCCCCCCTGTCTCACACCACACTCCAACCCATATGTTTTTGAGAGTGTGTTAGACCACTTTACATTATTAGTTTGGTTGGCATACCAATACTGCAAGATTTTACGAACTTCCGCCGGCACATCCCTGTCCCCCAACTTTCTCCAGAGCACATCGTATGACACAAGGTCAAAGGCTCTGGAAAGATCCAGGAAACAGGCATATACCGGCGTTCTACGATCAGTGTAATATTGGACAGTATTCTTGAGACTTAAGATTGCACTTTCCGTTGAAAGTTTTGGTTGAAACCCAAATTGTGCATCGTGCACGCACAGATGTTTTTTCAAGCACGAATCAAGCATACTGTCCAATATCTTAGCAATGGTCGTCGCAAGAGAGATTGGTCGGTAATTTCCCTTGTCCGAGACATCTCCTGTCCTGTTTTTCACTATAGGTATTATTATAGTTTTCATTAGTTCAGCTGGTAGGTATGAGTGACTAATGCATAATGAGTAAAACAAGGACAGGACCCTCGGCAGATGAACACCTGCATACTTAAAATGCTCGATGCTGAGCCCATCGTGTCCGGGAGACTTGCCTCTACTCATGTTTTAATTAAATTTAATGAGCCTACTCTAAGTCTAGCATCGAGCAAATACAATGACTATGGCAGTAAGTATCGGAACCCGTAGTAAAACAATAATTTTTAGGGTTCCGTAGTCAACAAGGAATCGTTATAGTTTCGCTGTGTCTGTCTTCCGACCGCAGCTTAGCTCAGAGACTCTTAGTACCATAAAGCTATAATTTGGCATGGATATCTATACATATTTATCACGCCGACAAAGTGGTAAAATAAAATCATGAAAAAAAATATTTTTTTACGGTATTTTCTGTACAAGTAAAGTGGGGATGTTTTTTTTTATTTTCTGGTCTACCGCATGGTGTGGGGTGTTGTTGGATGGGTCTTTCAAAAGTATTGCGGGTTTGTGTAAAGAAATTTTCGATTTAGGGATCCGTTTCTGAAATATTAAGCTTCAAAGTGCAAATTTTTGTTAGAGCCAAGTGTCCACCCCTGCCAGCTAAATATTTAGTTTTGGATGGGTGAAAAAATTACTACTATTATTAATTGAATAACGAGGTTAAAAGGAAAACTATCACAGCTAAGTTTACGAGTAATAGTCAAATATTCATGAAACAACAAAAAGCCCTCTTCCAAATCCGCATTATTGTGTAGCTACGGAACCCTATTACTGCGCGTGGCCCGACACGCACTTGGCCGATTTTTGAGTAAAGTTGAGTATACTCGATAATTTTCTTACGATCGCGATACCGAGAATTTTCTTAAACTTCGATACTTTTCACTTTACTCGATTCACGAATTGGTCTATTTCTAATTCAGGGACTTCCCGATAAAATACTAAAACTTTAGGGAAAAATTAAATGCCATGTTTAGATGCACGGTGAAGGCAATATGCAATACAATTAGTTATTTGTGGTGACTACTGATACAGTAACTGCATACAAGGTTGCTAAGAGCGATTAAACCACATATAGGTACTATACATGCATAGTGTTAACTCGGAACTATTAAAAAATAAAGTTTAGAAGAATAATAAGAAAAAAACGTTTTTCGAACAAATAAAATAGCTTAATGATCTAATTATAATTTTTTTTTTAATTTTTTTTATTTACATACCATTTAAAATTAATTACATTTGTTTTATCAGAATAGCATTATTAAACCACTAAGGTTTGTACTTAATGCTACATGTAATTCTACCTCGTAGTACTAAACAAAATCAAGGCAAACAATAAATTATACAACTCAATACCATAAAACGAAATTTGGTAACTTCATCTCAAGTGATATGCTAGTTACTACGTAAACTGCATAATGTAAACATCCTTTGTAGACATTTCCACTGACGTGCGTAACAAAACGGCAACGTCGCGTCAAAAATTCTGTCGTTTTCACCTAAACGACAGAATTTTCAACAACTTACTTAGTCAGCTGTTAGATACGTCGTGTTTCAACAAAGAAAAAACTAAAAAATAATCCTGTGACTAAACTATTGCTTCTATTTATCTGATTTTTAGTAAAGAGGCTGAAAATGATACAAAGTATATGTGGTTTAATTTAATGCCTCTCGCTCATATCATGTATGTACCTATGTATTTTTCTGGAACTCAGCGTGCCAGACCGATATGTGTGGAGACGGTGACGCCCGCAGCTGTTAAAAGTGCCCGTGGCCAGAACGAATTTACTGACGAGAGCACCCCTCACCCGAACAATCCGGGTGGTGAACGAAGTCCATGAGAGACTGAATATTTTTTCATCCTCTTTGAGTGAATTCGCAAGAGTTTTATTAAATGTAGTTAGTTATGTAAGGTAAAAAATATTATTTGTTGTTAGGCATATAGGGTTACATAAGTTATTTTTCAATCCACTTCCTCGAAAACTGGTTCATATCGCACTACGATTAGGTTCACAATGCAATGTATTTCACACGCGTGCGATTTTTCATTTTCCAACACGTGTGCGGGAATAAAGATTGCCACAGATAATTTATATCTATACATAGTCCAAATTGATTCAATGCCTCTATTCACACCGTCTCTATTCGGAGGTGTATGTTTTTTTTAATCTCCGCAAAGAGATATGCGTCTTTACGGCGTTAATATTTTTTGAATATTTAAATAATGTTTATAAATAGAATAACATCAAAAACCATGATTACTACAATAAAAAAAAAGTTTTTGAACAAATTAACATTTATTTGTGTTCGGAACTCAAAAATATTTGAATTTTCTATTTTTCATATTAGGCTGTTTATCCGCTTTATACCTTTGCTTCTCCTTCAACCTGGCGAATGCAAACGGTGGGAAAAAAAAGAACATTTAAATCATAGTTTTCTAACAATTTATGACAAAAATATTTTTCGTTATTTTATTTTATTTCTTAAAAAGTGTATTGAAAAACGTCGTTTGATACACGTGGACATTTGTTAATTGCAGTTCTCTGCTCAAAAACAACCTCGCGTACGGCTCGGGTGTTAATTCCGCCTCGAGTACCTACAATAATAAAAATTCTCCACTTGTATCAAAATGTACTATTTTAAGTTGATGACTACACTGTCGCATTAGGTTAAAGCCTGTAATGTTAGCTGTTAGGATGATAAATAAATGAACATAATACAATACAACAAAAAGTATGATTTTATTTGCAGTCCTGCAAATCCCGGGGATCCGCGGGATTGGATTCCCTAGTTGTAGGTACACATTCCTACAACCCAGAAATCTCAGAGGTATCGGTACAAAACCTTTTTTTTTCTGAAGTCGGTTTTAACAACTTTTTAATGACACCCGAGCCTTAACAAACTAAATAGAAAAATCTTCGTTTCGCCACAAATTAAAGCTGAAAGTCACAATTTAAAAAGAAAACCTCTTTTCAAAATAACTAGAGTTAAATAGAATAAAATAAAAAAAATAAGTAACAGGCAGTATTTTCAACGTTGAATGAAACCATTCCTATTTTTAATTAAAAAGTTTTTTAAATGTCAATGAAGAGAAATAGAATAGAAGCCAGTGGCTGTCAAAGTTTTAAAAAACGTAGAACATTTTTTCCTTAAAGTTTCAAATATTTTATTTTATTTGATGATGGACATCTACAATACTGAGGGGCTCGTGGCTAAGTAATAACAGCAGCACGGCTCGATCGAAGTTTAAGCTACGCTTGCCGCGGTCGGTTAGTGGATGGGTGACCTGACCATCCATTATATATCGAGACCGAAACCGAGAAAATAACTGTTGCTTTTGATAAGCTGATTATGTTATATTATTTTAATTTTAATGTTACAATTTTACATCATTCTCACATATATAATTTCATCATGAATGATGTAAGTAATCAATATTTTGATTTAAAAGAGTATCAGTGGAGTTTCTTGCCCGTTCTTCTCCATAAGAACCTGCTACGGGCAATGGAATGGGAAACTAGCTTCATCCTTCCGACTAACCTTGACAATTCAAAAGTGCCTGTAATTGTTTTAATTGAAATAAATGCTTTGAGTTTGAAGCAAACTTGGTTGTGTCATTTGTCTACCCTACGGATCTACCATATTTTAGTCTACATAAAACGTTTTAAAACTCTCTTAAAAAAGTTTGAGAATCCCAGACCAAACTCAGTGAATTTAATGAATTGAAAGTAAAAATAAAAGCGGTCAAGAGCGAGTTTGACACATCCGCGGAGGGTTCCATATAGTTACGACAAAAAATAATAGAACGAATGTGGCACTGGCTCTACTTACAGCTTGCCTTGCTGATCTTGGTCGCAATCGCAAGCGTTATGGTCCCTTGGAGCTCTAAAAAAATAAAGCGTCTAAGTCAACGCTGTAAAAAATACGGTACTTTATGCCACATATTGTGATACTCGCAAGTAAATCAAAACATATAGGGTACTTACCGTTGACCTAGAGTCATGGGCAAGCAGCAAGGTCCTTCTGCGAAGCAAAAATGCTCGCGAAGGAGGAGGCGGAACGCGTGAGGGAGAGGCAACAGCCGCGCCCTTGCGCCCCTAGCCGCCGCAGGAGACGCCCTGGGTGGCGGGAATCTATCGCCGATTCCCGTTTCCCGGCCACCGTAGGCGCGGGCTTGCGGACGACGAGTAATGGGTAGCTCGCCGTCTGGTAAGGACCAGGCCTGGGTCGACGGCGCGTTGTGTTCCACGCGCGCCTCAAAGAGATGTCAGCAGTGACGGGGTCAATTGGGCCGATGCCGCCGGGGTCGCGGGTTGTTCGAAAGAGATACCGTGGCCCTGGCACGGGCAACTGAAGGGACACGGGTGGGTTTTAGTCAGTAAGTCTGACACGCCCTCCCACTCCGCCCAGAGCGGGAGAATGTCTCACAGCACAAGTACCTAGCCCGAAAATAGTTCATTTTAAATTTTATCACATAAAAAAATTTGGGATTACAAACTTACGTTGTATTAGTTGTTAATGGAGCTCGTGCCTAAGTAATAGCAGCCGCACGGGTCGATCCATCAGGTTAAGCTATACTTGCCGGGTTGTCCGTGGATAGGTGGCCATTTTTACGTAACAAGACTCCTCCGTGCCTCGGAAAGCACGTTAAGCCGTTGGTCCCGGCTGTCATTCGTGTATCTTTGACAGTCGTTACGGGTCGTCAGAAGCCCGAAAGTCTGACAACCAGTCTTACCAAGGGGTATCGTATTACCGAGTAACTGGGTTGTGGAGGTCAGATAGGCAGTCGCTCCTTGTAAAATATTGGTATTCAGCTGCATCCGGTTACACTGGAAGCCGACCCCAACGTAGTTGGAAAAAGGCTGGGCAGTTTGACAAACTTACGTTGTATTGATCGCGACGTACCTATATCAATGTATGGGAGAACATGTTTTTCAACTACAATGTTAAAAAGTTTGTTTTTGGGATAAATTATAATTTCAACTACGGAACCCTTCATTGTGCGTGGTCCGACACGCACTTGGCAATTTTTTTAAAATTATTATTCTCAAACGTACGGCTAGAAATCAAGCTATATTTTTAACCGACGAAAAAAAAGGAGAAGGTTCTCAATTCGACACGTATGTTTTTTTTTTTTTTTATGACCACGCATATATTTACAGAGTCGTCCGATTTGAAAAAAAAAATGTTTTATTCGAGAGGGTATACATCAAAGTTGGTCCCATATAAAATTGATTAACTTTGCTTTGGTAGTTTTTGAGTTAGCTTCAATAATACGTATTTTTTCCCCACTTTTATATGGATGATGTTCTAGTTTGTTTTGCAGGTAGTGGTATTAGAACTTGTGTGGGGTAGGTACCACAACTAAAAAAAGTGAAAAATAAAAACTTTTTTACAAAAAAATACAACCGACTTCCAAAAACAACACTACAAAGTGAAAAATAACTTTAATTTCGAAGTCCGTGGCAAAAAACGAAAATACATTTAACCAGACACCGACTTCCGAAATTAAAGTTATTTTTCACTTTGTAGTGTTGTTTTTGGAAGTCGGTTGTATTTTTTTGTAAAAAAGTTTTCCAATATAAGCTGATCTCGCATTGTATAGGATTTCCTAACAATGAGAGGTCAGTGTAAACTGGAAATTATAAAATTTGTTGTTTTTACAATTTTATTCGCAAATGTTACTAGTTTTATGGCGAGAAGCTCTCAAATAATCTTGTAAAACCAAACCATAATAAAACAACACGCTACCATATCGGTAGCGAAAGTTTTCAGAAATTATGCGAACTGTTATTCAATAACTCCATCTTTTTCACATCCGATAACTTCGTCGCTCTCGCACACCGACGCAAGGGATGCAGGTGCTCGGTCAAGGTCGGCGAAATTTTGTCGTTAGAATTATTAATCTAAATTGTCTAGGTAATTTAGGTTTTATGCATTTTGTGAAGAATCCTTATCGCTTAATCGGGGGACACCTATGAAAAGTGAAAATGTTAATGCACATCCTAAAAAATATTTCAAGTGTCTTTTATGTAGTACAATAGACAAATCATGAAAAAACTGTTCTTTCCGGCCGGGAACGAGCTCCAGTACTACGCGACAGGCCGAGCCGCAAGAGGGCTTGAGCTGGAGCTCAAGCGCAGCTTGGCTTGCTGCGCAGAACTGGAGTTCTGGATGGATGGATATATGGTTTGTATAGGGATGGATGGATATACTATACAGGTGTGTTATTATATAAGGGAAGCTATTCCTGATATAAATTTACTTTATTAACCAGTCTCGTTAACCAGAAAGGTTCTTTTCATATCTCAAAGTAGTTACGGGACCCTAAAAGTCCTCTTGTCTATCTGTAAAAGTTTAGTGAATGCTTCACAATGAATGTACTTTTATTCAGTGAATTCGAGTTTATCTTCACGGCCGTTTTGGCTAATGGGGTTGGCAGAAATGTCGGTTATTTACTAAGTGTTTATACTTACTCGGGTTACTGGTAGAATTATAGCCAGGTGGATATAATTCTACCAGTAACCTGTTTTTTTTTTAAGTTTTGTGAATGATAAATGAAATTTATTTATGTAAATTGGTGTAAAAAACTCATGTTTTCGGTGATTTGTAGCTGACTCCTCTGACAAGAAAGACCGAAACTAACTCAGTAGTGTCAACGCTGGGCGCACAGTAGGTTGATATGATACCGTAGTACCGTAGTGTATGTGGGACCACGCACAATGAACGGTTCCGTAGTTGAAAAGAATTTATCCCAAACATAACTGTGATAAAATCATAAATTAACAATTTTCGGACTTTTTCCTTTACTTGTGATCCTGCTTGACCCTGTGTGACCTTGCTTCTTGCCAAATTTCATGATTCTAGGACAACGGGAAGTACCCTAAGGTTTTGATTTACTTGCGAGTATCAAAATATAATATACTTATATAATATGTATAATATGTTTTGGACATATCACACAACGCCATCTAGCCCCAAGCTAAGCAACCTAATGCTTGTGTTATGGTAACGAGATGGCTGATAAACTACTTATATACATTTTTTTTTTTTTTGTAAATACATACATATTATAGATAGAAAAACACCCAGACTCGGAACAAATACTTGTAGGTCGTACAAATATTTGTTCCGTGCGGGAATCGAACCCGCGACATGCTGCGCAGCAGTCAATCGCTCAACCACTGCGCCAACCGTGTCGTCAATATGTCGCATAAATGGCCGTATTTTTTTATTACTTTGACTTAGAGCCTTGATTTTTTTAGATATCTAAGGGACCGTAGACCTACGTATTTTAAATTAATTTCAACGTGATACCTCCACGCGTTCCTGAGAAAAAGGGTTTTGTCAGACAGACAGACGGACGGACAACGAAGTGATCCTCGAACTAAGGTTTCCGTTTTTTTCGTTTTGAGGTACGGAACCCTAAAAGTGTCCATCATTAGAAGGTCAAGAAGTTTTTAGAGCGTCAATTAAATATTTCCCTTCAGAATTGAGCCTTAAATTCATTTCATTTGTAAGCACCACAGCCTAAAAACTTCAGTAATACAATGCTAAAACGTTCCAAAATCTCCGTCACAGTTTACATTTAAACAGTATAATCATCTAAACAAAAAGTTATTTTGACAACTCATCAGGAGTTGTTAAAATATGCAAATGATCGAAGTTTTCATTTAGAAACTTATAAATACGCAAAACTTTGCATGAATTCGGGATGAAATGCGAATGGAATACTGATTTTATTTGATGATAATGCTGGCAGCTTCTTATTGACACAACATCACGCCTGCAATACCCAAAGGGTTGCGCAGAATGTACCTAAAATAAAATAGCACAGTCACGGCAATAATATCGGATTTCTTGATTTATGACGGCAAATATAAGTAGGTATGTGATCATTTCAAATCGGCCTAGCCTTTTTCCAACTATTTTGGGCTCGGCTTCCAGTCTAACCGGATGCAGCTGAATACCAATATTTTACATGGAGCGACTGCCTATCTGACCTCCACAACCCAGTAACCGGGTAATACGATACCCCTTGGTAAGACTGGTTGTCAGACTTTTGGGCTTCTGGCGACCCGTAACGACTGACAAAGATCCACGAATGACAGCCGGGACCAACGGCTTAACGTGCTTTCCATCCACTGACCAATGCCGGCAAGCGTAGCTTAACCTGATGGATCAACCCGTGCGGCTGTTATTACTTAGCTACGAGCTCCGAGTATGTGATCATTTGTGGAAGGCAAATGTGGCAGCACAAATATCGAACATCGAAGGAACATGAAAACCATGTGAATGACATCAATCAACTCAGCCTGTCGCTGTCCACTGCTGGACATAGGCTTAACCCAGGCTGCGCCACAACACCCTGTCCTCCGCCTTCCGCATCCAAAAAGATAAAACATTATAACAATTACAACTAAGTACTAAGAAAAATAAAAAAAGTAATGACAATAAAAGAATGAATGAAAGGTTTTCAACAGACTCCAATTCTTTTATAAAAGTTATGTTTTGACGTTAATTAAAAATATAAAATGACTGTCTTTTCTGGCTAGTTATTTCCTGAATTTAGGTTTAAACGTAACCTTAAGGTAAAGACGACAGCGTTTTTCTATAATTTTATGATATTGAACAGGAAATTTTAACAACTTAAGTGGCAGTGGGCAGGGCACATTGCTCGCAGAACAGATGGCCAATGGGGCTGAAAAGTTCTAGAGTGGCGACCGCGTACCGGAAGACGTAGCGTTAGAAGGCCTCCCACAAGTTGGACCGATGACCTTGTGAAGGCCGCAGGAATCGGCTGGATGCGGGAAGCACAGACCGGTCGAAGTGGCGGTGATTGGGGGAGGCATATGTCCGGCAGTGGACGTCTTTCGGCTGAAATGATGATGAGGGGCAAACAAACAGACGGTCTACTTGATCGTAAGTGGTCATCATCGCAACCTATGGACATTTGCATTACCTCGGACCAACCTTATGGGAGTCGCCCCTGACGCGTGCACTCCGCACGCTCAACCTCATAGCGAGTGGTACGGACTTATTCTGTTGCTCTCTGAGTGAATTCACAAGGAATGCATTATTTATAATTAGTTATAGATGTTAGCAAAGATTAAGTTAGGATAAGCGCATATACCGCATTGGGTTGTCCTGTAATGGTAAATGTAAGTAGATAAATAAATAAATAAAACCTCACTAGCGCGGTAGCGCCACCCCGCGGGAGCAATGGCGGCATCCCTGCCATTCCCATCTTTTGTCGTACGCAGTCAGGTAAAACATAATAACAATTGCGTCATTTAAAAACGCAGTTATTCTAAAATAATTGATTTTACGTTATTTTTACAAAATACCGTAAAACCATATTTAATCTATAACAATACAATAAGTAGGTACTAGTAACGAGCATGAAAAGAAAATGTAGAACTTTCTGTTGGTACTGCTTGAGAAAAATACGTTTGAAATTACTTATGTACATAAACTCGGCGTGAGTTTCGTGCAGATTCGTCGAACGAACGAAATCTAACGACTCTGCACGAATTCTAACATAGAGAGATGTATTAATGATTTTCAAGGTTAAAATAATGTAAATACATATGTTTTATTCCCGCGTATCATATTTTGATCAAGATACAACCTGACACGGACCTGCGAATTGCATAAAACGCAAGAAAATTTGAATTTCGCGGACTACCACAGCGCACGTAAGGCCTCGGCCTCGAATTTCGCGGGCAGCGGGGCGGCGGCGGCGGCGGCGCGTCTCGCATTGTCCCGCCCCGCTTCCGCGCCGCTGTTTTCGAGGTCCGGTCCATTTGTTTTTACGCATAAAATCCTGCCGCTCCCGCGCCGCCGCCGCTGCCGCCCCGTTGCCCGCGAAATTCGAGGCCGAGGCCTAAACGCGATCGAGTAAAGTATAAAAACCTGGTCATACACGCACGCCGGTTGCGAGTACTACGCACCTGACCTTTCTGAAGAACATCACCAATAAGGTCACTATACGAGTATGTCTTCCTAGCTAGGGCGTCCCCTCCCGACGTTTCCACTCACATATCTGCCTTGTTAAAATACCCATTGTTAGTCGCCTTTCATTCAACCTCTCAATTTATTACCCAGTAATAGGGATGATGCCTGGGTAAAAGAAAAGAAATTCTATTTAGTCCGTTAGTCAGATGCAACTTTAACTTGAATTATGTTACACGTTACAATATTGATTTACCATGTGGCAACCCTAAGTGAAGGAATGAAAGGGACTGCGGGGCTATCGCCAATCAAACCTTCTCTAGCTGTCTAGTTCCTGAAGACTGCGGGGCTAAGGAACCAGGCTTACTTAGGAAACAGAGAAGGCTGCGGGGCTACCGAACTCTGAACCTCTAGCTAGTGAATGACGATTTGTTCTTTTTTTGTGAATGACGTCTCGCAGTTGACCACTGAGGGTCGAGACTGCTTAACCGAGCGTTTAAGCAAATTAAGATCAAACCGACCGAAGATCTTTGGGGAATGTCTATTAAAGTCTGTACCTCCATAATTGAGACTATAGCGCCTTACTTAGCCTTAATATTTAATTTGTGTGTGGATCAGGGAGTTTTCCCGGATTTAATGAAATACAGTAAGGTAATACCACTTTTTAAATCCGGGGACAGTAAGGACACAAATAATTATAGACCCGTATCCGTGTTGCCAGTTTTCAGCAAGGTTTTTGAAAAAGTAATGCTTAATCAAATGCTCAATCATTTTAACACGAATAAAATACTTCACGATCAACAGTTTGGTTTCACCAAAGGACGTTGTACGACCGACGCCGGTGTAACCTTATTAAAACACATTTTTAACGCGTGGGAAGAGGCCCAAGACGCCATAGGAATTTTTTGTGACCTCTCCAAGGCATTTGATTGCGTTGATCACGAAACCCTACTCTTGAAACTTGAGCATTACGGACTTGGAAAACTTGCGCTCAGTTTAGTAAAATCTTATTTAAATGATAGACAACAGCAAGTTCAAATAAATGGTATCACTTCACTTGGTTTAAATGTAAAAATGGGTGTTCCACAAGGCTCAATATTGGGTCCTTTCCTCTTTTTAGTGTATATTAATGATTTACTCCATTTATTAAAAAATCAACCACAAATGGTGTTATTTGCTGACGATACTTCCTTGATTTTTAAGGTAGGTAGACGTGATACAAATTTTGACGAAGTTAATAACGCCCTACTGCAGGTCCAAAATTGGTTCACTGCTAATAATTTAGTATTAAATGGGAAAAAAACTAAGTGCATTAGATTTTCTTTACCAAATGTAAAAAGTAGTGATTGTGAGATAGTATTGAATCAAGAGAAACTAGAATTCGTCGATAAAACCGTTTTCTTGGGGATCACGCTCGACTCTAGGCTACAATGGGGTCCTCATTTAACATCACTTGCAGGACGGCTAAGTTCAGCAGCATATGCTGTCAGAAAAATCCGTCAATTTACTGATGTAGATACTGCGCGGCTAGTCTATTTTAGTTACTTTCATAGTATCATGTCTTACGGTATTTTACTTTGGGGACGGGCTGCAGACATCGAGTCAATTTTTATTCTGCAGAAAAGAGCCATTAGAGCCATATATAATCTCCGCAAGCGCGATTCTCTAAGGGAACTGTTTAAGGAAATTAACATCATGACGGTACCTTGTCAATATATCTACGAAAATATCATGTACGTAAGGAAAAATTTACATCTTTTTAGTAAAAGAGGTGAAAGGCATAATTATAGTACTAGAAAAAGGGACCTATTAGCTCAACCAGGTTTCAGACTAGCTAAAGTAGACACGTCGTTCATGGGATACTGTTTAAAATGTTACAATAAAATACCTCCACACATACTTCAGCTCAATGAGACTAAATTCAAAACTTGTATAAAACGCACACTATGCAGGCAGGCATATTATAAGTTTGGGGATTACATAACCGATAAAAATGCTTGGCTCAATGCTGGTCCTGCTCCACAACCACAACTAATTAATTAACATTTGAAGATACTGTTGGAGATGCTGAAGATTGTAAGACTATCATTGCATTGTATAGACTCAATCTCCTTTGTATTATATAATTGCATAGCACATGTGAGTACTATGTACATACTCTAAAGCTACCATTTACTGGGTACGTCTTTGTTTGACTTGAATGTGCCCTGGCGACTGAGAGTATGTGACGCTCACACTAATGTCTCGCTGATGGTGGCGCGTGTTGGATCATTTAGCCAATCCATGCGTCAGGTTCGTGAATAAGCGCTGTCAGTGAAGGCTGGGCATGCCTTAGCGGTCAGGGCTTATTTTAATTTAATTTAAATATTTGAATTGTTTTTTTTTAAGGACGCTTTTAACGTTCTGCATCGTTCTCACATATGAAATTTCAACATGAATGATGTAACCATTATTTTGTAACCATATCTTGATTTAAAAGAGTGTCCGTGGAGTTTCTTGCCCGTTCTTCTCCATAGGTACCTACTATGCTTTGGAATGGGCGCCTAGCTTCATCTTTCTGACTGACCGACCCCTTGACAATTCAAAAGTGCCTGTAATTGGTTTATTTGAAATAAATGCTTTGAGTTTGAGTTTGAGTTTGAGTTTCCTGTGGGTGCTTTAAACGAACTTAAAGCCTCCGGCCAGGCTTATAAACTAAGGTAAAATATTAGACGACTGAGCGTCGCTAATAATAGAACAGCCAGACGAGGCAGGCTGGATCATAATGGGGGGGTTAAGAGCTACTGGCTGAGCTGTGCCCCCAGCAGGCACAGCTTCACCGAGTAGGGGGTAGGGGGGGAGCGGTTACGATTGCGACCTCGGCGGCGAGGTCGGAATGTATTCCTAGGTGGTTTGCGTTTGCTAACCTTACTGGTGGCCTTGCTACTCTCCTGAAGGAGGGTTATGGGGTCATCAGGGTCGGTGAGAATATGTCTCGGACGGCGAGTCTTACTAATTTTAGAGGGGCCATAACGCGCGGCCTCGACAACCAAAGGGTTGCGATGCTTCGCGGCGGCATCAAAGAAACGCTTCGAGTTGCGTGTCAAAAATTGATGGATCGTAGGGATTCTAAGATCAAGGTGAAGGTCCACGTTCCGAACGAACCAAGGGGCACCCGTTATCCTTCGGAGGAAACGGTTTTGTAATGTTTGTAATGTCTGCATCTGATGCAGATAGCGGGGTTTGGCGTGTGCAAATACCGAACGCATATGTCATGATGGGAGTCGATTTGTTGTTGTTTTTTTTTTTTTTTTTTTGAATTGCGTCTCGTAGTGTGACCATGAGAGGTCTCGACTACTTAACCGGACTTTCCTGTGGGTGCCTTTAAGCGAGCTCAAAAGCCTCCAGCCAGGGGCATAAATACTAACTAAACTTATAAACTAAACGACTGCGCACTAAGGGCACCCCCTGTGGGGTACGGACCTCGGCTTAGGGAGTCGTTGTCATTGACCAATGATAAACAAGGCAAAGCAATAGGCTGGATCAAGTTAGGGGAATTATTATTATCAGGGGAATTTAAAGCTACAGGCTCAGCTACGCCACCAGCTGGCTCGATTAAACCGATCAAGGGACATGAATTTACATTTAAATTTACGTTAGATGGTCTTAAACGCGATGGGCCTCGGCGGCGAGGCCGGAATGTAGATCTGTGTTTGTGTTTGTGGACGGTGCTAGTGTCCCTACTACTTTCCTGGAGGAGGGTGATAGGGTCATCGGGTATCGATTTGTTCGAAGACAGCTCTGCTTATAAAGGCGGACAGTTGACGTGTGTGTACAATATAACACGTAGCCGTCTGTAGTTGTTATCTTCGAGTCTATGAAGCCGCACATCGTAGAGCTTTGCATAAATTACACTAGATGGCGCTGAATGTTTGTTACAACACGTATTTTTTTATCGTTAGTATTAAAAAAAAAATTTTTTTTCGTATTTTTTTTGTTTATTTTTTCTTTAAATACTAAGATAACACGCATTAATGTTGAAGAGTAGGGGCTCGCTACGTCACTTCTACGTATAAAATCTAGCTAGGCTATCATACCATATTTTATGTCAATGTATCGACCTAATCTTTTAATTACGTAAAAAAAGAAAAAATATGTGTCCAATATTTTTTAATAATCTACTTACATGACGGACAAAAAATATTTTTTAGTCATCGTCCATATTGAGTTGTACAGGTCAAACAGGCAGTCTCTCCATGTAAAATATTGGTATTCAGCTGCATCCGGTTAGACTGGAAGCCGAACGCCAACATAGTTGGGAAAAGGCTAGGCAGATGTTGATGTTAGTGACATTTTAAATTAATTTATAATAGAGCTTCTTAGCTTCACAGTTTTCCCCGGAAAGTATATATAGCATAACATCACGACTGTATTAACCGAAGTGTTAAACAGAAGTATTTTTAGGGTTCCGTTCCTCAAAAAGAAAAAACGGAACCTTTATAGGATCATTTCGTTGTCCGTCTGTCTGTCTGTCAGTCTGTCACGATCCATTTTCTCAGGAACGCGTAGAGGTATCATGTTGAAAATAATGTCAAATACGTGTAAGTCTATATGGTTCCTTGGAGCTCTAAAAAAGTCAAGTTTCTAAATCAACGAATTAAATAAATATGGTCATTTATGCGACATATTTTGATACTCGCAAGTAAATCAAAACCTATAGGGTACTTTCCGTTGACCTAGAATAATGAAATTTGGCAAGGAGCAAGGTCTTACAGCACAAGTAAAGGAAAAAGTCCGAAAATTATAAATTTGTAGATTTAACACAAAAAAATTGCGATTACAAACTTACATTTTCTGTTTGAAAATTGACCGTGACGTATGTCGATGTATGAGAGAACATAACCAAAAACGGGTCTTCTCGCGAAATTGTGAAGACCAAGTGAGGGTAGATTTAAGACCCGCACTTTACGAAGACGTCGCCGAGCTGTCATCAGTCCTACCGTGACCACGATCACTGCAAGGCGGTCGAAACGTCGGGAAACAAGTAGTTACCTATTTACCTCGTAAAAAGGAATATCGCGAGAAGACCCGTTTTTGGTTTTGTTTATAATGTGTGCAAATCGCAAAAGTTTAAAAAGTTTTATGAGAGAACATGTTTTTCTACTACAATGTTACGTTTATTTTTGGGATAAATTCTTTTCCACTACGGAACCTTTCATTGTGCGTGGTCCGACCCGGACTTAGCCGGTTTTTTAAATATTTTTAAGGGTGTCCTTAAATATTTAAAAAACCGGCTAAGTAAACCCACATTTAGTAAACTCACATTTAGTAAACTCACATTTAGTAAACTCACATTTAGTAAACTCACATTTAGTAAACTCACATTTAGTAAACTCACATTTAGTAAACTCACATTTAGTAAACTCACATTTCGGCAGTTATTTTCAAGTCCCATGTAACAGGGGGCGAGCCTATTGCCATCAACCGGGCACAAATACAGACTCCGGGCTGCTACGGAGGAATTCCTAATGGAAAAACCCAATAAGTAAAACATTGCCCGAACCGGGAATCGAACCCAGGACCTAATGCTCAGTTGTAGGGCGTGGTACCATTAACCATTACTTGTCATACTTCAAGCAATCTGCCTAGCCTTTTCCCAACTATGTTGGGGTCGGCTTCTAGTCTAACCGGATGCAGCTGAATACCAGTATTTTACATGGAGCGACAGCCCATCTGTCCTCCACAACCCAGTAACTGGGTAATACGATACCCCTTGGTAAGACTGGGTGTCACACTTTCGGGCTTCTGACGACCCGTAACGACTGTCAAAGATCCACGAATGACAGCCGGGACCAACGGCTTAACGTGCTTTCCGAGGCACGGAGGAGTTTCTGTATTTAAAGATGGTCCCCCATCGACGGACCAACCCCGGCAAGCGTAGCTTAACCTGATGGATCGACCCGTGCGGCTGTTATTACTTAGCCACGAGCTCCTCCTTCATTACATTAGGTACTTGTCATACTTAAATATAAAAAAAAAAAAAACTATCCCAATAAACAGGATGTTTTATTTTGTAATCGCAAGTAACGCCACAGATTTTCCACTAGCCTACACAAAATATAGCTTTATTATAAAATTAAAAATCGATTTCTGCGTGACTACTGAAAACTATTGAGTTTATATAAATAGTGACGCATTTATATGTTATAACAAATTAACTTCATTTATAAGCTGTTGAGTGACACGATGGGTGGAGTTAAAATATATTTTGTTGTTTTAATTTTAAGTGGTAAGTGCGATTTCAATGCAGTTTTTTTCGTAGCAATAAAATAAATAAAAACCGGCCAAATGCGTGATGGACCACGCACAATGAAGGGTTCCGTAGTTGAAAAGAATCTATCTCAAAAAGCTGGCACTGCTGCTGCGGCTGCGGAAGTATAATAACCTTATCGGTAATTATATTTTCGAGCCGTTTGGGGTTGAAACCCTTGGGCCGTGGGGTCCGAGTGCACATAGTTTGTTCAACGAAATCTCTAAACGGCGGCTGGTTGACACTTCCCGTGACCCAAGGGCTGGCTTTTACCTTGGCCAGCGGCTTAGCATTGCCATACAACGTGGCAATGCCGCCAGTCTCTTGGGTACTTTACCAGTCGACAGCGATGCGGAGGAAATTTTCGACGCCATATTTTAGTTTTTTAATAGTTTTAGTTATGTTACCTTTTAGTAAAATAATGTTTTTATCTTTTTATTATTATGTAGTTTAATTAATTAAATAATCATAGTTTCCTGGCAAATAAATGAATTCTCAAAACAAACTCAACATTGTGGTTGAAAAACATGTTCTCCCATACATTGATATACGTCACGGTCAATTCTTTGCAGTTGGAGAATCCAAATCAGGTTATATACAATCTGTGCGCCAAATTTCATCCAAATCCTTTCAGCCGAGAGTAACTAACATCCAAATTTACAAAATTTCACATTTATCTATCCATCTTGTGTACCTACTAATAATAAACATGTACAGTTTGTTTTTTTGTTTGTTTGAACGCGCTAATCTCTGGAACCGCGAGTCGGTTTTGTTTTTTTTTTGCATTTGATGGTCCAGTCCTTGAGGAAGGCTATTTAAAATCACGCTATGATCTTTAGGTGCTGAGCAAAAAAAAAAATTCAGAAAGAACGCAAAGCGAAAACGAAGTAATAGCGCCGGCAGGTGATGCGATGCGATGGGGTGGGACGGGAGGGCAAGAAATTTTACGCGGATGAAGTCGCGGGCAGAAGCTAGTAATATTATATTAGTAGGATGTTATAGGATATTATATCTTACTATCATTGCGTTGTATAGACTCAATCTCCTTTGTATTATATAATTGCATAGCACATGTGTGAGTACTATGTACATACTCTAAAGCTACCATTTACTGGGTACGTCTTTGTTTGACTTGAATGTGCCCTGGCGGCTGAGAGTATGTGACGCTCACTCTAATGTCTCGCTGATGGTGGCGCGTGTTGGATCATTTAGCTAATCCATGCGTCAGGTTCGTGAACAAGCGCTGTCAGTGAAGGCTGGGCATACCTTAGCGGCCACGGCTTATTTTAATTTAATTTAAATATTTGAATTGTTTTTTTTTAAAGACGCTTTTAACGTTCTGCATCGTTCTCACATGCAAAATTTCAACATGAATGATGTAACCGGGTGCCTGCCGTTTTGCCAAAAAGATTTTGACAAAATTTCATTACCCAAACAAATTTTAGCAACCTTTTTTTATACCATTGCAATATTTCGAATGATTTTAGTTCGTATATTTTCATTTGGTCAAATTTTTACTTGGTAAAATATTACTAAGTATAATGTCATTATGGAATTTGGTCTTTAATCAAATGATTTATTACAGCAAACAATCTTCAGACAATAAACGTTTGGTGAAATGATTTGATAAGACAAAAAATATTAAGGCAAAAATAAGATTTTTAGACATTTGACTTGCTGGTTAAATTTGATGTCTTTTGCGTAATTCTTTGTAAGTTTTTGTGCTTGAATTTGTCTGAAACAAGTCAAATTTATGGTTACTTGATATTAGTTTATTTATGGAAGTAGTTAGAGTAGGTTAATTATTAAAAAAAAAATGGTTAGGTTAGGTTAGGTTAAAACTGTGACCTCTTACGCACGAGCCGAGCGAGCGAAGCGAGCGGTGCCGCGGTAGCGGCCGGCGAGTGCCAGACACGACTTGCATTAATAGAAAAAAATATATTGTTTTTAGTAGGTTATCCGGAACTCAACAATTTAGATTAGGTTAATTTCTTCTTTAAAAAAAATGGGTAGGTTAGGTTAGGTTAAAACTGTGACCTCCTACGAACGAGCCGAGCGAGCGAAGCGAGCGGTGCCGCGGCAGCGGCCGGCGAGTGCCAGAAACGACTTGCATTAACTCTTAAAATGTCGATTGTACACCATGTGTACAGATAACAATAGAATTTCAATTGTGTCTGCTAATTGGCGCGCGACGGGTTAATAGAAAAAAGAGATTGTTTTTAGTAGGTTACCCGGAACTGAATTATTTAGATTAGGTTAATTACTTATATTAAAAAAATGGTTAGTTTAGGTTAGGTTAAAACTGTGACCTACTACCTACTGTGCCAGGAACGACTACATTATATAGAAAAAGAAGAGCACACATTGAGCGCCATTTATGATTTACCTCCTACCCAATTAGTAGTTCACATTTTTGTCATTGAAGTTTGACTGAATAGGAAAGGGTGAATTGAAAACTGACGATACTAAATAAGTATTTGGCTTATTTGATTTTGCATAAAAACTGTTATTCCAAATAAAATATTTGACTAAATAAAAAATGTTAGAAGTACTAGTTGGTAAACAAGTTATAGTTTAAACGTTCATTTGCCAAACATTAGGTTTGCGTTACAACTTTTTGTGAATAGATTTTTTGCTAAGTAATAATTTGGCAAATGAAATTATGCGAAAAAATTTTTGGGAAGTGAAAATTTGTCAAATTCCTTTTGGTCAAACAAGGGAGACCCGATGTAACCATTATATTGTAACCATATCTTGATTTAAAAGAGTGTCCGTGAAGTTTCTTGCCCGTTCTTCTCCATAGGTACCTACTATGCTTTGGAATGGGCGCCTAGCTTCATCTTTCTGACTGACCGACCCCTTGACAATTCAAAAGTGCCTGTAATGGGTTTAATTGAAATAAATGCTTTGAGTTTGAGTTTGAGTTTATTATTTATTGTTTTATAAGATATTTAATAGAAACACAAAGTAACATCATCTTCCTATCCTTGATACGTGGGCTTGGCGCACCACGTTTTCTTTTCCATTCTCCCCTGTCAATCTTCACGCTATCATTGACTCCCTTCTCTTTCATATCATTCCTCACACAAGAAAAAAAACCGATAAGTAATTTTTCACCCAAAACATTTTCCGTCTTATTACAAAACAAGGTTCATCTTCAAACCCAGGTTTAAACTACGGACCCTTTTTTGAATTTCGAACTTTATTCTGACTCATTAAGATGTCAGTTTTACAAAACTGACAACTTAGTACCGGACTAAGTTGTCAGTTTTGTATAAAGAACTGTATTTCTATCACAGCTAGGTTCATATTACAAAAACTGGCTCGATGGTTTAAACCATGACGAAGAAAAACCTCGTTTTGTAATAAGACCGTTTTTGTTCCCAGTGTTGCTGATCCTCTCTTCGGCCAGACCTCAGCAGGCGCCTCTGGTCACCCCAACTGTCACTGCCGTGGATGGGCAACAAAACCCCCTGTCACTGCTGACCCTACCTCTACAGCTACCCATGAACTTCCTTAATAGTTTAATGAAAGGATAATTTGAAATCTGTTGTTTTTTTTTATCATTGGTTGAGCTTCACGATTACTGAAAACCGGCCAAGTGCGTGTCGGACCACGCACAATGAAGGGTTCCGTAGTTGGGATGAATTTATCTTAAGAACAAACTTAACATTGTAGTTGAAAAACATGTTCTCCCATACATTCCAACTGTAAATGTAAGTTTGTACTCACAATATTGATAGATTTACCATGTTATTTTAAGACCACAGACTTCTTAAAGATCTATTTTCTGTATTTTCTTCAAAATTTTAGGCTCAGTGGTTTCGGAGATAAGGGGGGGAATGGTCAATTTTCGTCTATTTTCTTAAATAACTTCAAAACAATTTATTTGAAAATTATAAAAAAATATATTTGAGACCCTCATAGTAAGCCCTTTCATTTGACATGCCACATGGTGTAGTTTGCAAAACTTTTTTTTTTAATTTTCTTATTTGCCCCCCAAAAGTGACCTCTATTTTCAAAATTCATTTATTTACTTTACCCGTCCGTGTTTGGGTCACAGAAATTCATATGTGTACCAAATTTCAACTTAATCGGTCCATTAGATTCGGAGCAAATTGGCTGTGACAGACGGACAGACAGACGGACAGACACACGAGTGATCCTATAAAGGTTCCGTTTTTTCCTTTTGAGGTACGGAACCCTAAAAAAATGAGTGCACTAACTGAAATGGTCCACTCAAATCTGTGTGGGCCTTTCATTTGACCATTTCAGACACTAGGTCCTCCAATGATCTGATTATGTATATTTTACTAACAAATATATTGATAAATCCGATTTGGGACGGAACCCTAAATGTGCGAAGGCCGACACGCACTTGGCCGGTTTTATTAAATAAATAATCTGAAAAAATATCAAACTATTACATCGTTGTTGACAAGTAAAATGCATTAACTATACTGTATGGGTTTAGTTAATTAAATAAAGGTAAACAAAAAAAAACACGTGTCTGGTTAACCGACTAAACGTAATACCTGTCAGTTCAGTTTTCATCCTACGACTCAGTTGTACTCTTCAATTTAGCAACGTTATACAACGAATTATAAAGTTGCTAATTGAAGAGTACAACTGCGTTCGTAGCGTAGCCGGAGACATGGTCCCTGTAGGGCTAACATGACAAGCACGAGAAGACGAGATATCACGATTTGTCGAAATTTGTCGTCGATTCTGACGTTATTCTAATGCCTAACATGACCGTTAAGCTCGAGTAAATTCGAAAAAGGCACTTTGACACTTCTCTGCCTCGCGACGAGAGAACGATGTAGCAAGTTACTAAAAACAAATCATTTTTATCATAGCAGCATCGGCTTGAGGTTCAGTTTCATCCACTCGATTTTTTTTTTTTTTTGCATGGAATTAGTATGCACTATAATGATTTTACGTGCACCTCTTTTAATATTTATGTTTGTATCTTTGGCATGCCGAAATTAAAATGTTCTCACTGGTGGGACACAGGCGTAGGCATCCACTAAGTGAGAGGGAGTGGGCCGTAATCCACCACGCGGGCCCAGTGCGGGTTGGTAGATGTGACATGTCTTCGAATTTTTGGTTCTAGGACCATGCCGGTTTCCTCACGATGTTTTCCTTCTGAAAGTAAAGCGCCTGTCGGGGTTCGAACCTACGACGATCTACAACTCGTAAGCCGGGGGCGTTACCACTGGGCCACCACTGCTACACTACACTCACTTGATAATCACCACAAATGACATGGGCTGAAGATCACAATTTGACAAAACGAAGGTATAAAACCGATTATGTTGCAAATTTTGTTAATCACCACACTTTTAGTAATTATGTTGCTAGATTTCGTTAATCACTATAATTGGCAAAGTGACTCGTTATTACCTACTGAAAGTGATACTCATCCAGTTTTCATTATTAGGATAATAAAAAAGTATCTACGTGTAATTATGCGACTGCCAAGTCATTTTAGTTTTTTTTTTTTTGTATCATAATTTTGTCTACTCTTCTCGTCGTCAAAATCGAGGACGACTAAACGAGAGAAGAATCGGAGATTATCCCGTGTTGAATTGTCAAAATTCGAGATAACTTAGGTGTCATGTTAGGGTTTGTCGAGAAAACATCAAGTTTGACAGAACATTGTATGGCAGCGCTGTCAGAAAACGAGAAGTGTTGAGCTGTCTTAAAATTACTCGCGCGAGAGCGAGAAATTGTCGCGTGTGTCATGTTAGGCCTGCAGGTCGTAGCATGACAATTGAAGTGACAGGTATTACGTTTAGTTGGTTAACCAGACACGTGTTTTTTTTTTTGTTTACCTTTATGGTGCGTTTACAGCTAATTGAAAACAATGAGGTTATCATTATTATTTTGTACTAAAATTCTACATAGCTATCGATGTTATTGCGTAGATTATCATGAATAATAAGTTTATTTTTATAAAATTGCTTATATTTTAATCTAAAATGCAACAGTTTAATGAATTTTACCTACCGGACTTGCATACTTATGAGGTACTTACATGATGAATGACAAGACTAATTTTTTAATCGGCTATTTTACACTCCTACCAACTTATCTGTGAAATGGCGAAAATTGGAACTACGGCCGTCATGTTGAAATGTCATTCGATTGTGTCGATGCATCGACGGTGGCGTCCTCTTTCAGTTCACAGATAAGTTGGTAGGACTGTACACATTATTTTTATCGACTTTCAACATGGCGTCTCACCGATTTAGTTACTCTGTGCTTAAAAACAATGGAAGTAAACCATAAATCGACCATTGATCATAGAAAGACATATGGCAGCTGTCACAACAGTGTCACTGCAGTTACTTTCGACAGAAATAAACATGTCAAACGTCATTTATCAATCAAAATGACAGCTTACCGCCATGACGGGTATTTATTGTGTGTTGCATTTCCAAGTGTAATTTCTTGTGCTTTACCCGCAAACAAAGATATTTTAAAGTAATTAGACAGTTGAGAATTGTTTTAAATGTATTTACCTATTTTTAAGTATAATAGTGTACAAGGACCTGGCCCAGGCTCCATACATTTTGGAACATCTCCTTTAAAATTAAAAATCCCCCGACACAAATTGACCCAATGATATTATATGTAGAAAGAGGTAGATAGGTTACACACGCTCCGCAAGTGGCACGTCAAAATCTGGCTAATTAGCCACATTTTCATCGTCTTGTCTCTTTTCCGCTCCCGATAATTAAGACATGCCGTCCTACTTCCACATGTCATCTAATCGTACGAAATTGTGCCGTTTTTGAACACCGAATGTTGGGTCGGTAACCTATCTACGTCTTTTTACATATAATATCATTGAATTGACCCTCATTTTTGTTGCTACTCTATCATCAGACTCTGATCGCCATCTATTTATAACCTATTCATTGAGACAATTTCAATGAGCCCAAACACTACACCTCTGCTGTAAGTTGGTGAAGAAGTTGGGTATCCTGCAAATTCCAGGTAATGCTGCAGCATCAGTTCATGGTTACTATGTTATTCTAATATCATTGAAAAAGATGCTCACATTCATTCATCAACTAGAAAGGAGCTGATAATCTTCAAACGGCTGAATAGATTTTCTTGAATCATACCTACGAACACTCTATCAAGTCATCTTTCGAACAAAACAAACAAAAAATCTAAATCGGTTCAATCGTTTGGGAGCTACGATGCCACATACAGATACACACGTTAAACTTAACACTTCTCTGTTTCCGTCGAGGATTAAAAATAACATCTAACATTAAAAACTATTTAATGAAGATAACAAGTGCGTAAAGTCGGTGACGTATTGCGCTGAGTCGTGGTGTCATGTAGTCTTCCGCGAAAACGCCGATACGAGTACACGACACCCGTCCGCAAAAATTCCTCCTTCATGAAGATCTCTAGCTAGAGTCGGAACTAGCGTTGCCGGAGAGTAATATTCGGAAGTATTGCCGTAGTATTATTCGCGTAGCATTCGAAAGTTTTGAGTAGTATTCGCAATTATTCGCTGAGCTAAGAACATGTTCGGTCACGCAACCTACCTATCTCGTTGGTTCACTTAAGAGTTCGACTATTAACTGCTAGATAGTGATGCAATTGCCATTGCAAATTACATATGTTCCGCGTTGGTGAACCACGAATCTTCCATCATTCTTGACCTTATCAGCAAATTTATTAGTCACTGCAGCAGCAGAAAGCGCATGCCAGCGAGTACCACCGTGCACCGACAGAAGTTGTCCAGTTACCGCTTACTTTCACCCGCTAGATAGCGCTAATATCAGTGACTTTATTTACTACGCGTTCATTGATAAAACTCGAGTATAATACGATTTGAAAACTTCGGAATATTTCTTTCATCTACTTATATTAGTACTTACGTAATAAGTTTTTGTATGCGGTTTAGGTGTAGCGTTACCGGAGAGTAATTATTCTGAAGTATCCCCGTCGTATTATTCGCGGAAGCATTCGGAAGTTTTGAGTAATATTCGCAATTATTCACCGAGCTAAGTACATGTTCGGTCACGCATAGAGTACTTATCTATTAAAGTTTGATATTCACCGCTAGATGGCGTTAATGCCAGAGACTATGTTACTACGCGTTCATTCATAAATCTGAGTATTATTCGATTTGAAAACTTCTGAATACTTCCGAATATTTCTTTTCATCTACTTAGATTGGTAATTAGGTAATAAGTTTTTGTATGCGGTTTAGGTGTGAAAGTGATAGAGAGATATAGAGATACATAGGTAGATTACTGAGTTTATAAACTACTACCTATATACTTATTATTTGCACCAAAGACAGCCCCATTTCATATCCAGGCAAATCACTGTCCATTCTAAGGTTGCCTGGAAGAGATTGCAGAAAGCGATAAGGCCGCCCATTGTATATTTTGTAGTGTTTGATTATGTCTTTTTTTGTTATGTATTTTTGTGGTGTACAATAAAGTATATATAAATAAATAAATAAATAAAATAGTTTTTTTTTCTTCTCGAAAACCGTGTGTCCTATCGCAAAAATAATGAAAATTTGGCCCCCTTTATAAAACTCATAAACCCCTAAACCTCAACATGTAGGTACTAAAAAAAAAAAAAGATTTATGAATGAACGCACTACGCGTTCATTCATAAATCTTAGTATTATTCGATTTGAAAACTTCCGAATATTTCTTTTCATCTACTTAGATAAGTACTTACGTAATAAGTTTTTACTAGTAGTATTCATTCAAATCGAAGTATTCTTTTGAATAATTGCGAATTATTGCGAATACTTCCGAAGTATTGCAACGCTAGTCGGAACCCGCACCACAAAAGGTTTGAAGCTACAGTTGTACCTAGTGCCCTATGATATATTATAAAGAACTATTTTTGTATTTTTTTTTTCAAAATTTTAGGTGCAGTAGTTTCGGAGATAAGGGGGGGGGAGAGAAATGGTAAATTTTCATCTAAATATTTGAGCCCCTCATAGTAAGCCCTTTCATTTGATATATCATAGGGTATAGTTTGCAAAACCTTTTTTTTTATTTTCTTATTTGCCCCCAAAAGTGACCCCCATATTCAAAATTCATTTATTTACTTACCCGTCCGTGTTTGGGTCACAGAAGTTCATATGTGTACCAAATTTCAACTTAACCCGTCCATTAGATTCGGAGAAATTGGCTGTGAAAGACGGACAGACAGACACGAGTGATCCTATAAGGGTTCCGTTTTTTACGTTTTAGGTACGGAACCCTAAAAAGGTAACTCTTCCACACACAAATAACCTAATTAACAAAAGTTTAGTCTATAAGTAAAGATTAAAATTTTCCACTTGAGCCACCTTATTTTTATAATGTTGATTTTTTTTTTATCTTTTAGATTTCTGTCAGTGTACAAGTGCATACAAAAATTAAAGGTATCATTTTGTAAAAGGGCGGAGACCTGGTGTCCTGAAATACAGGCCTAGAGCCTAGTTTAGGCACCAGTCTCCCACAATATTGAAATGTTTTCATGGTGTATTGTGTACGTGTTTAATCTACAATATTATGGTGAGAAAATAAATTATTATCTTATCTTATTATCAGATTGCGTTTTCCGGCACTACAGTATTTTGGTTTTGAAGATTTGTATGGAATCATGGTATAAGTGAACATCTGCTACAAATTTACTAAAAGAATTCATCTTTATTTTTAACCGACTTCAAAAAAGAGGTTCTCAATTCGTCGGAACCTTTTTTTTTATTTTATTTTTTATGTATGTTCCCCGATTACTCGAAGATGGCTGGACCGATTTGGATTTTTTTTTTGTTTTATTCGAGACGGTATACATCACAGTTGGTCCCATATAAAATTGATTAACTTTGCTTGGGTAGTTTTTGAGTTAGCTTCAATAATACGAATTTTTTCCTCACTTTTATATGGATGATGTTCTAGTTTGTTTTGCAGGTAGTGGTGGAATTTGTGTGGGGTAGGTACACAACTAAAAAGTGAAAAATAAAAACTTTTTTACAAAAAAATACAACCGACTTCCAAAAACAACACTACAAAGTGAAAAATAACTTTAATTTCGGAAGTCGGTGGCAAAAAACGAAAATACATTTAACACCGACACCGACACCGAAATCCGAAATTAAAGTTATTTTTCACTTTGTAGTGTTGTTTTTGGAAGTCGGTTGTATTTTTTTGTAAAAAAGTTTTTAACATAAAATAAGAGATTTCACGCGGACCAAAGTCACGGTCAGACGCTGGTACCTAGATAACTAGTTCATGTACCATCGCGTATCGTTAGGATTTGAATTCAATCTCTACACTGGAAAAAAATGTAATTTGGTGTGTTGTTCGGAAAAATACTTATATAGTTGGAAAATTCTCATTTCAGAGCGGGATTGTGACAATGTCTGCGATAGGATATTATGAAGCTTTTCATCCCAACATTGTAAGATAATACAGGTATCAGAAAATTTTATGATTACGACTGTTATAGTGTCATCATCTGTCTAGTCTTTTCCCAACTATGTTTGGTCAGCTTCCAGTCTATCCAGATGCAGTTGAATACCAGTATTTTACCTACATGGAGCGACAGCCTATTTGAACTCCACAACTTGCAACTGGCGTGCGTGAATGACGAGGGGGTCTACTCCCAAAGCACGAAGTCCGTCGTTTCGGCCTTCGTTACGGGCATTTCCTACTCCCCATCACCTACGGACGGATGATTCGAACGGGGCCCGAGCGAAGAATGAATTACAACACGATTTGACGTTTGTACTTACTCCCGATGTGTTTTTGCCCGTCCAAAAATTTTACTTCATTTTTACAACATTATTTTTAGTATATGCGAAACCTGAATATAGTTTGTTTAGAATAAATAACTGAATCGATTGCAATAATTTTTATATCGTGTTATATTTTGCCCCAAACATCTTTAAAAAAGGTTACAATATGGACACCGCGCGACGAACACAAGCCACTGCAGGTCATAGCGGCACTAGGCGCGGGCGCACAACGGGCGCCGCGTGGTGATCATGTTTTTGTACGGACAACCAGGTAACATAACAAGCTTATAACTTTGTGATTTTTCATGATACAGTTTTGAAATTTTGTACATAGATTCTTTACATAAAAATACTAGACACGTGTTTCGGGTTTCCCATATACTAAAACTGATGTTGTATAGATAGATGTATGAACGTCAATCAATCTGCCTGCCTTTTTCCAACATGTTACGGTCGGCTTCCAGTCTAACCAGATGTAGTTGAATACCAGTATTTTACATGGAGCAACTGCCTATCTATATTTGAGAGCAGTGGTGGCTCAGTGGTAACGGCCGCGACTTACGAGTTGTAGGTCGACGGTTCGAACCAAGACAGGCGCTTTACTTTGTGTAAATTATTTCATCACCACTGCTCTCAAAACGATGAAGGAAAACATCGTGAGGAAACCTTGAATTAAAAATTCGGAGACATGTGACATCTACCAACCCGCACTGGGCCCGCGTGGTGGATTACGGCCCACTCCCTCTCACAGAGAGGAGGCCTGTGTCCTAGCGCACACATACTAAAAACGCGGCTAAAACTATATCTAGTTGGGAAAGCATACTACAGTATTTTAGAATTTTAAATGACAAAATGAATACAAATTTAACAAATATTTACTGACATTTCATAATTTTGACTATTTATATTTAGATTATAGGACAATTTAATTATAATATGTAATTTATTGTTCAAATTTAATTTTTAGTTTGTGTAAAAATGTAATAATGTTTTTAGCTTTGTATAAATACCTACATTTGCTTACCTGTATATTTGTATGCCACAAAGGCCGAACATGACGTATCTTCTTTGTTTCTAACAAGATGCGTACCTTGTATGTATACTCATGATTCTACAAATAAATGTCTTATCTTATCTTATCTTATCTAGCAGTGGGAACATTATAGGCTGATTATGACTGCGTATGTGACGGTCTGACCTCCACAACCCAGTTACTGGTTAACGTGATACCACTTGGTAGGAACGTAAACGAAGCAAAAGTAGTTTGTAAGGATCTTAGCAGATGGCGTCTTCGAAACTATAGGAAATGGATGGGTTGTCTTGTCTAGAATAGAATAGAATAGAATAGAATAAGACATTTATTTCAGACGTAGTCCATATACTGTTAGTAACACAAAAACCTTATAATCCTATTGTTAGTACCTACATGTACAAAAAACAAAGCCACAGACAGAAATAAAAATAAAAATCACAAAGTGGCACAGGAGTGCCAGTTTATGGCAAGCCCTGGACGCGACCACCCGAAGTGTGTAGTCGCATCCAGAGCTGCCACATCGGCGAGTCCCAGCGGCCCACGTACACGCTCAGAAGGCTGTTCGAGCTGGCCCGCATGCGCTTCATAAGAGACGCACAACGCTTCCGCATGATTGCATGAAAACCATCCACTCTCTTCACCGCTAACATTACTGAAGCGCTGCAGTGGCGCGGCAGCCGGAACAGTATCCTGAACGCGTTATTAACCTGTACACGCAGAGCACTGTATGTACACTGCGTGTACTAAGTCCACAGGCTGCAGGTGTAAAAAGATTGACAGAAGGCCTTAAATAATGTCACTTTGACTTGCTCAGTACACCGTGTAAACCTGCGGGCCAGCATGTTACAGCGCACAGACAGTGCCCTGCACAGTGCAGTGTGCTGTCTAGGTCATTCGTATATTCGTTTAGGCGAAAGCACCAGGGTAGCCCGCGACATTCAAAATTTATTACGTTTTTTGCAATTTGCAAGTCAGTATTAGATTGTATGTTGATCTAAATATGATTCGCGGCTGTATCATATATTTATTTATAGAATTATAATCATAAAAATCATCAATACAACTCTCTAAGTTCATATTACCCTATTGAGTGACTATTTCATGAGATTTGAGGCCAATTGTAGCTTATGCAGTTGTATTGCTGAATCTAATGATTATAATTCTGTAATCATAATTATAACTATATTTAAAAAAATACGGCTATTTATGCGACATATTTTGACACTCGCAAGTAAATCAAAACCTATAGGGTACTTCCCGTTGTCCTAGAATCATGAAATTTGGCAAGAAGCAAGCTCTCACAGCACAAGTAAAGGAAAAAGTCCGAAAATTGTTAATTTGTAATTCTATCACATACAATTTTTTTTTTTAGGATTACAATGTTAAGTTTGCTTTTGGGATAAATTCTTTTCAACTACGCAACCCTTCTTTGTGCGTGTTCCGACACGCATTTGGCCGGTTTTTTTTGAATTGCTAGGTCAGTTTCAGAGTGCGCGCAAAATCGTATTCAAGAGATTGATTTAGATTGCTTTTCGCTGATAATTCAGTTTCATACGCTCAAACACATAAGAGGCATGCGAAAACATGTCAGGGCCTTTCAATGTGAAGATGGAGCAGAAATACTTTAGTGACAGCCTGATCTAGTGAAAAAGAAATTGTTTTAATATTTTTATTTTTTGGGAATCATTTACATTGAACTGTAAACATAACCTAAAAATAACAAAATTATATACTAACATAACTAAAACTATTAAAAAACTAAAATATGGCGTCGAAAAATTCCTCCGCATCGTTGTCGACTGGTAAAGTACCCAAGAGACTGGCGGCATTGCCACGTTGTATGGCAATGCTAAGCCTCTGGCCAAGGTAAAAGCCAGCCCTTGGGTCACGGGAAGTGTCAACCAGCCGTTTGGAGATGTCGTTGAACAAACTATGAGCACTCGGACCCCACGGCCCAAGGGTTTCAACCCCAAATGGCTCGAAAATATAATTACCGATAAGGTCCGCCGCTTGAGGTTTTCCGCAGCGGCAGCATACTCGTATTTTTATTGAAATGTGTGCAATGTATGTATGTATGTGTGTGTTGTATGTGTGTATGTGTTGTGTGTGTGTGTGTGTGTGTGTATGTGTGTGTGTATGTGTGCATTGGTTTGTCTCTAATAATAAAAGGTATGTATACATATTATGATGAAAAAAAAAATGCAAAACATAACAAACTCGTACTTATTCTGTTTTGCCTGTTTCATACGCTTAATCTGTCATTATGGCTTCTACTAATACAAGTAATAAGAGAAAACCTAATACCTTAAAAAGTGAGAGGATGGAAATTTTAAACAGGATAGATAAAGGCGAAAATATGTGTAAACTTCCGAACGCATACCACGTAATTTTCCCGTGTCCACTACTCCGAATTTTGCACCCTTGTGTCTAAATTAGTGCCGGATTAGCGAGATTGTACTGTATTTAATCATTTATTTTATGCATTTTTTCTTATGTAAGCTCAGATCAACAAAAAAACTTTTTTACAAAAAAAAAACAACCGACTTCCAAAAACAACACTACAAAGTGAAAAATAACTTTAATTTCGGAAGTCGGTGTCTGGTTAAATGTATTTTCGTTTTTTGCCACCGACTTCCGAAATTAAAGTTATTTTTCACTTTGTAGTGTTGTTTTTGGAAGTCGGTTGTTTTTTTTTTGTAAAAAAGTTTTTATTTTTCACTTTTTAGTTGTGGTACCTACCCCACACAAGTTCTAATACCACTAACTGCAAAACAAAGTAGAACATCATCCATATAAAAGTGGGGAAAAATACGTATTATTGAAGCTAACTCAAAAACTACCAAAGCAAAGTTAATCAGTTTTATATGGGACCAACTGTGATGTATACCCTCTCGAATAAAACAAAAAAAATCCAAATCGGTCCAGCCATCTTCGAGTAATCGGGGAACATACATAAAAAAAAAGAAAAAAAAAGGTTCCGACGAATTGAGAACCTCTTTTTGAAGTCGGTTAAAAATAAAGATGAATTCTTTTATTAAATTTGTACCAGATGTTCACTTATACCATGATTCCATACAAATCTTCAAAACCAAAACACTGTAGTGCCGGAAAACGCAATCTGATAATAAGATAAGATAATAATTTATTTTCTCACCACAATATTGTAGATTAAACACGTACACAATACACCATGAAAACATTTCAATATTGTGGGAGACTGGTGCCTAAACTAGGCTCTAGACCTGTATTTCAGGACACCAGGTCTCCGCCCTTTTACAAAATGATACCTTTAATTTTTGTATGCACTTGTACACTGACAGAAATCTAAAAGATAAAAAAAAATACTCTCTCGAATAAAACCAAAAAAATACAAATCGGTCCAGCCATCTTTGAGTAATCGGGGAACATACATAAAAAAAAGAAAAAAAAAAAAAAAAAGAAAAAAAAGGTTCCGACGAATTGAGAACCTCCTCCTTTTTGAAGTCGGTTAAAAAGGAAGATAGAACGCGGCGAACGTCAAAAGTGAAGGCACAAAACCGAGACAGGCGCAAGTAAACTACACGCTGACACAAACATACAACTAAAACCAAGCTCACCGCTCTTAGTACGTAAACAAAAGTAGAATTATGCCTTCCTGTGTAGATAAAACTTGCAAAAACTATAGCAAATCACATAAAAAGTCTCACGGAATCACATTTCACATGTAAGTACTTGATTAAACAACTATTAAATATGATACCCATACAATATTATTCCCCAAATTATACGGAAACAATTCAACAACCTTCGACACACATAGATAAAAAGATGGCTTCACTTTTGGTGTTTGCGGCACTCATCTTCCTTTTTTTGTTGATCTGAGCATGTGTCTTTTTTTGAGAAATGTAGATGTCGGTACATCTACTTACATTTCTTTGGGGAATACGGGTGTGATGTTCTGTGTATGTTAGTAAATAAATACAAATCATTCTCCTGCCCTTATCCCAATCTATTTGGGGTCGGCGCAACATGTCCTTTTTTTCCATACTTCTCTATTATTCGTCATCTCGGTAGTCACCCCCTTTCTAGCCATGTCATCTTTCACATAATCCATCCATCGTTTCTTTAGTTTTCCCCTACTCTTATAGCCATCGACATTCATACTCAAAACTTTCCTCACGACATTTTCCTCACTCCTCCGCATCACATGCCCATACCATGACAGCCGATTTCCGCACAACTTTTCAGTCACCGGTGCCACTTTCAGACTTCCTCTTATGTACTCATTTCTTATTCTATCCATTCGTGTAACACCACACATCCCTCTTAGCATTCTCATCTCAGCTGCATGCAACTGCTTTTCATTCATCCCTTTTGTGGCTTTTGTGTGTGTGGTAAGTAATTATATACAAATAAAAAAAAAATGAAAACTATATTTCATTCCAAACCATCAATTTTAATTCTTTCCAAAACACAATTTAGTCACCAAACAAAAATTTAATTCAACGGAAAAAAATTCAAAATCGAAAAACGTTAAATTTTTAAACCACCAATTCTGTATCAATTTCGATTTTTATATCGCAGATTCATTTAGTAGCATGGGCATGGGCATGGGCAGGGGCAGGGGCAGGGGCAGGGACAGGGGCAGGGGCAGGGGCAGGGTGAGGGTGGGGGGGGTTCTGGGCACGGAGGCTGACAGGGGCAGGGTATTGGGCATGAGGGTGGGGGCGGAGGGGGCTGAGGACACTGACATGGGGTGTAAACAGTCGCTGGTCCCGTGCATGGGGGACCGGCTCTCCCAATGCAAATAGCTGGTGGGTTGATGCATGGCTGACCAGCTTCGCCGAAGCAGACAGTACTTCCGTCGCAGGTAGAGTAGCAGCGCCAAGGAGCGGCGGCCGCGACGCTGATGAATGCTAAAAAACGACGAATGATACAGAAATTAAATAAAAACTAAATTAAAAATGAATGGAATGACGACGAAATGGAAGGTGAGGCTTTTGTCCAGTCCTTACTGGCATACAAAAAACAAAAAAAAAAGCATGAAATTTTTGCGGTTTTTTTCTATTTAAAAATAATAAAAAAAAAAAACTTTATTGTTTATGAACTAAGCATTCAATATTCACATATCACTAGCCTCCACACTAGGATTCCCTGTGCCGTGGAAACTAGTCTCTTTCTTCTTACAAGATTAGGATAATGAGTAGGTAATACTCGTAATTATTCTTCGATTATTGTATCTACCTACTCATTACTATCTAATCTTGTAAGACGAAAGAGACTAGTCTCCACGACACAGGGAATCCTAGTGTGGAGGCTAGTGTTATGTGAATATTGAATGCTTAGTTCATAAACAATAAAGTTTTTTTTTATTATTTTTTTTAAATTATATTATTATTTTTTAAATAGAAAAAAAAACCGGCCAAGTGCGTGTCATACATGCACAATGAAGGGTTCCGTAGTTGAAAATAATTTATCCCAAGTATAAACTTAACATTGTAAGTATGTGCTTTGCAGTTTGGCAGAAGTAATATGTATTTGAAAAAAATATTTCTGTGAATAAACACTTTTTCATTTTTTTTTTTTTTTCAAAAACAATGTTCTCTCATACATTTCTCCAATTGCAAAATCCCAAAAATATTTTTTCAGGGATAAAATTATAAATTAACGATTTCCGGGGCACTTTTGAGGGGCAAACAAGAAAATTAAAAAAATAAATTGGAAACTATACCTACCGTGTAGCATATCAAATGAAAGGGCTTACTGTGAGGGTCTCGAATCAATTTTTTTATAATTTTAAAATAAATTATTTTAAAGTTATCTAAGAAAATAGACGGAAATTTACCATTCCCCCCTTATCTCCGAAACTGCTGAGCTTAAAATTTTGAAATAAAATACAGAAATAGTTCTATACATACACATTACAGGAAAACCTATAAGAAGCCTATGGTCTTAAAATTACATGGCAAATCTCTCAATATTGTGCGTACAAACTTACATTTGCTGTTGGAATGTATGAGAGAACATGTTTTTCAACTACAATGTTAAGTTTGTTTCCCAACTATGCTGGGGTCGGCTTCCAGTGTAACTGGATGTAGCTGAATACCAGTATTTTACATGGAGCGACTGCCTATGTGACCTCCACAACCCAGTAACTGAGTGATACGATACCCCTTGCGAAGACTGGTTGTCAGACTTTCGGGCTTCTGACGACCCGTAACGACTGTCAAAGATCCACAAATAACAGCCGGGACCAACGGCTTAACGTGCTTTCCGAGGCACGGAGGAGTCTCGGTATGTAAAGATGGTCACCCATCCACGGACCAACCCCGGCAAGCGTAGCTTAACCGTAGATCGACCCGTGCGGCTGTTAATTATTTAGCCACGAGCTTTATGAATATTAATAAAAGATGGCAGAAAAAATGGCATTTGAAAACTGGGGACCCCGTTAAAAAATAAGGGTTTCAATATCAAATCTAAATATATAAAACTCAAAGGTGACTGACTGACATAGTGATCTATCAACGCACAGCCCAAACCACTGGAGGGATCGGGCTGAAATCTGGCATGCAGGTAGATGTTATGACGTAGGCATCCGCTAAGAAAGGATTTTGATAAGTTCTACCCCAAAGGGGATAAAATAGGGGATGAAAGTTTGTATGAAACTTTGTCAATTTTTAACCGATCGGGATGAAATTTGGCATGCAGGTAGATGTTATGACGTAGGCATCCACTAAGAATGGATTTTGTTAATTTCTACCCCCAAGGGGATAAAATAGGGGATGAAAGTTTGTATGAAGCTTTGTCAATTTTAAACCGATCGGGATGAAATTTGGCATGCAGGTAGATGTTATGACGTAGGCATCCACTAAGAATGGATTTTGTTAATTTCTACCCCCAAGGGGATAAAATAGGGGATGAAAGTTTGTATGAAGCTTTGTCAATTTTAAACCGATCGGGATGAAATTTGGCATGCAGGTAGATGTTATGACGTAGGCATCCACTAAGAATGGATTTTGTTAATTTCTACCCCCAAAAGGATAAAATAGGGGATGAAATTTGTATGAAGCTTTGTCAATTTTAAACCGATCGGGATGAAATTTGGCATGCAGGTAGATGTTATGACGTAGGCATCCACTAAGAATGGATTTTGTTAATTTCTACCCCCAAGGGGATAAAATAGGGGATGAAAGTTTGTATAAAGCTTTGTCAATTTTAAACCGATCGGGATGAAATTTGGCATGCAGGTAGATGTTATGACGTAGGCATCCACTAAGAATGGATTTTGTTAATTTCTACCCCCAAGGGGATAAAATAGGGGATGAAAGTTTGTATAAAGCTTTGTCAATTTTAAACCGATCGGGCTGAAATTTGGCATGCAGGTAGATGTTATAACGTAGGCATCCGCTCAGAAAGGATTTTGATAAATTCTACCCCCAAGGGGATAAAATAGGGGATGAAAGTTTGTATGAAACCTTGTAAATTTTAAACCGATCGGGCTGGGACTTTGCATGCATATAGCTACTATGATGTAAGCATCCCCTAAGAAAGGATTTTGATAAATTCTACCCCCATGGGGATAAAATAGGGGATGAAAGATTGTATAAATCTTCTTAGATTTTCGACTGATTGAACTGAAATTAAAGATTGGAGCTACTATGATGAAGACGTCCGCTTAAATAGGATTTTGATAAATTCAATTCGAAAGTAACTCTGTCTTAAGTTACCTTTTCACTCCTAAACCATTGAGCGGATTTCAATAAAATTTGCCAAAAAGATAGATGGCATCCTAGGAAAAGACATAGGCTACTTTTTGTTTTAAAAATAATCCTAGAGGGGGTGATATAGGGGATAAAAAATTGTAAGGAAACCTAGCATTTGGGTTTTTTTGGGTTAAGTTAAGCATAAAGAATTACGCGTTTCAGCGTTTTTTCAAGGGGGTAAAACAGGGAATGATTTTAAAATTCACATGTAATATTGATATTTTTATGTACCTACTTATTTTTAAGAGATTTAAAGGTTATAAATACAGTAATAGTCATATTAAAATTGGTCTACTCGGTCAAAGTTATTACAATTTATAGTCACAAAAAAAACTTTGTTAACACGTTGCACGTGTGTTGAATGTGTCATTCACTTACGGGCTACGGGGTCAGTGGTAGTCAATCACAAAAATTAATGGTGATCATATTAAAATGAATAAGTATTATTCTTATGTTAAACATTTAGGCCCACTAGCACCACAAATCACAAAATACGTTGAGTGCTAAACGAATTGAAAACATTGTTCTATTTCTGTTAATTTTGAAGTTGTCAGGGATGGAATGATATTTTAAAAATGTTCAGCGCTAACTGTATTTATAGTTTTTGGTGCAAGCGGGCCTTGGAATCACACAAACCTGTTTTATGTATAAAAAAGATCATTTGAATTTATTATTTGTCCGTCTGTCTATTTGTTACCTTTTCACACCTTAACGGATAGATAGGCCTTGACCTGGGTACGAGCATAGGATCATTTTTATTCCGGCAGTACGTTCCCCGGGGATAATTTCCGAGTTACACGCGAGCGAAGCCGCGGGCAAAAGCTAGTTAGGTATATTATCAGTAAATGTAGTTTGGGACGCCCCCAGCTAGATGGACCGACGACCTGAAGAAAGTGGCTGGGACAGACTGGATGCGGAAGGCGGAGGACAGGGTGTTGTGACGCAGCCTGGGAGAGGCATATGTCCAGCAGTGGACTGCGACAGGCTGAGTTGAATATCAAATTAATCGTTTCATAATAAAAGAAAAAGTTAGAAATTGTGTGAAAATCGAAAATCATGGTATGTGATGAATAATGAGCAATGAAGAACAAGCCGTGATGAAAGATTTTAGTATAAATGTGGAATGCTTTATGAGAAAACAAAGACCAAAGTAACTATGGATGGCGTGAAAGATGATATGGCTAGAAAGGGGGTCGAAATTTCGTGAGGAAAGTTTTGAGTATGAATGTCGATGGCTATAAGAGTAGGGGAAGACCAAAGAAACGATGGATGGACTGTGTGAAAGATGATATGGCTAGAAAGGGGGGTCACAACCGAGATGACGATTGATAGATAAGTATGGAAGAAGAAGACGTGTTGCGCCGACCCCAAATAAATTGGGGTAAGGGCAGGAGAAGATGAATAATAGCCATGTCATGTGAAGGAAAGAGGAAAACCTCGTGATGAAAGTTTTAAGCAGGGACCATTTTGGTTACCCATTGAAAAGGTTTTTGATATGGTTTTTCTAAGGACTTAAACAAAAACCCGTACGATGTGGGTAACCCTTTTGAAGGGCTTAAATTAAGCCGTTCAAAAGGGTTTCACTTCAACTCTCTTAAAAACGATAACAGCGTAAAATTCCGACTCGGAGCAATGTAATATGAACTCTCGATAATGGGCATACGTTGCAAATTGCTAATATGGTAACCCGAACAAAACCCTTAGATTATATAGATATCTTAATGAAGGGGTAACCCATTCACTGGGTTTCAAGTATAGAACCCATTCAATGGGTTATCCATATTGAAAGGGATAACCCTTTTATTGGGTTTCAAGCCTAAAACCCATTGAAGGAGTATCATTACCTCATAAACGGCTTACCCCTTCGAAAGTCTTAACTCTTAACCGGGTTTGTACGGTCCCTGGTTTTAAGTGGAAGGCTATATAAGAGTAGGAGAAGGCCAAAGAAACGACGGATGGATAACTACTGAGATGACAGCTGATAGAGAAGTATGGAAGAAGAAGACATGCTGCGCCGACTTCAAATAAATTTGAATAAGGGCAGAAGCCAACCCGCACTGGAATCGCGTGGTGGATAACGGCCTACTTCCTCTCACAGTGTCCTACCAGTAGGAACGTTATGGCTGATTATGTAAGGGCTCGAGGATGATATGTTAAAGAAAAATAGTCAGATATAGACTTACCAAGAACCACGAATGCCTGTAGACCCATTTTGCCTTTCAGTGCATTAGGTGGTTGTAATCACTTCTTATATACTTTCAAGATTTATTATTAATAGGTCCATTGACTGTGAAAATTATCGTAGATTACGTTAAATGCAACATCACGGTTGTTTGATGGAGTTTGGGTAAGCTGATAATATTTAGATTCATGCCTGTGTAGCCTGGAGGGGTTAGCAGAGCTGTATACCTACAGGATATTTGGTAGAAGGACCGAAACAATTTTTTGAGGGATAGGGAGGAGCTCGTGGCTAAATAATAACAGCCGCACGTGTCGATCAGGTTAAGCTACGCTTGACGTGGTCGGTTCGTGGATGGGTGACCATCTTTACATACCGAGACTCCTCCGTGCCTCGGAAAGCACGTTAAGCCGGCGTTGGTCCCGGCTGTCATTCGTGGATCTTTGACAGTCGTTACGGGTCGTCAGAAGCCTGAAAGTCTGACAACCAGTGTTACCCAGTTAATGGGTTGTGGAGGTCAGATAATAGGCAGTCGCTCCATGTAAAATTCTGGGATTCAGCTGCATCCGGTTAGACTGGAAGCCGACCCCAACATAGTTGGGAAAAGGCTAGGCAGATTGATTGAGGGAGTGTTATTTGCTAAAATAGCACTAAATAGTTTTATTACTTATTTATTTTTATAATGAACTAGCTTTTGCCCGCGGTTTCGCCCGCGTGGGTGTCGGAACCTACTACCGGGATAAAAAGTATCCTATGTGTTAATCCAGGTTATAAACTATCTGTGTGCTAAATTTCATCCAAATCCGTTCAGCCGTTTTTGCTTGATTGAGTAACAAACATCCAAACATCTTCACAAATTTTCACATTTATAATTTTGTTGGTTTTTTATTATAATGAATTTTAAATTTTAAAATTTTCGTGCCATTTTAAGACTTGACGAATTATAGGTTTTTTTTGTATGTCTATGGTAGGTTGGTATATATTAAAAGTGCATTGCAAATATAACACCATAAGTTATTACGAACGATTATACGATATTCGATATTATTATCGTTATTCGATTTTCAAATTGAAGGAATACAATATGGCGTCTACGAAAATTTTGCCATGCAAACCGGCGTCCTGTAGCCAACTTCACACCCGGCACTTTAATTTTTTCGTTATTTATCGCTATAAATTCCTTAATTTTGCTCTCCTCTTATTTAAATCACTGCACTGTGAGTTCTTCTTTCGTCGCCAAATTGTTGTATCTCAAATAAACTCTCTAATTTATTAATAGATGTTTATTCAACACAGAGCCACACATTACACCGCAGACATTTTGAGAGAAAGAGAAAGCAATATAAGTGCGAGTGAGTAAGGTGAACGCACCTTTAAAGTAAAGCTGCGTTCATGATCTCACAACGTTCTATTACAACAACAAACAAAAAAATTCTTATGACGACATGAAGAAAAACATAACTATCTTAACTACCGTTCCACTTAAAACTTAGTTCTATGGGTGAAATCTTATAGCATATGACTCCCCCTATCCCTAAGAAAATTGAGTTGATTCTTCTACCAAAATACCATGTAGTATGCCTAAATTCACACTAATATTATAAAGGCGAAAGTTTGTGAGCGTGTGTGTATGTTTGTTACTTCCTCACGCTCAAATGGCTGGACCGATTTGGATGAATTTTGGTATGTAGATAGCTTATACCCTGGATTAACACATAAGGTACTTTTTCGTGGTCTACGCGGATGAAACCGCGGAGCGCAGCTAGTTATATTACAAAACAAAGTTCCCCGCCGCGTTATGAGTATGTTCGCGATGATCTCAAAAACTAGTGAACGGATTTTCATACGGTTTTCATCAATGAATGGAGTGATTCATGAGGATAGTTTATATGTGTTTATTTCAATGAGTTTTTTTTTTGTAAATTGTCTGAAATATCTGATAATTGTCTGTTTGTTGAAGATGTTGGAAGAAATCATGCCGACTGAGAGCGTTATTGTTGTGCACTTTACGATAGTACGTTTCCGTGGGTTTTTTTCGACCTTCACGACGGCGAAGCCGCGGGCAAAAGCTAGTGTTAATATAGTTATGTTGTTGTGAGTTCAAATCCGGGAAGTACCAATGTGACTTTTCAATTCAGTATGTACTTAATTTTTATCTTTGACATAACTGTAGTGCTATTCTGAAAATACATCACCGTGAAAACTTAAGTGAAGTGATCTTAAAGTGAGTTGTCAATAGTGTCAACCCCTAGCATTATGTGGAATGACGGCTCACTTCACGCTCACTTCACCCGAGTTATCACGGTGAGACGTTTACAGAATAGCACTACTGATATCGGTGAAGGAAAATATCGTGAGGAAACCTAGAGTTAATATAACTCTGAAGTCGCCAACACGTCTCAGTTAGACCACCACCACCTACCAAAAACTTAAAATGCAAGGACTGTTCATAGAAAGAGATATTAATAAGTCATTCTTCGTAGGGAATTAATTTCCTTTATTTCAGGCTGTGGCCCAAACAAAACTTCTTGTAGCGTATGAAATAATTTCAAAGTGATATCCGAGATTGAGAATCCAGCTTACACTACGCGATGAAGACCGTTCTATATGAAACTAGTTTCATGTGGACCAAAACTCTGACAGAAACGTACTGGCCACTGTACTTTCTCCCACTCTATTTTGATATATCTTCCTGCCTTCCAAATATTTGTACACCTCTTCAAATGTATATTGTTCGCAATAAATATCTTCAAACTAAAGTACCTACTCGATACGTTATTCAAAGGTAGGGGTGCCAGAGCGTTGTAAATTCAAAATTTGAGCCACCGCCTCGGAAATTACAACATAAAAAACATATACCTATACTTACTAATACATTTACAAGTCTTAATTAAAATATACAAGTTAACACTAAATTATTTAAACTATGTCATCATCATCTTCCTGCCCTTATCCCATATTACTTGGGGTCGGCGCAACACGTTTTCTTCTTCCATTCTACCCTGTCAACCGTTACGCTATCACTCACTCCCTTCTCTTTCATATCATTCCTCACACAATCCATCCATCTTTTCTTTGGCCTTCCTCTGCCTCTCCATCCATCAACATGTATATGCATCACTCTTTTAGTCACATGCGTTTCGTCTCTCCTCATTACATACCCATACCAAGACAAACGATTTCCTTTCAAGTTTTCTGTCACTGGCGCCACTTTCAGACTTCCTCTTATATACTCATTCCTCACTTTATCCATTCTCTTTACTCCACACATCCATCTCAACATTCTCATCTCCGCTGCATGCAATTTTGCCAAGCGATGCGTGCCAAGCTATTGGGTTCTAAAACAGCTGGCTACCGGCGGTGACAAGAGCCCGACGGATGATGTCGTTAATGCTGGCGTGCCGTGCCATCCGACGAGCGCTTTTGCTGCAGGATAGGCCATGGTGTCCGAGGCAGTCGACTCCTTCACCGCACTGACAGAGATGTGGAGCCACGCAAGGAGTACTAATACATTATAAAAAATATCTAATAAACTAAGACACACGAAGTGACGGCGTCATGCTACGCTGCGCGGTGTCGCATAGCCTGCCGCGAAAACGTCGATACACGACCAAAATTCTTCATTTAGAAACGTGTCGAGATGGTATGTCGGAACCCGCACCACAAACGACTTGAAGTTGGTGTTGTGTCGCGGCTCTAACTTCTCGACTCGACCCTCAAGGTCCAGTTGGTCATCACCTTCATGTACTCCACGATCTCCTCAACCTTCGTGGAGTGATGCAGTCGCGTCACGTACATCAACGTCGTAGACATCGGTAGGTAAAGATAGAAGCGGTTTTTAAGCTCCATGAGCTAATTAAACTTGAAGCTGACCACGACTCGCGCACGTGTGGGAGTGGCGCGAGGAGGCGAAACGCCGGGGCGTAACTCCGCTGCCGCGAGAAATCACGGTACAGCGGACAGAGCTCCGGCGGGATCTCATGGCGACATGGAGAGTGCGATTGTCGCAACTCAGCGCTGGGCATGCCACAATTGCGGCGATAAGTCTCCTCTTTGAGGAGTGGTTGGAGAGGCGCCACGGCATCCTCACCTTCCGCCTGACGCAGGTCCTCACCGGACACGGTTGTTTCGGGAGGTTCCTGTTTCGGATAAGGCGGGAGGAAACGCCCGGGTGTCACCATTGTATAGATCGCCCGGAGGACACGGTGGAGCATACAGTGGAGGTCTGCCCGGCTTGGGCGGAGCACCGCCGTGTTCTCACGGAGGCGATCGGCGGCGGCGATCTCTCGCGTCCAAACTTGGTCCAGGCCATGGTGCGGAGCGAGAGTGCATGGGAGGCCGTCACCTCCTTCTGCGAAGCAGTAATGCTCGCTAAGGAGGAGGCGGAACGCGAGAGGGAGAGGCAACAGCCGCGCCCTCGCGCCCCTAGCCGCCGCAGGAGACGCCCTGGGCGGCGGGAATCTATCGCCGATTCCCGGCCACCGTAGGCGCGGGCTTGCGGACGACGAGTAATGGGCAGCTCGCCGTCCGGTAATTACCAGGCCCGGGTCGACGGCGCGTTGTGTTCCACGCGCGCCTCAAAGAGATGTCAGCAGTGACGGGGTCCAATAAATGTGTTTTCTTTCTTTTCTTTCTTTCTTTCTTTCAATAGGGCTGAAGCCGCCGGGGTCGCGGGTAGTTCGAAAGAGATACCGTGGCCCTGGCACGGGCAACTGAAGGAACACGGGTGGGTTTTAGTCAGTAAAAGTCTGACACGCCCTCCCGCTCTGCCCGGAGCGGGAGAAGTCATTTGATGATTTCCCATCCACAAAAAAAAAAAGAAAGCTGACCACGACATAGGAAAAGGCTTGGATTGAGATCTTCATCACATCACATGCCGATACCAAAACAACCGATTTCGATACGAAAGTTTAAACAATTGAAGTTTGTTATATTGATGCTCAGTCTAGCGAGAGCTGATGGTTGATTTGCGACTTTAAAACAAAGTGAGGTTGCTTTTGAGTATAAAAGGTTCAAATCGTTGGTGGTTAATACACAAGGTTGTCAACCATGGGGCGTCTAACGGCATTGGGTATAATAGGTAACTAATCATTTTAATTATCCATTAATCTAATCAACTCTAAACATATTTGTCTACAAGTTTTCTGCTGGGGTGTTTGTTGCGTCACTTTTTCGCAGCTAGACTACTAGGAAGTGATGAAGGGTGGGCGTTTTGGGGAACTGTCTTATGTGAATGAATGAAATGAAAAAAAAAAAATGAAAAAGTGTTTATTCACAGAAATATTTTTTTCAAATACATATCTATTACTTCTGCCAAACTGCAAAGCAGTTTGTTGGCAGACGTAGCCCCCTTTTTCTTTGTACATTTAATATTTTTTATAATAGTGACACTTTTTCACATAAACTACTATTCAGTGAGACGTTGACAAAAAATATTAAGGAGGTAATTATGAATTTTATTTTTACAGGTAGTTTTTGTGATACAACTGTTTATATCGACTGGAAGGTTATTAAAAATAGTTGGGACTAAAAAACTTCTACACCTTCGACCATAGTAATTATTATTAGAAATGGGCACAACAAATCTTCTCATATTATTATTGTTCCTTTGAGATCTTGTGCGTATAATATTGCTCGTAAATTCATTGCTGCAATACTGTTCTAAAGCTACCGACAACACTACCCTCTCATGAACCGGCAGCATTTTACATTCCAAAAATAATTCTTCGTAATCACTACTTTTACAACGGTTTTTTGTGTTTTTATCTACTAATAGTTTCATGAATCTGATTTGCAGTTTTTTTTATTTTATCTAAATATGTTTTAAAAGTGTTACCATAGCACGCCAGCCCATAAGAAAGCAGTGAGTCCACCAGCGCATAGTAGACCATGTACAATGTTGCCCTATCCAGAACAAAACTAAGGTGGTGGAATTTCACAAGTTATTTTGACGTTCATGTGCTGATTCTCAGCCTAGTTTGAATACATGAGTTCTGAACAACGTTACTTGCTTTGAAGCCCTGGCTGCTTAGAGCATCTCTATCAACAACGATTTTTGAAGTCGTTTGTACTTTTTGTCATCAAAATTTATTCAGACAAAGTCCATTTGGTTAGTACACCACACAACTTAGAAACTAGTGTTAGTACTTATATCTACCCGAAGAACAAAAAATTATTAATAATTATGCGCCAGATTGGCATGTAGTCGCATCCAATGCCCCAGTATGGGGCTGTCCCACCTTTCAGCTATAGTTCTCAGGATGCTGTTGGGGCTGACGCATACCCTGCGCATGATGGAGGCGCATCGCTTGCGCATGATAGCGTGAAAGCCATCAATGCCCGCTTCAGCGAACATACCAGATGCACTACAGTAGCGTGGCAACCCCATCAACACCCTGAATGCATTGCATGTATTATGCCAAATGAAGACCGTTCATTCGATCAAAAATCATATTACAAAAAAAAAATCTGTGCGAAACATTTTAATCGGGGGTTTTAAACTTTTTTTGGGATCCAATACTGTACGAAAAGGGAGGATTTTCAAGCCTAATGGTGTTATTTTCTGTTGGTCTTTTGCCAGACGGATAATATCGTGCATCCGCACAAAGGTTCTTGGTGACATCTACATAGTTCTCCGTTATTAAATCTGCATCATCAACTGCCCAACTATGTTTAGGTTGGCGTCCAGTTAAACTAGAAGCAATTGCCTATCTGACCTCCACAACCCAGTTACTGGGTAACACGATCCCCTAAGCAAGACTGGTTCTCAGACTTTCGTGCTTTTGACTACCCGTAACGACTGTTAAAGATCATCAATCAATGACAGCTGGGACTAAGTCCTTACTTATGAATGTTTTTTTTATTTCCAGCATTGGTAGCTTCAGCGGCAGCGGCGCCAGCGCCCCAGTACTGCGGGTGTCCTTGCCCGCCCCTCCCGCCGTGTCCGTGCCCGCCCCCGCCGCCGCCCTGCCCGCCCCCCGTGCCCTCGCCGTGCCCTTGCGACCCTTGCGCTTCTCCACCTTGTAAGTTTTTGTACCTTGATTGTCCATATGAGTCACGCGATCTTCTGAAACTGTTTCCCTAAAGGAAACACCTTTTTGGACGATGGTTACGATCACTACTGCTTCAGTTAAGGCAAGCGTCTCTTATGGAGACTAAAGTATCACTTTACTAGTAGACCTTGCGAGCACAAACTTTGTTGCAACAAATAATATACCACTGAAGTTATTTAAAACGGGATATTTACCTTTTTTTTCATCAGATCTTCACCATATTTTTATGAGAGCAACTTAAATAAAAAAAGAACCATGGAAATTGGATCTCATAAGGCGGAGATATCCAGTAGCCCCCTTTTTGCCTCTTTTTGGAGGAAGTACTCCTCCAAACCACCGCCTCAAAATCCCTGACGACAAAAAAATTATATAAAGTCGTAAAACCTGTTTATCAAGTTTCGTCCAGATCGGTTGTAAAATACGACCTGTAGAGGAGTAGCAACAAACTGACAAACGAAAGCAAATTTTGCCAGACTTGAACAGAGACGCTGTGCTTGCTCGGTCAACAAATTTGACAAAAATTAAATTTGACGGTATAGAAGAGGAGATTTGTTTTTGTTAATGTAAATAGTAAGCAGACCACGACTGGAATAAAGAAAAGTTACCGTCTAGAGATATCCGACTCCTCAAGAACTGAGGGTTTTTCGGAGGTGTAGTCTTATCTGCCTGGAATGTCATAAATGAACATTGTACACATACCCTTGGATCCGGATCACAGCAATGGCAACCGACATGATTTTTTTACATTAATTCTCAGTACCTACGAGTTCGTTCGCAAAGACCTCTACGAGTATCACTATTAAAAATTGTATTCCTTTTCAGCACCATGCGGTGATGGACCAGTCAAGGTACTGCTGCAAAAGAACCCCGTGCCTGAACGTCTGAGGACCGCCGGCTTCCAGGAGATCGCCGTTCCCGGAGGCACTTTCTTCATCAGCGCATCTCCAGACGTCATCATCCAGCCGCCCGCGATCCTAGTGCGACCTCCTCAACAAGGTCCAATCACGCCCCCGGCTTTGACTGTCCAGCCACCGTCGTTACCACCAGTGACTCCACCCGCGATTTGCGTGAGACCGCCACCTCTACCGCCAATAACTCCTCCTCCAGTGTTGGCTCGTCCTGGACCAGTTCCTTGCGTCCAGCCTCCTCCTCTAGTTGTGAGAGTGCCTAAGCCAGCAGCTATCCAACCAGCGCCGATCAGTGTGACTCAACCACGTCCAGCCCCGATCAACCCGGCCCAGATTGTGGTGAGACCGCCCAAGCCACAGACCATTCAGCCTCCTACAATCTGCGTGTCGACTTCTTCGCTCCAGTCGCAGTTAGGCCTACAGGCTCTTCAGTCGTTGCAGTCACAGCTTGGTATCCAGTCGATCGGTCCATGTGGATGCGTGCAGCCGGCACCGAACCCGTGTGTCAACCCCTGCCCCATTCCTTGCCCATGCGAGCCCCCTCCACCCCCGCCGTGCCCGTGCGAGCCAGTGCCCGTACCTTGCCCCTGCCCCTGCGAGCCAGTACCCACACCTTGCCCCTGCCCCTGCGTGCCACCACCGTGCTCGCCATGCTAAATAACAAAATTTAAGGATTTATTTTTAAAACGGCCAATTTGAGACCCACTAACAATGATTATGACCCGAATAAGATGATGAGGTTAAAAGGAGAAAGCTATACACCGTCGCCTAAGCAATCATTCAATCTGAGGTAATAAATGTAGAATAGTGCAGAAGACTAACAATAACCTCACACACTCTTTTTGACCCCGCAAGAAAGCTGAACATTTGCAAGAACCACAGTATAAAAAGAATAGCAGTGTAACAACTTTTCAGTTTGTACCAAATGGTCCTACTGGAATTTTTATCCTGTAACGGGTCGTTTTTAGAGATAAGTCATGTATTTATTTTAGTATGCTTCAAAGATCTCTTAACCGGTTTCTTTACGATAACTACGGCATGTGATAATGGTACTTTAGCAGTTAAACAATTACCCGTATGAGTTTTGAATGTGTGTCGTTTACAAATGTATATTATAAGTATTTATGTATTTTAATAACGAATTAATATACGCAAATATGTATTATAACTGCTGGTTTCTTTTTTAGGGTTCCGTACCTCAAAAGGAAAAACGGAACCCTTAGATTAGAGGAGCACTCCTGTTTCTATCTGTCTGTATGTCACAGCCAATTTGCTCCGAATCTAATCGACCGATTAAGTTCAAATTTGGTACACATATGAATTTCTGTGACCCAAACACGGATGTGTATCGTATATAATTGAACTTTGAATATAGGGGTCACTTTTGGGGGGCAAGTAAGAAAATTTTAAAAAAGAGTTTTGCAAACTGTTCCATGTGACATACCAAATGAGGGGGCTTATTGTGAGGGTCTCAAATATATTTTTTTATAATTTTAAAATAAATAGTTTTAAAGTTATTTAAGATTATAAACAAAAATTTACCATTCCCGCTTATCTCCGAAATTATAAGTACTGCAGTGCTATTCTGTACAAATCTCACCGTGAAAACTTAGGTGAAGTGAGCGTGGAGTGAGCTGTCAATAGTGTGAAACCCTAGCATCAGGCAGAATGACAACTCACTTCACCTAGGTTTTCACGGTGAGATTTGTACAGAATAGCGCTGCAGAACTCATCATTTTGAAAAAAATAAGGAAGAAAATAGAGATTACAGGAAAATTTATAAGAAGTCTTAAAATAACATGGTAAATCTCTCAATACTGTGCGTACAAACTTACATTTGCAGTTGGAATGTATGGGAGAACATGTTTTTCAACTACAATCTTGAGTTTGTTCTTGGGATAAATTCATCGCAATTGAAGAACCCTTCATTGTGCGTGGTCCGACACGCACTTGTTCGGTTTTTGTTATCTAGTACCCCAGTCGAAGTATAGTCGTAAGTTCCAAGTGTATAGAGGTGTAAGGTTCACTCATCCTCCATTGAAAAGGGAGGATCCTCCGACCAGACGGGTGTTGCGTCTGGTGGGCAACTGCCCGACGGTTGATGTCGGGACTATGTATATAGGATGACTGGTAATTAGTGACCGATACTTAAACACATGATTGTGCTCATGATAGCAAACAACTTTTACACGAAAAATTCAGCTGCTCCCTACATTTTGACGAGTTATGCGAACATGAATATTATGAGGCAGCTGATTATTTTTTCGCGATTTCAGGTTCGGTCCCATAGTAAAAGTTGTTTGTTATCATGAGCACAACGATGTGTTTATGTATCGGTCACTAATTACCAGTCACCCTATATAAAGCTGTCACATAAACCAGCATCCTTATTGCGTACCTACCACATTTTCAATCAAAGAAGATCATTCATTTTGGGCTAATTTTAAGAAAGTAAAAAATAAATTCGTTAGAACGTGTTATTCTCTTAACTTTTCACTATCGGACCAACTCTGTAGGGCCATTCCCTGCGTTTTTGGGTATGTATCAAAATCCCGAAAGTTCATAATACCCATGATTGAAATACCGACGTCCATAACACCGAAATTTAAAATACCGAAAGTTTTAAATGTCGATAGTCGTTATATCGGAACACAAAATACCGATGTTGAAATGCCCGAAAGGACGAAACCCCGAATGGATGAAATCCCAAAGAGCGGCGACGTAGTTCCCGCGATTACTCATAGACGGGCACCCCGAGGTTAGGTTTGGTTAGGTTACTTTAAACCCTTTACACAGAATTTCAACAATTTGACAATTGAATTTTTTGACAATTTCGGGATTTTAAACTTTCGGGCAAATGAACTTTCGGGATTTTAAACTTTCGGGCAAATGAACTTTCGGGATTTTAAACTTTCGACCAAACAACCATTCGGCGTTTCAATTTTCGGGATTTCGTCCATTGGTATTTTAAAATTCGGGATTTTGATACGTACCCGCGCTTTTATACGAGTTTGAAAAAAACTGTTTTCAGTATGTACGAGTATTAGTTAAGGCGCGGTATTATCTCAATATTCACTGTGGAGGGGCTCGTGGCTAAGTAATAACAGCCACACGGGTCGATCCACCAGGTTAAGTAATAACAGCCGCACGGGTCGATCCACCAGGTTAAGTAATAACAGCCGCACGGGTCGATCCACCAGGTTAAGTAATAACAGCCGCACGGGTCGATCCACCAGGTTAAGTAATAACAGCCACACGGGTCGATCCACCAGGTTAAGTAATAACAGCCACACGGGTCGATCCATCAGGTTAAGTAATAACAGCCGCACGGGTCGATCCACCAGGTTAAGTAATAACAGCCGCACGGGTCGATCCACCAGGTTAAGTAATAACAGCCGCACGGGTCGATCCACCAGGTTAAGTAATAACAGCCGCACGGGTCGATCCACCAGGTTAAGTAATAAACTCAAACTCAAACTCAAACTCAAAGCATTTATTTCAAATAAACCAATTACAGGCACTTTTGAATTGTCAATGGGTCGGTCAGTCAGAAAGATGAAGCTAGTTGCCCATTCCAAAGCGTAGTAGATCCCTATGGAGAAGAACGGGCAAGAAACTCCACGGACACTCTTTTAAATCATAATATTTTTACAAAATATTGGTTACATCGTTCAAGTTGAAAATATACATGTGAGAACAATGTAGAAAGACGTGCACGTTAAAAAGCGTCCGTAATAAAAAGATAATAACCAAAACAACTAAATTAAATATTAAAATTAAAAATAAGCCATGGCAGCTAAGAGACGACCAGTCCCAACTGACGCCACACGGGTCAATAACAGCCACACGGGTCGATCCACCAGGTTAAGTAATAACAGCCACACGGGTCGATCCATCAGGTTAAGTAATAACAGCCGCACGGGTCGATCCACCAGGTTAAGTAATAACAGCCGCACGGGTCGATCCACCAGGTTAAGTAATAACAGCCGCACGGGTCGATCCACCAGGTTAAGTAATAACAGCCGCACGGGTCGATCCACCAGGTTAAGTAATATCAGCCACACGGGTCGATCCACCAGGTTAAGTAATAACAGCCACACGGGTCGATCCACCAGGTTAAGTAATAACAGCCACACGGGTCGATCCACCAGGTTAAGTAATAACAGCCACACGGGTCGATCCACCAGGTTAAGTAATATCAGCCGCACGGGTCGATCCACCAGGTTAAGTAATAACAGCCACACGGGTCGATCCACCAGGTTAAGTAATAACAGCCACACGGGTCGATCCATCAGGTTAAGTAATAACAGCCGCACGGGTCGATCCATCAGGTTAAGTAATAACAGCCGCACGGGTCGATCCATCAGGTTAAGTAATAACAGCCGCACGGGTCGATCCATCAGGTTAAGTAATATCAGCCGCACGGGTCGATCCATCAGGTTAAGTAATAACAGCCGCACGGGTCGATCCATCAGGTTAAGTAATAACAGCCGCACGGGTCGATCCATCAGGTTAAGTAATATCAGCCGCACGGGTCGATCCATCAGGTTAAGTAATAACAGCCGCACGGGTCGATCCATCAGGTTAAGTAATAACAGCCGCACGGGTCGATCCATCAGGTTAAGTAATAACAGCCGCACGGGTCGATCCATCAGGTTAAGTAATAACAGCCGCACGGGTCGATCCATCAGGTTAAGTAATATCAGCCGCACGGGTCGATCCATCAGGTTAAGTAATAACAGCCGCACGGGTCGATCCATCAGGTTAAGTAATAACAGCCGCACGGGTCGATCCATCAGGTTAAGTAATAACAGCCGCACGGGTCGATCCATCAGGTTAAGTAATAACAGCCGCACGGGTCGATCCATCAGGTTAAGCTACGCTTGCCGGGGTTGGTCCGTGGATGGGTGACCAACTTTACATACCGAGACTCCTCCGTGCCTCGGAAAGCACGTTAAGCTGTTGGTCCCGGCTTTCATTCGTGGATCTTTAACAGTCGTTACGGGTCGTCAGAAGCCCGAAAGTCTGACAATCAGTCTTACCAAGGGGTATCGTATTACCCAGTTAATGGGTTGTGGAGGTCAGAAAGGCAGTCGCTCCATGTAAAATAATGGTACCTATTCAGCTGCATCCGGTTAGACTGGAAGCCGACCCCAACATAGTTGGGAAAAGGCTAGGCAGATTGGTATTAGCTCAATATTCACAAAAATTGGTTTCTCGGATTGTCCAGTATGACGTAACGCAATGAAACTATCCGACGCAAAAAATACAGTGGACAGAAAAGGATTTAAAATTTAACAGAATAGAATAGTATAAAAAACTTTTTTACAAAAAAATACAACCGACTTCCAAAAACAACACTGCAAAGTGAAAAATAACTTTAATTTCGGAAGTTGGTGTCTAGTTATCCCCTCATACGGTTCGTCCGTGAGTAATTTGCCTAATATTGTGCGTGGTATGGGTTCTATACCGGGAAAATATTTTTTTATTATTAACGTTGTTCCATCACTATTAAGTAATAGTAAAAAAATTACTTAATAGTGATGGAACAACGTTAATAATAAAAAAATATTTAAAATCTCACGGACCCGATTCACACCGAAACCGTATGAGCGGTTAAATGTATTTTCGTTTTTTGCCACCGACTTCCGAAATTAAAGTTATTTTTCACTTTGTAGTGTTGTTTTTGGAAGTCGGTTGTATTTTTTTGTAAAAAAGTTTTTATTTTTCACTTTTTAGTTGTGTACCTACCCCACACAAATTCTAATACCACTATCTGCAAAACAAACTAGAACATCATCCATATAAAAGTGTGGAATAAATACGTATTATTGAAGCTAACTCAAAAACTACCAAAGCAATGTTAATCAATTCTATATGGGACCAACTGTGATAAAACAAAAAAATCCAAATCGGTCCAGCCATCTTTGAGTAATCGGGGAACACACATAAAAAAAAAAAAAAAAAAGGTTCCGACGAATTGAGAACCTCCTCCTTTTTGAAGTCGGTTAAAAAATAGTTTGATATTCCCAATAAAAAATTTGGAAGTTGCTCCACAAAAATATACTTTAGCGTCGAACATCTCTGTATTTTCAGCGATAACGACATTCTTTTTTTTAAAGAATTTAATAGAATTAGCATTTTTTTTTAAACTTTAACCGGACAATTATTTAATTTATTGTGTATGTTCTGAGTAATTTAAAGAAAACCCGGAAAAAAAATGCACATTCGCAGCTTAGTCACATCTCGGCAACACAAATATTATTTTCAATTTGCAACCTTATTTCAAGCCCGGTAATAGTGACAATAGATTACGCGGTTCGTAGTCAGTCCGCGCCTTAAAAGAATAATGTAAAAAAATAAAAGAAAAACAGACATAAATAACGTATTCTTTTGGAAAATAGCTTCTTTCTTTGTTTGGTTTTCACATTTAGCCCAAAAATGTATGCACGATGAATGTTCTCTATTCAAGGCTTTCAAGAAAATTCCTTATTCATCTAAGAACTATAAAGAGAAGTCCTGTCTGACTGACCGATTGACTGACTCATCAACGCCCAGCCCAAACCCTTAGACCTAGAAAGCTGAAATTTTGCACAGAGGTTCGTTACGAATAAGTTAGGAATTCCCGATATGTTCCCGTTGGATATCTTCCGACATCCACGCGGGCGAAGCCGCGCAGGAAGTGCTAGTTGATTCATAGATTCGAACAATACATAACATAACATCACGCCAATATTCCCGAACGGGTTTGGCAGTTGCTTATGTGATAAATTGATAACCTACCTATTTATATTTGTACGCCGCTGCCGCCGTGACAAAACATAACACAGCATGCATTTTAAACCATAAAAAATATAGGTGGGGAAAAAATACGTATTATTGAAGCTAACTCAAAAACTACCAAAGTAAAGTTAATCAATTTTATATGGGACCAACTGTGATGTATACCCTCTCGAACAAAACAAAAAAAAACCAAATCGGTCCAACCATCTTCGAGTAATCGGGGTTCCGACGAATTGAGAACCTCCTCCTTTTTGAAGTCGGTTAAAATGTTCTAAGGGGTCTCTAATTCTCTGCGAGGGGGTCTCTTGCCTGCGACCCCTAAATGCCTTCCAAAGAAAGATCCGGGACCACAGAGTCCCGAGATATGTCAAAGACAACAAAATAATTTTATTTCACTAGCTGTGCCCCGCGACTTCGTTCGCGTGGAAGCCTAAAATAACAGCCACATTTTAATAAAACTCCCTCATCTCCCAATCCGCCGCGTCGCATCGCTCCTCCCGCGCGCGCTATCTTTGTTTTCGCGTTCTTTCAGATTTTTTTATTTTTGCTCGGCTCCTAATGTTAAATAGCCTGTAAGTCTGTAACCATCCTCGAGAATTCTTTTTTTGAACACAAAAAGAATTTTTCAAATCCGACTTTTCGTGGACAATTTCATGGGTTTTATTTTTTTGCGCGGAATCTTAATTCTTTTTCCAAAATAAAAGTAGCCCAAGTTATTCCTTATAGCATCAGCTACCTGCCAGTGAAAGTCCCGTCAGAATCGGTCTAGCCGTTTCGGAGATTAGCCGAAACAAACAGACAGACAGACAAAAATTTTAAAAACTTTTTATGTTATGAGTATCGTACATAATATGTAATTTTTTATGCATTTAATAAAAAGCTCTTATTTTGACATTACAAACAAAGACTTCAATTTTATTTATTTGTATGTATGTAGGTATGTACTTATAGAAGAAAATCTATAATTTATTAGTAAACATTAACGTGCAGGTGGGAAAAATAATGGATGGGCGGGCAATCAAATGTCCTACAATGACATGTCATGAAATGTCGTGAACGGGCGCCGTCAGTTGGGACTGGTCGTCTCTTAGCTGCCACGGCTTATTTTTAATTTAGTTGTTTTAGTTTTAGTTGTTTTACTTCACTTTGTAGTTGTTTTTGGAAGTCGGTTGTATTTTTTTGTAAAAAAGTTTTTATTTTTCACTTTTTAGTTGTGTACCTACCCCACACAAATTCTAATACCACTATCTGCAAAACAAACTAGAACATCATCCATATAAAAGTGAGGAAAAAATACGTATTATTGAAGCTAACTCAAAAACTACCAAAGCAAAGTTAATCAATTTTATATGGGACCAACTGTGATGTATACCCTCTCGAATAAAACAAAAACAATCTAAATCGGTCAAGCCATCTTCGAGTAATCGGGGAACATACATAAAAAAAAAAGGGTCCCACGAATTGATAACCTCCTCCTTTTTGAAGTCGGTTAAAAAATAACTTTAATTTCGGAAGTCGGTGGCAAAAAACGAAAATACATTTAACTAGACACCGACTTTCGAAATTAAAGTTATTTTTCACTTTGTAGTGTTCTTTTTGGAAGTCGGTTATATTTTTTTGTAAAAAAGTTTTTATTATCTTTTTATTACGGACGCTTTTAACGTGCACGTCTTTCTACATTGTTCTCACATGTATATTTTCAACATGAACGATGTAACCAATATTTTGTAAAAATATTTTGATTTAAAAGAGTGTCCGTGGAGTTTCTTGCCCGTTCTTCTCCATAGGGACCTACTACGCTTTGGAATGGGCAACTAGCTTCATCTTTCTGACTGACCGACCCCTTGACAATTCAAAAGTGCCTGTAATTGGTTTATTTGAAATAAATGCTTTGAGTTTGAGTTTGAGTTTTGACATTCAGGAGACCGTTCGAGTTGCTGAGTTATGATTGTCAAACTGAAGTTCTAAAGAATTCTTGTAAGTTTTCTTAGGGTTTTGAACATTCTAAGCCACAGCACGTCTTCAAATACTATTATTTATGCACAAACTACGACATACGACTCACACCACTGCTTTTAAAAGTGTGGTTCCAACTAAAAGTTTAACATATAGGTTTAAATGAATAATGAAATGCTGAAAAGCCGAAATAGTTTGCAGGGTTCCATACAAAAATGGTAAAAAGGAACCCTTAGGCCGCAAATTCCAAACAGCATTTCTTGTAGCGTGCAGATCGATAATTTTAGAGTTTTTAAAATTCCTATAAAACCAAATCACCTGCCTAGCCTTTTCCCAACTATGTTAGGGTTGGCTTCCAGTCTAACCGGATGCAGCTGAGTACCAGTATTTTACATGGAGCGACTGCCTATCTGATCTCCACAACCCAGTTACTGGGTAATACGATACCCCTTGGTAAGACTGGTTGTCAGATTTTCGGACTTCTGACGACCCGTAACGACTGTCAAAGATCCACGAATGACAGCCGGGACCAACGGCTTAACGTGCTTTCCGAGGCACGGAAGCAGGGTGATGATGATTTTAATCGGCTTGATACGAAGAATTTCAAATAACAAAGGGGAGTGTAACATATAAAAACAAACTATGAATAATAATAAAATTATTTTTTTAAAACTCTCATATCTAGCCGTAACTGATTAAGAAATTCTAAATATTATATTTGAAAAAATCTTAAAGCAAAACCGTTTACATTGTCAGTGTTGCAAAACTAAATAATTCTTAATTTGAAAATCATTTCAAATACCGTTACAAAACTTTTATTTGAGGGTGACAATACAGATACAATTTCTATACAAACATACAATTGAAATTAAACTCTTATATCAAGTCAATAAGGTTGATTTTAGACTGTAGTGGGGTTTTGCAAATGGCGGTTCGCAGCTTGGGATTTTTAATAATGAAATAGTATAAAAAGTGATTTTTCTGAATCATTTTCATCAGACGATCGAAAAATGGCGAAGGGCAAAGTCATATGGTTATCGGGTAAATATATAATTCTATATTTCCTTTTCTTTAGGTTATTCCTTCTTTTTATCACTCAATAGGGATGTTACCTGGGTAAAAAAAAAAAAATCTATTTATTCCGCCAGTCAGATTTAATTAAAAAAATATAATACATGTATTTTGCTATAACATAATAATAAAAACTTGGATAAAAAAAATACTTGGATAACATGCATTAATGTTGGGAAGTGGGGGCTCCTACGTATAAAATCTAGCTAGGCGTGACATCATGCCATATTTTAACTCAATCTATCTCCGTAATATTCTGATTACGTAAAAAAATAAAAAATGCGTGTCCAATATTTTTAATAACCTAATGACGGATAAAAAAATTAGTCACCATCCCTATTTAAATACCTACCTACATACATAATTATTTCAGAATCTTTTGTATATTATGTGCATTAAAAGCAACTAACAAAATGTCTTTTAAAGTTTTAGAGTAGACCATTAAAAAAAAAACAAGTTCACTTTTCAAATTTATTTTGAAAATCAGCACTTATAAAGTCATCTTCCAGATACTCGTAGGTACAGTTTCTCAAAAAAGTTACCGAAATGAAAATGTTTGCTTCGGTTTATTGAGAAACTGTACATAACTAAAATTATATTTATAGTTCAGAATCGTACCATGCACATCTATCAACAATTCGGCCATAAAACATTTTAAGAATGCAAACTATTTTATTTAATAAACATACTTTTGTGTAAAAAAGTAATGATTTGACTACCCATTTGTAACAACGTCCTTAATAAAAATCATAAATTCATTAATTCACTGACTGACAACACACAGCTTCAACCATTGGTTCTAGAAGCATGCGGCACCAGAGTTCCATTATTCGTGGCAAAGTAATAACATCCGCAAAGAAAAAAAATCCAAAATAGACGGTACATTGGATTTTTTTTCCATCGAAAAATTTCAAGTACCTACTTAATCATGTTTCAGTTTTAATACAGCAGTAATAGACAATATAGTTAAAAACACATTTATTGAAAATCCAAATGATTTAACCATAAACATTTGGTTTTATAATAATTTTAAAAACGGAAAATTATCGTTGTATCCCCTTAAGTTTGTACGGTCAGCAACAGAAGTCGGTTAACACTGCTACTTTTTGACATCATCTAAATTAACACAAAATAATTCGATAAACAATTTTTTTTTCGTTCCGTTCTTAAACGTTTAAGTACTTCTGTTCCGATTTGAATTAAATATTTCGCTTAGTAATTAAGATTAAAGAACTGCAAGTGTTAATCGACTTTTGTTGCTGACTGTACATAATAATGTTTTGGACCACGATCTTGTTTGGAGAAACTAGCCAGCACCCTAATTGCATAACACACTATCAATCAATCGGAGTTGGTTTCATTTTGACAGTTCAACAACATTCATTGCGTTTCTTTACGTTGTCGAGCAGACACATTTTTCGAATATATGAAGCAATGGATTAGCAATTTGTTTCAAATTGATTAAAATTCCGATTGAATTAGGGTGCTGGACTTATAAAAAAACTGTCATCACGTCTGTGAAGTTTACAAAAAAAAAAAAACTTATTTTTAAACTGCTAATTCAAGTGACTTCACTAACTATGCGCCAAAAAAATATCATCAAATCTTTTTTAGGGTTCCGTACCTCAAAAGGAAAAAACGGAACCCTTATAATGTTACTTCGTTGTCCGTCCGTCTGTCTGTCAGTCTGTCAAGACCTGTTTTCTCAGGAACGCGTGAAAGTATCGAGTTGAAATTAATATCAACACGTAGGTCTATGGTTTCTTGGAGCTCTAAAAAAATCAACTTCTAACTCAACGCTATAAAAAATACGGCCATTTACGCGACAAATTTTGATACTCGCAAGTAAATCAAAACATAAACTTAAAATTTGGCAAGAAGCAAGGTCTCACATCACAAGTAAAGGAAAAAGTTCGAAAATTGTTAATTTGTAATTTTATCACATAAAAAAATATTTTAGGATAAAAACACTTAAATTTGGAGAATTGACCGTGACACATAGCAATGTTTGGGAAAACATGTTTTTCATCTACAATTCTTTTCAACTACGGAACCCTTGTGCCTGGTCCGACACGCACTTGGCCGGTTATTTTTTTTTGTTTTATCTCGTTTAGATATCGGTACCCACCACGCCTCCGGAGTTTTGCTAACTAATTAAATTTGTTTCACAGTTCTTTTCCTGGGCACTGCACTGGGGCAGCCATGCCCACAACCGGAGCCTCAGTTCCCCTGCCCGTGTCAGCCGCAGCCTGCCCCACCGTGCCCATGTGACGCGGGGCCGGCTCAGCAGATAGGACCGTGCAACCCGTGCGAGCCACCCGTCAACTATGTGTACGGGCAGGCTCCAGCGGGTAAGTTTGAAAGAAGGATGGATAGGAAAACGTGGTTAAAAGTTTATATAATATGACATTACGGACTGCCAAACAATTGCAGTATTTAAAAGAAGAGTGAAAGAACACTATCTTTCCACTTCGTCATAGTTGTTAGTTATTTTAGTAGTATGTATGTATTTAAGTATTTATTATTTGTTTTATTTAATGAGTTAATTGTTTTGGATTTTATGTATTTTATTTTCTCTTCTACTCTTACACACGTTGTCTTCATCTATTTTTATCCTCTGTCCTATCGCAGGTATGCTGGAAGAGATTTCTTTTTGCAATAAGCATCACCTTTGTACGTATTTTTCTGTTCCTTTCTGTTTGTCTGTTTATTTGTGTGTACATAAATGGTTAAATAAATAAATAAATAATAAATAATAGTACAAGTGCAGAAGATTCTCTCCGCAAAATCATTTAAATAAAAAGCGACTCTTGCTACGACACAATAAAGTGCAATTCAGGTCGCATAGCGTTAATTACCTACAGTTATATTCACCTATAAGTTGCCTCTCTTTCTATCGCGTAACTCATACCTTCTGACTCATTAGGGTTGTCTTCTTTTACGCCGCGGCGCGTGAGTGAGTATCGAACTAACGTGCGAGCCGGCCGGTGCGCGGCAGCCCACACTGAATTGACCCAGTGAGATGAGCCCGCCGCGTACTTGTAGCTTCATACCTAAACTGCGGAGTGTCCCATCTGTATTAATCTGTGCTACAGGCGAGATTTTATGTTGTAATATTAAATACCTATCGTTTCCACAGGTTCCATCCTAATCAGACCAGGACAGATCAGGTTCCCAACACCACCCCCAATCGTGGTGCGCCCTGGTGAGATCAGGCTGCCCCAACCACCCGCAGTATGGGTGAAGCCTGCCCCAGTGCAACCACCCACCCCAGCCCCGATAACGGTGCGACCACCGCCCGTACAGCCCCCAACCCCGTCACCGTTCTACGTCCGAGTACCAGCTGTCAACCCGCCACAACCGCCCCCGTTGATCGTGCGACCTCAGCCCGTTCCTGTACCCAGACCTGCACCGTTCAGGGTAAGCCAATATTTTGAAGTAGTTGTAGAGAAGGAGAACGTCAAAAGTGAAATTTATTAGTCCAAAGCGGCCCTCACATCCACCTAAAATAATACGTATGTAAGAGCAGTGCTGGCTCAGTGGTAACGGCCGCGACTTACGAGTTGTAGGTCGTGGGTTCGAACTCTGACAGGCGCTTTACTTTGTGTAAATTATTTCATCACTACTGCTCTCACAGACAGAAAACATCGTGAGGAAACCGGCATGTCCTAGAACCAAAAACTCGAAGACATGTGATATCTACCAACCCGCATTGGGTCCGCGTGGTGGATTACGGCCCACTCTCACAGAGAGGAGGCCTGTGTCCCAGCAATGGGAACATTATAGGCTGATTATGCTCTATGCTATGAGGGTGTAAAATGACCCATCACATAGCCGACATATACTCATTCTGCAAGTTATTGCTATGAAAAGGCTTTTAGTTTTGGTGTAATAAATAGTTGTTTAAGGCAACCGCGCAATGTAATGCACGAAACACTTGAGCTTATGGGTGCATGCAACGTACAATACGCGCCAAATAAGATGAGACTTGACCGCGCCTCCCGCGCTCTTTCCGCCGCCGCGCCTCAGACCTCATAAGACCTAAAAAATCGTCTACAGCGCAAGTCAAACCACGTGGTGTGTCAAGTGTCATCTTTCGTGGCGCTTATTATAACAGGAGTCGTATTTGAAATTACGTTTTACCATTTAAAACTGGTTTTCGTGAAAAAACGTACGTACCCACGTACCTAACAAAAAGTTGGCGTTCAATCTCTCCGTAACCAGTAGATTCCGAGGTACATTCTAGTACAAAAAAAGAAAAATATCACAATGACGAGGACAAGTGACTTTGTTATGCGTTTTTTCAGCCGCACGGGTCGATCCATCAGGTTAAGCTACGCTTGCCGGGGTTGGTCCGTGGATGGGTAACCATCTTTACATACCAAGACTCCTCCGTGCCTCGGAAAGCACGTTAAGCCGTTGGTCCCGGCTGTCATTCGTGGATCTTTGACAGTCGTTACGGGTCGTCAGAAGCCCGAAAGTCTGACAACCAGTCTTCCCAAGGGGTATCGTATTACCCAGTTACTGGGTTGTGGAGGACAGATAGGCAGTCGCTCCATGTAAAATACTGATATTCAGCTGGATCTGGTTAGACTGGAAGCCGATCCCAACATAGTTGGGAAAAGGCTAGGCAGATGATGATGATGAAGTTGGAGAGAAGACTATTTGAAACGGACAACTAGGTGTTTTTGAACTACCGCGTTGATCTCGTGGTCGCAAGTGCGACGTCTGAACGTGGGCTCCTGCGTTCAATTCCCGGGTCGGGCAGTGTTATTGGGCTTTTTCATTTTCTAAGTAATAGCCCGGAGTTTGGAAGTTGGCGGTGTGATACCCCTCGTGCCTCGGAAAGCATTTTAAGCTGCTGGTCCTGCACTTGATATTAATCTAGTCATATCGGATTGCCGTTCCATCGGACTATGAGAATGATGGAAGAGTGAGTGCTCCTGTGTGTGCGCACACGCCTGCACTATAATATCTCCCGCGTAGACGGGCAATCTTCGTTGAGATTGGCTGCCATGGCCAAAATTCGGTCTGAAGGATTATGGCACTCGTGAGCGACCGCTGAAAATCAGCGTCAGATCGTATACCTTGTGTTGTCATCTGACATTATGCTGAGCTGAGGCCGTTTTGGCGCTAAAAGCATTGTTTTCATCATCTTCATAGTTTTAAAGTGTTTTTTGTTCATATTTCTTTTTTTTGATAACAAAATCTAATTCATCTTCCGTTTCCAGGTTCAACCTCCACCAGTACAGCCGCCAGTTCCTGCTTCCCTCATCGTGAGACCCCCGAAGATCATCGTACCCGCCCCTCCGACCATCTGCTTCCGCCCGAACCCACCCCAGAACTTCAGAACCCTCGGTGCCGCGACCATTTGCACGGCTAACGGGCAAAATGACATCGCCCTACCCTCAATTTTACCTGGATCGTCAATTTTACCGTGCCCTCCCCCTCCATGCCCGCCACCCCCTCCCCCCTGCCCGCCCCCCCTTCCCCCCTGCCCGCCCCCACCGTGCCCAGTCTGCCCTCCCCCCTGCCTATGCCCGTGTTGATAGGAATATAATATATATGTAGTTTTATGTATATATATGATTTAGTATACATTTGTAAATGGATGAGCGTTCGAAATAAAGTACGGGTAATTTGAGCAATTATAAGTATCTTGTTTTATTTGTTTGGGGTACGTACCTGAAAGGTCCAAACGCAGCCCTATTGCTGTCACTCACGTGTCCGTCTGTCCGTCGTCTGTCACACAGGTTTTACAGCCAAACGGTTGGAGCTACAGTCTTCAAATTTTCACAGTATATAAGCATCTTGTTGAACCGAAGTACAGAATACATAATAGTACACCCAAAGCCATACAAATTGTCAAAAAATATTTTAAAATGTTTTTAAGTGGGGGCTCCCAAGTGGGGGCATACAGATAAAGGGGGGCACGAAACTTACATTTTGACATACCCCATCGAGTGGGGTATCGTTGTTTAGAGCTCGTTGAGTAGATAAAAGCTGTATTTTTTGTTTAATATTGCAAAACATAGGAATGAGAAGCCAACAAAACAGCTTTTTTTACAAAATTTTGTTCCGAAGGATTTTTTCACTTCCCATTGACCTATGAACTTGAAATTAGGTGATACTGGTGCCGATTCTGTTGTGCACAAACTAAACTTAATTTAGGCTATTGCTAACTTTTTCTCTCTATTATGACAAGAAAGGGACAAAAGTAAATTAGAGCTGTCAAATTAGTTAGAACTAATTTTTCCATAGACATTTAGACGACACGTAAAAATATGTCGACTAAAAAACACGGTGAAGCGCAAGGCGTGAACTAGTTTGACATCTCCAACTTAGTTCATAGCTATAGCCGTCCTTTTCTCGCGCTGCCTGTTAGTAAAAGATAGCGATTCTCTAATTTTAGTTTAGTGCGTTCACAAGAGAATCGGCACCATTGTTTATTATAACGTATATTTTACTAACAAATACCAATATATTGTTAAATCAGATTTGGTACAGAACCCTAAATGTGCGAAGATACGCACTTGGCCAGTTTTTTTATTAGTGTTTGCCTGTGGTTTTTCTCTCATTCTTTGAAGTAATAGTAAGTAATTTATTTCCAAACATCAGTATACGTTACATCAATGAGATTTCGACCCTTGAACTAAGACACCTGTATGGTCGAGGTTTCTCCAGTTAAATGGATCAGTATGGGCATAGACTAATACAATTTACACTTAACTTTTAGAATACATAACTAAAAGAAAATTGAAATAAAATATAAAAAAAAATAGCAAAAAGTAATGAACAAAAAAAAAAATTATAAATGCGAAAGTAAGTTTGTTTGTTACCTTTTCACGCCGACCTTTCATCCCGGAAAAAAGTATAGTAAACTCACTCAAATAAGTGATAGTCCTAATTTCGTGATAGTCTGTTTCGTTAAGTTAAAAAAGTTAACAAAGGTTTCGATTATTAGCTATAAGTCGTCTTAAGTAAGTTTATTATCCTAATTATTGTAAAAGAAAGACTGCTTTATGTTCCTAATTCAAATAAAAATGAAGATTTTACTAAAGTATCTAAGTTTTATCACATATTTTGTTTTATCACGAAATTGGATGAGTTCACCCTACTGTTCCCAAGGAAAACAACAATAACGTTCTTATGATAATAGATGGCGCCACGTGTCTTTCAAATCTTGATTGAATTATATTATTACAAGAAGAGTATAACCCGAAATGGATTGTCAAATTCTAAATTAACGCGAATGAAACCGCGGGCAAAAGCTATGGTTAGTAATAATTCTAAAACATATTCTGTTTTAGATTAGAATAGGGGCAGGGGTAGTATAATGTGTTGGTGAGATGTGTCATCATGAGTCATGATGACTGATGAGATGACAGATACTTTTAATTCTTGGGAAACTGTTTCATGTGCCCGGACAAAAAGCATTTTATATTTATTATTTATATTCTAGTCCAGCACGAGACGAGTCCAGCAGAGAGACGAAACGCAAGTGACTAAATGAGTGATGAATATACATGTTGATGGATGGAGAGGCAGAGGAAGGCCAAAGAAAAGATGGATGGATTGTGTGAGGAATGATATAAAAGAGAAGGGAGTGAATGATAGCGTGACGGTTGACAGGGGAGAATGGAAGAAGAAAACGTGTTGCGCCGACCCCAAGTAATATGAGATAAGGGCAGGAAGATGATGATATTCTAGTCCAGCACCATAATTGTGTAATACACTATCGATTGGAATTTGAATCATTTTGAAACAAATTGCTAATCCATTGCTTCATATGTTCGAAAAATTTGTCTGCTCGACAACGTAAATAACGCCATGAATGTTGTTGAACTGTCAAAATGAAACCAACTCCGATTGCAGGTCATATTAGTCGTTAAAGCGTGAATTAATTCGATATTTAAATTATCTATCCATTAGTGTAATCCTCAAATGTTTAGGACGTAACCTTTAGCAAAAGACGCACGCAATCTATAATTTTGGTCACTTTTTTACAAGGAGATTTTAATTGAATTTAACACTTAAAAACTTTTTTACAAAAAAATACAACCGACTTCCAAAAACAACACTACAAAGTGAAAAATAACTTTAATTTCGGAAGTCGGTGTCTAGTTAAATGTATTTTCGTTTTTTGCCACCGACTTCCGAAATTAAAGTTATTTTTCACTTTGTAGTGTTGTTTTTGGAAGTCGGTTGTATTTTTTTGTAAAAAAGTTTTTATTTTTCACTTTTTAGTTGTGTACCTACCCCACACAAATTCTAATACCACTACCCGCAAAACAAACTAGAACATCATCCATATAAAAGTGTGGAAAAAATACGTATTATTGAAGCTAACTCAAAAACTACCAAAGCAAAGTTAATCAATTTTATATGGGACCAACTGTAACCCTCTCGAATAAAACAAAAAAAAATCCAAATCGGTCCAGCCATCTTCGAGTAATCGGGGAAAATAAGGTTCCGACGAATTGAGAACCTCCTCCTTTTTGAAATCGGTTAAAAACAAATAAGAACGTGCAATGTGGTGAATTGATAAGACATCGAACATTAATGATGTGCTTTTAGATGTACTTAATTAATGAGTTTAAAGCCTCTGAATATCGCAAGGTTTTGCTCGGGGTAGCGCCTTAAGGAAAAATTATACAAAAAAATCAAATACATACATTTTATTTGCCAAAGAGAAGTATATACATACATCAATACATCTTATAATTTTATAAAAATTTGGAATAACACATAATTTACAATTTTTTTTTTTCTTTCTGGCGGGCATAATATTTGAGGCAGACGACAAAAATTCAAATAAAAATAAAATAAAATACTCTCGAGATCAGTGTCATAATTTAAACGAAAATTTTAACATACCTACCTAATTATGAACAAAATTAAAAATGCCAAAAAATAATTCAATTACTTTTCAATATTTAACACACATTACAAAATTAATTAGTCTGCTTGCAAATATCGCCATACACCTGAAGTTTTTTTTTAATTTGCTTTCCATAATTACATAATTAATAATCAAAATGTCATAAAGTGAGCCTGATCGTTGTAACCGCTACAGATGTTGCTAGACATCGTCGGCGAAGATCCAGAGATCTTAGTGTTGCTGTTATAATAAGCCGACGAAGTGTTACTATTTATAAAAAAGGACGGCCAAGACCTCCCAGACCAAGACCTAAGCCACCAAGGCCTCCGTATCCAAGGCCTCCAAAGCCGCCGAGGCCTCCTAATCCGCCCAGTCCTCCGAAACCAATACCACCAATGCCGCCGAATGCTGGTACAGATTCACAGACGGTAGTACCGCCTAAACCTCCGAGGCCGAAACCGAGGCCGCCAAGACCGCCGCCACAGCCTCCAAATCCGCCTAGACAACCGAGACCTCCAATTCCGCCATGACCGAAAGCCGGTACAGATTCACAGACGGTGGCACCTCCTAATCCTCCAATGCCGAGACCGAGGCCTCCAAGACCGCCAATTCCCCCTAGTCCGCCGAATCCAAGGCCACCAAGTCCCCCAAGGCCACCGTAGCCTCCGAGTCCTCCGAGGCCATAACCGAATGACGGTACCGATTCACAGACGGTGGCGCTACCTATACCTCCAAGGCCTAAACCGAGACCTAATCCGCCATAACCGATATTCGGTACAGATTCGCAAACAGTAGTCCCTCCGATGCCGCCGAGTCCTCCAAGGCCGAGGCCTCCAAGTCCTCCAAGTACTCCGAGTCCACCGAGTCCTCCCAATCCTCCGAGGCCATAACCGAACGACGGTACTGATTCACAGACAGTGGCACCACCCACACCTCCAAGGCCTAAACCGAGGCCTAATCCGCCATAACCAATATTCGGTACAGTTTCGCAGACAGTTGCCCCTCCGATGCCGCCGAGTCCTCCAAAGCCAAGGCCTCCCAAACCACCCAAACCGCCGAGGCCGTAACCACCGAAGGCAGGTACAGATTCACAGACAGTTGCGCTGCCTAATCCCCCAAGGCCGAGTCCGAGGCCGCCAAGACCGCCGAGGCCTCCGATTCCGCCGAGGTAGCCGAGGCCGCCCAACCCGATGGGTCCAGATTCACAGACTGTCGCGCCAAGTCCAGGCAGGAAGTTGGGGCCCGACTCGCATACCGTGGTCTGTCCCAAACCCAGAGGATTGCAGCGGGCGACGCACAGGAAAGCTGAGAAAATAAATACCTTTCTTAACCGACTTCAAAAAAAGAAGTTCTGTATTCGACGCGTATGTATAAAGTATTATAGTATTTACGTACTACAGACATTTTACATCATATACTTACACTTTAAATTAATATATGTATATATATTATACTCCTATATTGATTTTGCATTAATATTTTGCGAATCAGTCTAAAACGATTTGTTTTCTTTAATTTTCATTGTTATTTATGACACTTATGTCAGGCTGTCAAGCTATCATTACTTTTTCTATGAAGCTTCGTCTATGAAGGTTACTTTTGATTTATATAATTTATATTACTAATTGTTTACTGAATAACTGTATCCTAAATTAGATTTATAAAAATAATTGACACGCTCTCAGAATTCAGCGAAGAGGTTCTTGAATGAATACTGATACATCTGGCCGTTTCGTTTACTGACAAGTGGCATTTTTGAAAGAAAGACTTCATCTCTGAAATAACTATACAAAAGAACTAGGAGAAATCAACGGACGTGGTGAAAAACTTGGAAACGAGGATAAAAAGCCATGACTGCCACATTCCCTGGACTTTTCCGAATCTGATTTCCAAGAGGGAAACTTCTACGTCAAAAAGTCAGACTATTATCTATTCATTGAGACGAATATCAAGAATATCTGGATAACACCATCATTGCTGGAAGGACCGACACACGCTGCTTTGGATTATCAGGCCTGGGAGCTGACGAGGCCTGTCGTCTGGCCTGCCTGGTGCCAATTCAAGTTTTCGTTATTTCCAAAAATCTGAGAGTGTGTATATGTATAGGTAGGGAGGTGTTTTTTTAATTTAATTTGTATTTTCTATTTTTCCTTTTAAATTAAAATTTTGTTTCAAGTCTATATTTCCCTTTTATTTCTTTAGGTTAGTAGATTTGTTACAGTGTGAGTGTATGTATGTTTGTTTGTCCGCGATTTTCTCAAAAACGAATGAACCAATTTTGATGATTCTTTCACTATTATATATTATATTACATTATGTTATTATTCTTATGTACATGCATACATGCACTGTTTCCAGCATTTCTAAGCCGATTTTGATGTTTCTTCTTTTCATTCGTCTTGGGCTTATAAATGTAATTGTATATTCAACTAAAAATGGAAAAAACAAATTTACTTAAAAAAAAATCAAAACCGACTTCAAAACCTAAAAAGAATAAAATAACTTTCATAAAAAACTTAACAGCTTCTGAAGTCGGTGTCTTCCATTCTTCAATACACCTTAGCTTGACACCGACTTCAGAAGCTGTTAAGTTTTGTATGAAAGTTATAGTCAGTACTAGCTGTTAGGGAGCAAGTGAGGTTGGAGCGTCGGGCGTCAAGCGTGAGTCGAACATTACACCTTATTTACGATTTTTTTTTACAATGTATTCTAGTGTTTGTATTTTATTTTATTTTATTCCCCTAGGGATTTTAATAGATATCCGTTGGTATGTCCGTGGCATCACACAGGCCCTATCAGAGTATTAGCGTTGCGGAATTTATTTTTTAAATATCGCAACTTTATGCTGAGATAGGAGCCTTTTTGGCCTCGCATAGTTCTTTTTAGTTTGAATTTTTTTTTTCTTTTTTTAATGTGTCTTTTATATGCTCCTTTTTAACTGTATTTCCTGTGCGTGTCCCACATAAAATATTTTTCTTTCTTTCTTTCTATATCGCAAACTACGCTGCACCTCATATCCCACCTTCTGTGTCCCAATACTTGCAGTCAGTGACCTTTGCGGTGCCTCCGACGACGACGTCGTGGTAATGGCGAAGTTCTAGGTCAACAATATCTAAAATACAGATATGCCAGCGACAGGAAGAACAAGACTAGCTGTGGCTCGCGACTTCGTCTAAGTATATGTATTTCCATTTTTAGGGTTCCGTACCCGAACGCTCCCGTGTCCGTCTGTGTTACACAGGTTTTACAGCCTAGGTTGAAGCTAGAGTCTTCAAATTTCACGGTATAAGCATCTTATTGACCCAATGCCATACAAATTGTCAAAAAATATTTTTTTATCTTTTTGAGGGGTAAAGACTGCCAAAGATCCACGAATGACAGCAGGACCAACGGCTTAACGTGCTTTCCGAGGCACGGAGGAGTCTCGGTATGTAAAGTTGGTCACACATCCACGGACCAACCCCAGCAAGCGTAGCTTAACCTGGTGTATCGACCCGTGCGGCTGTTATTACTTAGCCACGAGCAAGAAACTATTTAATAAGATAATTATTTACTTACCAGATATTACTAATGCCTTGGTTGCCATTTTGTGCTGTTGACAGTCTGTGTCCAAAATCTAAAATCTTTCACATTATATACCAAAAAAATTAATTACTTTTATTATTAAAACTATCTTTCACGGCTTGATAACTTGAGCGTAACGGACAATCATCGAAAAAATGTTTTTGAAGTTACTTAATTAAAAACTGTTTTTGAAAACATAGGGCTAATTAAATTCCTCTATTGTACGAGTAGGTAGGTGTTAACATTAAAATTAAAAAAAAACACGAACTTTCAAACAGCGCTCACCACCTACTATGCGTAGGTACGCTTATGCATGGCTGAGCTACGGCGTTACTCTTTGGGGAAATAGCACAGATGCACCAACACTCTTCACCCTTCAAAAGAAACTAGTTAGAATCTTAGTAAACATCGACCAGACGGACAGCTGCAAACCTCACTTCCAAAATTACAATATTTTAACCCTTCCCAGTATTTATATATTAGAGACCTGCAAATTTGTTCGCAAGCATCAAGAATTTTTCACGAACCGCGAAGCCATACAGACACTTTACACACTCCGACATAAATCAAGATTGAACATTCCAAGTTCTCGCCTAAAAATATATTCTACAAGCCCCTATGTAATGTCAATAAAAATATATAACAAACTACCCGAATTCATAAAACAAGAAGACAAAATTAATATATTCATAAAAAAAAAATAAAACAATTTTTAATAAATAAATGCTATTATAATATAAATGAATGTTTAAACGATAAAAATATGTAAGTTGCCAACATACTTATAATATAAAAAATATTCCTCTCTCTTACTATGTTGCTGTGCCCGACAGGGTCCACAATATTAGCAAATAATTTTAAGTTACCACCTAAATACACATTGTGGAATGCAAATAAAGATAATGAGTATTGAGTATTGAACATTGGATATTGATTCATAGTTATTCAAATCCTAAGATTACACATCAATCTTCTGCCCTTATCGCTTGCCCATCCTTTTTGGTCTTCCTCTACTCGTATAGCCACCCAAATTCATACTCAAAACTGTCCTCTCGACATTTTTCTCATTCCTCCGCATCACATGCCCATACCATGACAAACGATTTCCGCATAACTTTACAGTCACCGGTGTCAGTTTCAAACTTCCTCTTATGTACTCATTTCTTATTCTATCCATTCGTGTAACACCACACATCCCTCGTAGCATTCTCATCTCAGCTGCATGCAATTGCTTTTCATTAATTCCTTTTGTGGCCCAACATTCTGATCCATACAAGACAGCAGGTCTAACCATTGTTTTATATATCTTCCCCTTAAGTTTAAGGGGACTAATAACACGAATACAAACACAAAATTAAAAGTAAATTATTTCAAATTAGGCTAAGAATCAACACTTTTTGAACGTCCTCACAAACATTCGCCCCGCTCTTCAACTTCACCACTTCCTGGTGTTATTTTTAAGCTGAAAAAAAAAACTAAAATTGACAGACTTACTGATATAATTTCAGCACGTAGTACCTGTAAATAAAATAAAACAATTAATTTATACAATTTTAATGATGAAATTATATAAAAAAAAAAACGATTCCCCACCGAGGGATCTGTTCCGATTTCTGAAAAAGTGTGCTATTTAGAGACATCGTTTTATTTCTCCTGTAATCTTTACATAAACTTCTATCACATAGAATAATTTCAGATTTTTTTCTATGCAAACTTCAGAGATAAGTAAATGTATATAAGTAGTTTATCAGGCATCTCGTTACCATAACACAAGCATTAGGTTGCTTAGCTTGGGGCTAGATGGCGTTGTGTGATATGTCCAAACATATTTATTATTTATTTATAAGGGGGAGGGGGGGACGGTATTTTTATTTACATTTTTCATCAAATGTCGAAAACTATGCGACCTAAAAAAAAATAAAAAAATGTTTGATAACAGGCAAGCAGTGCTCTTTCATATTTTACCGCACATGCCCTAGTAGCTCCACTTCGAATTATTAAGACTGTCAGTCTCTGTTGAAAAATAATAAATTGTTATTTCTTACTTATTTGCAAAATAGTTGGGCAAACGTCATCTAAAGTAATGCAGCCAGCCTAAGTAATGTCATGATATTATTATGCATGTATGTACTACAAATATTTGCACGACTGATAAGTCGAAAGAGACACTGAAATTATTCTACCATATTATTATGCACCTATATTCTGGCAAATAAATAAATTTAATTTCAGAAAACTGTTCCAAATTTCAAGTTGACAGCATTAGTAGTTCTTGAGATATCCAGCTGTGACAGTCGGATAGACAGACAGACTGAACCCTTATGGTGCGAACCATAAGGGTTCCTTTTTACCGTTTTGATACGGAACGCTAACTAGCTACGCCCCGCGGTTTTACCCGCATAAGTCTCGATCCCATGGGAATATCGGGATAAAATGTATCTTATGTCCTAATCCAGGTAATGGTCTACAAATATGCCAAATTTCATGCAAATCCGTTTAGCCGTTTTAGCGTGAAAGACAGCGTAACAAACAAACAAACTCACTTTCGCATTTATAATACTAGCTTTTGCCAGCGGCTTCGCTCGTGTGGAGTCTGAAATTATCCCACGGGAACCGCAAATTTTTCCGGCATGTGTGCCAGACTATAATCTATCTCTGTGCCAAAATTTCATTAAGATCCGTTCAGCCGTTCTGGATTAATTTAGCAACAAACATCCATCCATCCAAACTTTCGCATTTATAATAGTAGTAACATTACTTAGGATTACAATTTCATGTTACATAAATACTCGTACCTAATCAGACTATAATGATCCCACTGCTGGGACACAGGCCTCCTCTCTGTGAGAGGCAGTGGGCTGTAATCCACCACGCGGGCCCAGTGCGGGTTGGCAGATGTCACATGTCTTCGAATGTTTGGTTCTAGGACATGCCGGTTTCCTCACGATGTTTTCCTTCACCGTTTTGAGAGCAGTGGTGATGAAATAATTTACACAAAGTAAACGTCTGCCTGGGTTCAAACCCACGATCTGCAACATTTAATTGAAATTGAAACATAACTGTCGAAATGTGGGTCTCAAAACGTGACCCGTCTGCCTTCCCCTTGATGTCGTGATGTTATATTCATGTCATGTGACGTTTTAATAAATCCAATCATATAAATATTGATACAATTTAACTATTAATTCGAAATCAAGCATGAATACCATAACGACTGAATATTAAACCTTTACAGATACAAAATAGTGTTGATATTGGCTTAACAGTCCTAGCAAATGTTTTTGAAAGGGCTCCATGTATAAAAAGGTATTTTAATAAAGTTTTCAGTTTGATCCAAATCGCAATGAGTGCGCTACTAATAATTATATTAGGTACGTATTTAATATTATTACTTCCCTTCTGAAAAACTGGTGAAATGTGGGTCTGCAAACCTCTGCATAACCCGGAGATTATAGGCGTCATCCCTTATTCCCATTTATTTGCGGTCGGCGAAACACGACTCTTTAACCGACTACAAAAAGGAGGAGGTTCTCAATTCGTCGGAACCTTTTTTTTTTTTATGTATGTTCCCCGATTACTCGAAGATGGCTACACCGATTTGGATTTTTTTTTTTGTTTTATTCGAGAGGGTATAGATCACAGTTGGTCCCATATAAAATTGATTAACTTTGCTTCGGTAGTTTTTGAGTTAGCTTCAATAATACGTATTTTTTCCCCACTCTTATATGGATGATGTTTTAGTTTGTTTTGCAGTTTTTGTTTGGTATTAGAATTTGTGTGGGGTAGGTACCACAACTAAAAAGTGAATAATAAAAACTTTTTTACAAAAAAATACAACCGACTTCCAAAAACAACACTACAAAGTAAAAAATAACTTTAATTTCGGAAGTCGGTGGCAAAAAACGAAAATACATTTAACCAGACACCGACTTCCGAAATTAAAGTTATTTTTTAACCGACTTCAAAAAGGAGGAGGTTCTCAATTCGTCGGAACCTTTTTTTTTTTTTTTTTTATGTATGTTCCCCGATTACTCGAAGCTGGACCGATTTGGATTTTTTTTGTTTTGTTCGAGATTGTATACATCACAGTTGGTCCCATATAAAATTGATTAACTTTGCTTCGGTAGTTTTTGAGTTAGCTTCAATAATACGTATTTTTTCCCCACTTTTATATGGATGATGTTCTAGTTTGTTTTGCAGGTAGTGGTATTTGAATTTGTGTGGGGTAGGTACCACAACTAAAAAGTGAAAAATAAAAACTTTTTTACAAAAAAAATACAACCGACTTCCAAAAACAGCACTACAAAGTAAAAAATAACTTTAATTTCGGAAGTCGGTGCCAAAAAACGAAAATACATTTAACTAGACACCGACTTCCGAAATTAAAGTTATTTTTTACTTTGTAGTGTTGTTTTTGGAAGTCGGTTGTATTTTTTTGTAAAAAAGTTTTTTTCTTCCACATACAGTGAAACCTGGTTAATTGGGATTTCAAGGGACCAAGACATATGTACCAATTTTTGAGGGTTTCCAATAATCCAGTTTTCCAATTAAGCAGGTTTAAAATTATAGTTATCTCATTTACAGAGGCCCCCGCTTACAGAGGTCGAAATGTGCCGATATTCCATTTTTAGAGGTGGAAATGTTAATAAAAATGCGTATTTTTGGTGTTATGAATTTAGTGTAGGTATGAATACACTTTTATTCCCTTGTTTTTAGGTCAAAACCTGATATAGTACTGTACTAACAAACAAAGCATGCGCGAAAGATGACGCGAATTATTTAATTTTAATTGTTCCCCTGATAAGTAAAATGTGTATATTTCTTAATTTGTAGGTATTATTTAATTCTAACTGAATTTATAATTTATGTCTCGTTATTTTAATTGTTGCCTTGACATGTAAAAATATTCGTTAATTCTAAAGTGCTGCATATTTAAATTGTTATTATTTTAATTTTCTATTTGATTGTGCTGTTAAAATATTACCCACTAAAATTATTGTATGCCATTATGGCGGGTCATAGCTGTGTACAATTTCGGAAACATGTAACAACTTATTGCTTACCTATGTACCTACCACAATAAAGAATATTTGTATTTGTATTTGAAATGTATGTAAACAAGCATGTCAAAACGTGTTAAAACCTGATTAATTTGTCTCACTTAGATAATTGAGCTACAGATTCTCAATTATAGAGGTAAACATCGAAAAAGGCTTAGAATTCATATCTCATTTAACCAGGTTCAAAAAGTCCCATTAATAACAGAGGTAATTTAATGAAAAAGAACCGGCACCTCATTGCAGCTCTCAATAATAGAGGCGTCTCACTAATCCAGGTTCCACTTAACCAGGTTTCACTGTACTTCTCTATTAGTCATCATCCCCTTTCTAGCCATATCACCTTTCACACAGTCCATCCATCGTTTCTTTGTCCATCCACAACTCAAAACTTTTCTGACGACATTTTCATCATTTCTCTGCATCGCATACCGTGACAACCGATTTTCGCATAATTTTTCAGTCACCGTTGTCACTTTTAGGATTCCTCTTATGTACATTACATAACATAAACAGCCTATAATTTTCCCAGTGCTGGGACACAGGCCTCCTCTCGGTAAGAGGGAGTGGGCTGTAATCCACCACGCGGGCCCAGTGCGGGTTGATAGATGTCACATGTCTTCGAATTTTTGGTTCTAGGACCGGTTTCCTCACGATGTTTTTCTTCACCGTTTTGAGAGCAGCGGTGATGAAAAAATTTACACAAAGTAAAGCGCTTGTCAGGGTTCGAACTCATGATCTACTACTCGTAAGTCGCGGCCGTTACCACTAGGCCACCACTGCTCTCTTCTTATTTACTCATTTATGGATAGATTAAGAAATGAGTCCTCTTATGTACTAATTTCTTATTCTATCCATTCGTGTAACCACACTCCTCTTAGCATTCTCATCTCAGCTGCATGTAATTGTCTTTCATTCATTCAAATAAACTTTTTTGACGCAGCCGTGAGGCACATACTATTTTTATTAAATAGTAGATTGTTTGTTTCGCTCTTCTTGCATTTTTCCACAGGATGAAATTTTTGCCGCTTTTGCTAGCCGCCATTACTCAGTCCTAAGCGATCGTCTTTATAATAGAGTACATAGGTTAATTGATATTTATTCTTTGACCAAGTTTGCGCTGAAAGCAAAGCTAACTACTTGGTTGCAGAGTTTGTCTTACGGCGATACCGAGGATATTCTAGCGGTCGCCTTATGATTACCTGAGAAGGGTATTCGTAGGGTGATCGTTGGAGTGTCTTCTGTGTTTCTTCTTCAACATGCACATGCACACACACACTCACCCACACACACACACAAACACACACACACTATTTTTAGTTCGCAGATTGTAAACTTTTGGTTATAAACTTAATTAGTAGATAAATTATTATAAGTTATGATTGTAACACTAGATCGACATAATTATTTATCTGGAAGGAACTGATTCCCAACATACAGCTCACGCTAGTTTGGAAAACAGGGCTTGCACATGAAATGTAAATACTTGTTGTTGCAATAAAGATTTTGTATTTGTATTTGTATTGTATTTGTGTCGTTGGGATGTTTTCTGTAATATGTGTAGGCCGTGTATTCTTTCAATTTGTAATTTTTCTTTCTTTTTAAATATTTGCATAGAATAATGTTAATGTTCACAAATTTAAATTCATAGTAATTACTGAGCCTGATTGCATTTAGTTGTAATTTTCAATATTTAAGAGGAACTTTGGCTTCTGAGATACAAGTATCTTTTTACTTAGCTCAGGAGCCAGCTGCTCAACCTGATTTTGACTGCCACTTGCACTACCATATTTAGTGTATCTGTTAGAAGGGTAAAGGGGAAAAGTGATGCGTGTCAATTACACTTTGATTTGAGAAAATCAGATAATTAAGTTCATAGATTTATTATGTCTGTTTAACACTGACCTCACACTAAATAAAATTCATGTTCATAGATTTATATTTATTGTCATAGTTGGAATGAAAGTCAAAGCTATTAGAGCATCTTATGTATTTTTTTTAATTAAAAAAAAAACAAAGTTACATAATATTCCCGGGGAACAATGATGATTGTCAGTTAAAAATTGATGAATGTCATCATGGAAACACTAGGTATGCTTAGTTAATTAATCATACCTATTATATTACTCATCATCGTCAATTATATTACTAGCATAGGGTAACTCGTAAAAGCGTGAAATAAACAATGAGCACGAATCAAGCAAACGTACCGAAGCTTTGACATTGACAGTGACAGCCAAAACCTCGCCATAGCCGCCATAGGCACCTTCATCATATTTTTACTGACATCCATCATTTTTTGCCGGTATCGGAAAACCTTCATCATTTTTTGCGTGTTTTCAGTTTATTTTTTGGTGACAAGAAGCGTTTTTTGCCTGTATTCTGAAGAAAACATATACTATTTTTAATGGACTTTTGAATGTTGCCAATAACAAAAAAACAAAAAAAAAATGACATCCATCACTTTTCCCCTGTACCCTTTATGTGTATCTCCTTGTAGGTACAATAAACTTATTATTTATTTATTTATTATTATTTAATTGTTGTTTTATGTATTGTTCACGGGATTATGTAGGTAAAAGACTTAGTATCACATGTTCAGCATCCGATGCAATGTATTCTGGAGTTAACACAATACTTTCATTTTCACTACTTGAGGAAAACACACAAATTATAAAACTAAGTAAAATCCGAATTTGAGTAAACAAAAAGTACGAACGAAGACGGAACGCATTTCGCGCGTTTTTTGTTTTTTCACAAACTTTTTATAGTTCCGTAGCCAAATGGCAAAAAACGGAACCCTTATGGATTCGTCATGTCTGTCCGTCCGTATGTCACAGCCACTTTTTTCCGAAACTATAAGGACTATACTGTTGAAACTTGGTAAGTAGATGTATTCTGTGAACCGCATTAAGATTTTCACACGAAAATAGAAAAAAAACCAATAAATTTTGGGGGTTCCCCATACTTAGAACTGAAACTCAAAAAATTTTTTTCATCAAACCCATATGGCCCATCGAGACTCCACGAGGCTACAGGAGGGAACGCGAGTTCGAGAGTGAGGACGGTGCGCTCGTGTCTCCTCGTCTTCTCTCGCCTCGCCTCGCTATCGCTCCGCTTTGTGTCGGTTTTTCGGACACGACTCAAAGGACGCGAGAGAGTGAGGCGAGGAAACCAACCACACTCTCGCGCTCGCTCACTTGTTGTTTACTGCTGCAGAGTAAGGACCCGTGCGTTTTTTTATTATGACGGAGTGGAATAACGATTTGTGTACCACTTTTATGGAGTTGTATCAAATGGAACCAATACTTTGGAATCCAAAAAATCCATATCACAAGGATAAAACCAAAGTGAACGACGCGTGGATTCGGATAAGCAAAGAATTAAATATACCTACACAGGAGTTAAAAACTAAAAAAAATATCATTCATCTTTTTTTATTTAGGTGATATAGATGCAATAAATTATAATATTGGTAGGCACATAAAGTAGCTAACGCAGTCACTTCAATCAAGTCCATCTTGTAGTAGACGGTGCGGGCAACTAAATAAATCGGGAGTGTGAATGGCTAGCACTCCTGCAGCCTCCACTCGCCAAGACTCGTGCCGAGAGCCTCTAGGAGGCGCCTCGCGAGAGTCTGGATGGGCCAATACGTGTGGGGTATCTATGGATAGGTCTTCAAAAATGATATTGAGGTTTTTAATATATTTTTTTTCTAAACTGAACAGTTTGCGCGAGACACTTCCAAAGTGGCAAAATGTGCCCCCCCCCCCCCCCTGTAACTTCTAAAATAAGAGAATGATAAAACTAAAAAATATATATGATGTACATTACCATGTAAACTTAAATGTAGGGAACAGCTGATTTTTTTTACGCGATTTCAGGCTTGGGCCCATAGTAAAAGTTGTTCATAATGATGAGTACAATGACCCCTTAAAAGGTTGCCACTGTTTACACTTACACCCTGTATTATGTGTATTTTCCGTATGTGTTTTTGACTATATTGTCTACTCAATCTGCTTAGCCTTTTCCCAACTATATTGGGGCCAGCTTCCAGTCTAACCGGATGCAGCTGAATACCAGGATTTTACATGGAGCGACTGCCTACCTGACCTCCACAACCCAGTAACTGAATAATACGATACCCTTTGGTAAGACTGGTTGTCACTTTCGGGCTTCTGACGACCAGTAACGACTGTCAAAGATCCACGAATGACAGCCGGGACCAACGGCTTAACGTGCTTTCCGGGGCACGGAGGAGTCTTGGTATGTAAAGATGGTCACCCGTCCAACCCCGGCAAGCGTAGCTTAACCTGATGGATCGACCCGTGTGGCTGTTATTGTAACCATAATTATTTTTCCAGGTGTTCTTCTTTATCCTGTAGCAGCTGTCCCAGGATTTGGTTTCGGAATTGATACAGACAAGAAGCAGGTCTCGTTTCGGTATAATTTTATACCAAGAATACCTCCGAAGTTTACAGATCTACCTAGTGTTCATTTAAATTTTTAGTGACATAAGTGGGGTTTGGGGTCGAAAGTGTTTCGTATGGACCTAAGAGTCTTCTGAAGGGGTGTCCTAGTTCTAGGGGCTTGAAAGTGAGTTTTGGGTGGCATTATTGATAAATTTTCCGTCGGATTTTGTATTCCAACATTTTATTTGCAACAAATACAGTGTGAAATTGAATTCATCGGTATCCTTTTAGGGGTCATTGTACTCATCATTATGCACAACTTTTACTATGTGACCGAACAAGATATCACGAAAAAAATCAGCTGTTCGCATAACTCGTCGAATATGGGAACAGCTGATTTATTTTTCGCGTTTTCAGTTTTGGTCCCTTAATAAAAGTTGTTCATAATGATGAGTACAATGACCCCTTAAAAAGAGGCCCATGAATTCAATTTCATCCTGTACAGTTTGATTAAAAATTAATATTGTGCAGTACTGTGGCTACTTAGTTTTTAAGAAATAAAATGTATGTTAAATTATATTTATTTTATTTGTGTATACAACGTGTCGTTTTGCATCCTCGTCAAATTTCAGGGTGTGATACAGAACATCAAATCGAACGACTTTCAATCAATCAAATAATAATAAAAAATAAAAAATAAATAAAAAATAATAATAAATAAATTAATATTTTAATGAATTACAAAAAAACGCGCTAGGATGTGTGTGTTATGTGTGTGAAATGGTGTGGAGGTGCATGTGTGAGTGAGTAGTGGGTGTAAATTAATTAGAGAGACGGTTGTACCTACACAATATACATGGTGGTGATTAATTATCTAGGTACTGTAAAATGCAGATAAATGCTAGCTAACCCTACGACTGGGAGTCTTGAGATCGGAAAATAATGTAGGACATTATCTTCCATTAGCGGCAGAACTATAATAACATAATATATTACCTATAAGTACAACACACACATACAACAAAACACAAAATACATTAAAATCTTTGAGCTATCGTCTCTCAAATAGAGAGCATGGAGTGGCCCAATTTTATTGCACGCAAGTGTATTTTCGTTTAGTTTTATAACTCGGACTTACGAATCCCTAAAAATCCTATACAAACCAAAGATTCTGTTCATTTTCCCCCAGCTGTTTACTTAAGGCGAGTAGTAATGCCAACTCGCGCCACCATTGAGAAAAAAATCATAAGTCTGGAGATATGGAACCTCTGCCAAGCTGCTGTTAACCTAGGAGGTTAAGGGTTGAGTTTTTTTTGACCTCATCTGACTAAAAATGAGAACATATTAGGAAATTTCTAAATGTTCCATATCTCCCTCCAAACTTATGATTTTTTTCCCAATGGTGGCGCAAGTTGGCAGGAGGAGGAGCTCGTGGCTAAGTAAGAATAGCCGCACGGGTCGATCCATCGGGTTAAGCTACGCTTGCCAGGGTTTTCCGTGGATCTTTACATACCGAGACTCCTCCGTGCCTCGGAAAGCACGTTAAGCCGTTGGTCCCGGCTGTCTTTCGTGGATCTTTGACAATCGTTACGGGTGGTCAGAAGCCCGAAAGTCTGACAACCAGTCTTACCAAGGGGTATCGTAATACCCAGTCACTGGATTGTGGAGGTCAGATATGCAGTCGCTCCATGTAAAATACTGGTATTCAGCTGCATCCGGATAGACTGGAAGCCGAGCCCAACATAGTTGGGAAAAGGCTAGGCAAACATTGATATAGTGGCGCAAGTTGGCAACACAACTTGACTTAAGAATGACACAGTACGTAGACAGCAATCTATTATGTCAGCTCTGCCTCTCCGCCAGCCAGCATGCCTATAAGTCATGTCAGACTGACAGACAGACGACTGGATTTAGCGTCATGTCAGACTAACTTATCCGAGACATGATGTCGCAGATCAGAAGGCCAATTCTCATACCTAAACAACGTTCTCTTTACATACTTAAAATTCAGGTCACAACCTCATCTCGGCGACAAACAATGTCAAAGGTTGATTGGTAAAAATAAACTTCTTATAAGTTACTTAGATATTAAATCACACTAATATTATAAAGGCGAAAGTTTGTGAGGGTGTGTGTGTGTGTTTGTATGTTTGTTACTACTTCACGTTCAAACGGCTGGACCGATTTGGATGAAATTTGGTATGAAGATAGCTATACCCTGTATTAACACATAGGCTACTTTTTATCCCGGTCTACGCGGGTGAAACCGCGGGGCACAGCTAGTAATCGATAAACGATCCATCAGGATAAGCTATGCTTGCCGGGGTTGGTCAGTGGATGGGTGACCATCTTTACATACCAAGACTCTTCCGCGACTCGGAAAGCACGTTAAGCTGTTGGTCCCGGCTGTCCTTCGTGGATCTATGACAGTCGTTACGGGTCATCAGAAGCCCGAAAGTCTGACAACCAGTCTTAAGAAGGGGTATCGTATTACCCAGTAACTGGGTTGTGGAGGTCAGATAGGCAGTCACTTCATGTAAAATACTGGTATTCAGTTGCATCCGGTTAGACTGGAAGCCGACCCCAAAATAAACGGCTACGCAGATTGATTGTTTGATGGAGTTTATTTTTACCCGATTGCACGACATCAAATAGACGGTTAAATTTTTTCTAGACACTACCTACAATGTATGTATAAAAAGGTAAACCATTTATTTCGATTAAGTAAATAGATACCTAATTTAAGACTCAATTGTTCTGACAATCAATTCAGCCAGTCGCAGTCCACTGCTGGACATAGCCCTCTCCCAGGCTGCGCCACAACACCCTGTCCTCCGCCTTCCGCATCTTCGGTCCATCTAGCTGGGGGGCCGGGCGTCCCACACAACACTTACCGATACGCGGTCTCCGCTCTAGGACTCGTCTGCTCCACCGACCAGCGGTCATTTGACAAACATGGCCAGCCCACTGCCACTTCAGTTTGTTTACTCTGCAAGCTATGTCGGTAACTTATTATTGCTGATTATAATATAAAAAAATTAAAGGACACCCCCTTTTATTTTTAATATTTTGATTTTTAACAATAAACTTTTCATTTTGAAAAAAGAATTTCTTACCCTAGCATGTGGGGTGTCATTGTCTAGAACTCATCGAGAAGAGTACAAACATATTTTTTATTTTTTTTATCTTCAAAAATTAAGAAATAGGGGGCCGCAAAAGACAATTTTTGTACGAGCTCTATCGCAACAATTGAACAAGTTAGGAATTTGAAACTTCTGTATATCATGTATATTTACCTACCATTATACCTACTGTAATTTAATCAACAAATACTAAAAAACTTTTTTACAAAAATATACAACCGACTTCCAAAAACAACACTACAAAGTGAAAAATAACTTAAATTTCGGAAGTCGGTGTCTGGTTAAATGTATTTTCGTTTTTTGCCACCGACTTCCGAAATTAAAGTTATTTTTCACTTTGTAGTGTTGTTTTTGGAAGTCGGTTGTATTTTTTTGGAAAAAAGTTTTTATTTTTCACTTTTTAGTTGTGTACCTACCCCACACAAATTGTAATACCACTACCTGCAAAACAAACTAGAACATCATCCATGTAAAAGTGAGGAAAAAATACGTATTATTGAAGCTAACTCAAAAACTACCCAAGCAAAGTTAATCAATTTTATATGGGACCAACTGTGATGTATACCATCTCGAATAAAAAAAAAATCCAAATCGGTCCAGACATCTTCGAGTAATCGGGGAACATACATAAAAAAAAAAAAAAAAAAAAAAAGGTTCCGACGAATTGAGAACCTCCTCCTTTTTGAAGTCGGTTAAAAAAGTAGCCTATGTCCTTCCCCAAGATGCCATCTGTTTCCATGCCCAAATTTTATAGAAATCCGTTCAGTGGTTTGGTATAGTTTTTCAGGTAATCGTCTATGATCGCCGTTGTGAAGAGGCGCCCGCCATAGAGCCCATACTCCCTCAGCTTTTTATCTCGCTCGCACAATACTGCTCGCGGACTGAATGAGAGCGAGAGTGCGGTGCTGGGCGCCGATAGTTTAGGTAATTGCTTTTTACGGTGAAAATAATGGTAATTTGAAAAAAAAAAAAAACATAAGACCTGCACAATCCGACAAGTCCGACATATGTCAAAAAGTGACATTTCGACAATTTTTCTGTTTAATAAAACTTACAGGCGACAAAATTGGCATGGTGGAAAATTCACAAATATGTCGGATTGTCACGACAATCTGACATTTTTCTGTTTAATAAAACTTTTTAAGCGAAAGGTGACAAGTGACAATTTGTCGTGAAAAACTTGTCAAATCTGCTTTATTAAACAGAAAATTGTCATGACATATTGACATATTTGTAGAATTGTCCGACAATTCTGACAGGAGCGTTACCCTCTGTCGCGAAATCATATTTTGAATTTTGAAGGTGTAAGAAAGTGTTTTTAAAAGGTTTATTACAAAAACCGGCCAAGTGCGTGTCGGACCACGTACAATGAAGGGTTCCGTAGTTAGGATGAATTTATCTTAAGAATAAACTTAACATTGTAGTTGAAAAACATGTTCTCCCATACATTCCAACTGTAAATGTAAGTTTGTACTCACAATATTGATAGATTTACCATGTTACTTTAAGACCACAGACTTCTTCTAGGTTTTCCTGTAATCTACGGGTAAAAATCTATTTTCTGTATTTTTTTCAAAATTTTAGTCTCAGTAGTTTCGGAGATAAGGGGGGGAATGGTCAATTTTCGTTTATTTTCTTAAATAATTTTAAAATAATTTATTTTTAAATTATGAAAAAAATATATTATTATTTTTTATTATATTATTTTATTATTACTGCTTTGAGCTGTTCATTGATAGTGTGGTGCTCATTCATAACTCATGTAGTTAGTTATAAGCTGTTGAGTTTCCTAATAAATAAATAATTTGACATGCCACACGGTGTAGTTTGCAAAACTTTTTTTATTTTTCTTATTTGCCCCCCAAAAGTGACCTCTATATTCAAAATTCATTTATTTACTTTACCCGTCCGTGTTTGGGTCACAGAAATTCATAAGTGTACCAAATTTCAACTTAATCGGTCCATTAGATTCGGAGCAAATTGGCTGTGACAGACGGACGTAACATAGTTGGGAAAAGGCTAGGCAGATTGATTGAAGCTCTTATGTTTAATTTACATTAAGTGTTTTAGATTTCAGTCATGAATATAAACTACTTCAAACTCCTAGCAACTCAAATCTTGTTAATATTGTAAAAGCTAGTGCGTCACAAAGTCCGTCCAGGAAAATACAACACAATTTAGAAGTAGGTACAGTCGATGGACCTGACCGACAGACCACACCTCATGTAATAGTTGGGGCAGGTATTATAATTCTCTAATAATTCCTATATTGCGTTCCTAAAAATATTATTGAATACTTTAATATAATGATTGCACCACTTTTTGTGAATCTCAAAGAATTCCTATTTTTGGGTCCTTAAAATACTATCAATCTGCCTAGCCATTTCCTAACTATGTTGGGGTCGGCTTCCAGTCTAACCGGATGCAGCTGAATACCAGTATTTTACATGGAGCGACTGCCTATCTGACCTCCACAATCCAGTAACTGGGTAGTACGATACCCCGTGGTAAGCCTGGTTGACAGACTTTCGGGCTTCTGACGACCCGTAACAACTGTCAAATAGTGTTGCCCAAAATCGGTCTTATTCTTGCAGTTTTGGTCTTGTTCTTGCATTTTGCGCAAGACCAAGGGGCCTACCACCAGCTCATAATCAGTATTATTTTAATATTACTTCCATGGGAGAAAGAGATGAAGCTCTACAGTACGTATAGCTCCATCTCTTTCTCCCACTGAAGTAATATTAAAATAATACTGCTTATGAGCTGGTGGTAGGCCCCCAGGACCGTCTTATTGTAGCAAGACCAAGATTGATCCCTGCAAGATTTGAGCAAGAACTAGACTAAGCCTGCAAGACTTGCGTCTCGCAGTTTAAGTCATGCTGACATTTGGGCGTTATTAAGTAGGTAGGTATGTGGTTTCAATCCCGATTTTGACAGATGTACGACAGTACGTAGCAAAGCGCGCCAGTCACAAGTATGACAAATTGCCTAAAAAATTTACGCATACTGCAATGAAATCTGCTAATCTCAACACATACACACTGACTTATTTTGGCCGCATAGGTAGGCTCTGCCTGTAGTCTTCTATTATTGGTTGATCAACATTGTAATATTGTTGATCGAAGCTAAATCGGGGCTAAATTTTAATTGGAGAAAGAGAAGGGTAAGTGATATATGATATAATTACAAAATCTCTAATATTTACAAGATCTGAATCAACTGAATCTATAATTTTATTTCTTATAATGATTAGTTAATATAATAAACGATTGATATAATTTTAAAGTAACTAATTTTTATAAGCATACATTGAATATAAAATCGTTTGATATACCACTCAAAAGACATAAAACCTATGTGTATTTAATTTAACATGATAAAACGCTTAGTAAAAAACACAAAGCAAAAGCTTTCATCAATAAGTTATGCAATGTCATAAATTCAAATTAATAAGTACGTAATGTCAGATTATAATAATGTCATTATAAATAAGTAATGTCTAATACAGTCAACACTTAATTAACAATACAAACATAATAATTTTAATAAAAATTCGGACTCAATCATTATAAGTACCTACCTAAAGTTAATAATTACGCATAGGTACCTACTAAATTGCGTCATTTTTTTTTAATTACTGTCAAATTAATTTAATTAATTTGGTGGTTCACTATGCCTTTGTCAATTCAAGCTCAACATATACCTACTCTGTTACGTTGTTCTAAGATCTAAACTAACGTCTTTAATAAATAACAAGGCTAATAGGTATTTGCAAGACTTGCGAGACTCTTGCTGCAAGACCAAGATCAAGACCAAGTCTGAGAGTGCAATACCAAGACCAAGACTAAGACCAAGACTGGCTAAGTCTCCTCTTGGTCTTGTATTTGGGCAACACTACTGTCAAAGATCCACGAATGACAGCCGGAACCAACGGCTTAACGTGCTTTCCGAGGCACGGAGGAGTCTCGGTATGTAAAGATGGTCACCCATCCACGGACCAACCCCGGCAAGCGAAGCTTCCTGATGGATCGACCCGTGCGGCTGTTATTACTTAGCCACCAGCTCCTCTTACATACCTACACACACTAACATACATTTTTATATTTTAAAACCAGAGTTAGGTACTTATCAAAAATTTTATTTGAATATGAAATCGATAACAAAATCTAAAGTTGATTTTTAATATTAAATCAAACGAATCGACAGGTTTTAAAATACAAAACATATTAAATACATTTCTGAACATTATGCTCCTGAAAATAAGGTGCTGAGTCGTTTGCACAAGTAATTAGACCTGAAATTATATAAATTCTATTAGGAAAACATTTTAAAGCTTGTTTTAAGAAATGAAGACTGAAGATTACATGTAGGAAATGGTTGTTTTAAGTGTATTAATTTTAATAATATTTTTTGGTAAGTAAAAAAATTTAAATGATTGTTCATCATCATTGTCCGCGTAGCCTTTTCCCGACTATATAGGGCTCAGCTTCCAGTCTAACCGGATGCAGCGGAATACCAAAATGGTAAAAAGGAACCCCTAAGGTGCGACTCAGTCTGTCCGTCTGTCACAGCTGGATAATTATCTCGAGAACTACTAATGCCATCAACTTGTTTGGAACAGTTTTAGATGACGTTTGCCCAACTATATTTTGCAAATAAGATTGTTTTTTTTTTGCATTAGGGACTAAAAGTGAGTCTTAAAAATTGGAAGTGGGGCTACTAGAGCATGTGGGGTATCATAATGAAAGAGCCCTGTTTGCACATTCACAAACATTTTTTTCTTTTTATAGGCCGCATAGTTTTCGACTTTTGATGAAAAATGTAAAAAAATTACCGTCCCCTTCTCCGAAGTTTGCATAGAGAAAAATCTGAAATATAATGTGTCTATGTGATAGAAGTTTATGTAAAGATTACAGGAAAAATAAAACCATGTCTCTGAATAGCACAATTTTTAGGTTTTTAAAGTCAGTTTTTACTATTTTTTAAAGTAAATTTTTCTTCACAGAATCCTCAAAAGTTTTAAGCAATGCCTTCAACACCTACTGCTCCCTGCCCTGCCCTTTCACGGGACCAGCTGAACCACCCAGTTCATACGGAGCTATTCAGCTGCCACCAAGAATACCAAGGCCCATAGCCAGGTCTTCAATCTATGGTGACTAGTAATTGTTTATGTTATTCTGAGCCAAGCACGAGAGGACGTCTCGCGCCAGTTTCATTTTGGCACTTGGAACAGGCGAGTGCCAAAATGAAACTGGCGCGAGACGGTGTGAATAGAGATATAAGTTATCTATGGCAATTTTTATTCCCGCATACGTGTTGGAAAATGAAATACTCTCCGTGCCTCGGAAAGCACGTTGAGCCGTTAGTCCCGGCTGTCATTCGTAGATCTTTGATAGTCGTTACGTGTCGTCAGAAGCCCGAAAGTCTGACAACCAGTCTTACTAAGGGGTATCGTATTACCCAGTTACTGGGTTGTGGAGGTCAGATAGGCAGTCGCTCCATGTAAAATACTGGTATTCAGCTGCATCCGGTTAGACTGGAAGCCGACCCCAACATCGTTGGGAAAAGGCTAGGCATATAGATATTAAAAGTTTAACTAAGCGCTGTCTGTCTGTACATGGAAGATATTTGAGGGAAACTATCATTGGGGGTCTTTATTATGTTAATAATAAAGACATTGAAAATCATTTTCATATATATTTTTTCATTTTTAGAATTTTTGTTTGTGGTAAGCTTTTCTTAACATGTAATGATTGTTTTATTTTAATCGGTTTATAAATAAGAAAATTATGTCAGTTTGAAAAAATAGAAATAAAATGCTACAATAAACCTAGTGTTAACAAATCTACAAAATAGACAAGTTTATTAGTGATATAGTATTTTATTTTATTTAAATATTCAATTAACAATATTAAATTATGTTATACAAATCCTTCTTTTTACACACAACCTAACCGCACGTAGCCCAAGTCTCTGAATGCCCCAGTCCAGAGCCGTGCACCCCTTCCTCAATTCCAGTTGGCACGTGGTCGAATCTGATTGGCTGAGAGCCTGATTCTTATCCTGGTCACTAGATGGCGTCTCAATAGTTTACTGAATCCTGAGTTAGCTCATAGATGGCGTTAGATTGAAGATTGCCAACACTAGCAAGTCGGAAATAAAATACCTAATTTAAGTCAATATTTTTCTATGTACCTACCTGACTATTTTTATTTCATGCAGTATGTAATAGGTCTTTACCTATGAAATTGCCGTTTTGTATGAAAAAATTTAAACGAATTTTTTTCATGCATTTTTTATTTGTATTAATCGAAGTAATCACCCATGCAATCAATGCATCTTTGCCAACGCAGTGGCAGTTTATTGATGCCCTTCTTAACTCTTAAAATGTCGATTGTACACCATGTGTACAGATAACAATAGAATTTCAATTGTGTCTGCTAATTGGCGCGCGACGGGTTAAAGAAATCAGCTGGACGGGAGGCAACAAATTCTTCAAAGGCATTTTGTACTGCCTCTCGGGTATTGAATTTTTTTCCCGCCAAGAAGTTATCGAAATTCTGGAAAAAGTAGTAGTCTGTAGGCGCAAGGTCTGGTGAGTAGGGCGGATGACGGAGAGCTTCCAACCCCAGTTCTTGCAACTTGGAGACCGTCTGCTGTGCAGTATGAGGTCGCGCGTTGTCGTGCAGGAGCAGCGGAGACGAGCGATGGACCAATGCTGGTTGGAGATGTGCCAGCTTCTCCATCATTGTGATCAATTCTTCACAGTACACATCTGAAGTAATGCTCACCCCGTTTGGTAAGAAGCTGTGATGAATCACACAGGCGCTAGACCACCAAACAGTGACCATCACTTTTCTAGGGGTAAGTTTTCGTTTAGGGCATTGTTTAGGTGCTGAACCAGGATCCAACCAACTTGCTGAGCGCTTGCGGTTATCAAACAGAATCCATTTTTCATCGCAGGTAACAATGCGGTTCAAAATTTCTTCATTTGTGTGTCTGTTGAGCAGTGCAAGGCACGTCTCGACGCGTACTTCGCGCTGGCGATAATTGAGTTCGTGGGGCACCCATTTGTCAAGCTTTTTTACCTTGCCAATTTGACGCAAATGGACCAATATTGTTTTGACGCTAACGTCGAAAGCTGCTGCTAATTCAGCCGTAGATCGTGTATCATCAGCTTCCACAATCGCCTTTAATTCGTCATTGTCGACCAAAGTCTTCGGACGACCGCGAGGTTCATTTTTCAGGTCGAAATTTCCAGAACGGAAGCGAGCAAACCAATAACAAGTGGTGCGTTGGTTTGTAGTGTTAGCTCCGTAAACGTCGTTGATGTTGCGTGCCGCTTGTGCCGCGTTGCTGCCACGACGGTACTCATATTCCATAATTACTCGAATTTTTAACGTATCCATGATGACGAAAAAGATTGAAATGCGATGAAAATGTAACACTAATCAATAAACAAATGACTACTTTTGGAAAAAAAAAATCTATGTTTTTAAAATAAAATTAATTTGCAATTAGAATTCTTAGCCAAACAAAAAATATTTTGATTTGAAATGGCCAGTACTGCAGAACGGCAATTTCATAGGTAAAGACCTAATATCAAGCTACTACAATCTGTCAAATTTCTTTAATAGATTGCCATCTTTATCGCTAAAGCATTAGGTTCAAGGTTGATTGCGAAAATTTGACAGTTTCTTGGCTTGACGTGCTGGCGTCTTTACAATGAAGTGTATGATAAATACATGCATACATGCAAACCATAAGGATTTTATATGTAGGTACCATAGTTGCAAAATTGATAAATAATTATAAGTTTATAACTTACCTTTCATGATGAACATATTGTGTTTTTCTTCCATAAATACTTCTCTATTAGTCGACACCTCGGTAGTCACCCCCTAAGAGCTTTAAACTACTACCTAATAATAACATAAATGTAATTACTTCAAATTATTTTTTATAGGTTGAACCGCTGATACTGGCGATTGACTACTATTCGTTGTGTTAACCACCCATATGCCGTTCGTGTTAGTAATAGGTGATAAGTGGTCAACCTCCTTTGTCAGCGGTCGTATCTATTAGGCCTAATTAAATGATCTGAAATATTCTCCGAGAAGCTCTTCCGTACTTCGGGTCGTCAGAAGCCCGAAAGTCTGACAACCAGTTTTACCAAGGGGGTATCGTATTACCCAGTAATTGGGTTGTGGAGGTCAGATAGGCAGTCGCTCCATGTAAAATACTGGTATTCAGCTGCATCCGGTGTAAGCCCCCTCTCACCCCCCTACCCACCCCATGCCCTCTCCTTCTCACCCCCTCACCACATCCCCTTCCTGCTAACCTCCCCCTCCCCCTTCCCTATCATCTCCCCCACCGCCCCCTCACACCCCTCACCCACCCCATCCCCTCTCCCTCTCACCTCCTCACCACATCCCCTTGCCGCTAACCTCCCCTCCCTCTTTTACCCCCTCTCACACCCCTTCACCCGAAGCCGACCTCAACATATTTGGAAAAAGGCTAAGCAAATGATGATGAAGCTCTTCCGTACTTGAGGAAAGTAGCTTTATTCGTAGAGATTCCTGTAAAACAGCTTCTGTTCTAAAGTACTATCACTATAAACATATTTATTGTCACATCATAAGCTCATAAACCTTTAAGGGGGATGTGCTAAGCTAGCCCACGAAATTCAAGTTTTCTTACGTTTTTTTTTGCAATTTGCAGGTCAGTGTCAGGCTGTATGTTGATTTAAATATGATTCGCGCCCGTAACTAACATGGCTTTACAGAATTATAATCATTAGAATCAGCAATACAACTCCATAAGTTAGAATTGACCTCAAATCTCATGATTTCATGACATCGCAAATTGCAAAAACTTAAGAAAATTTTAATTTCGCGGGCTACCTTAGCGCATCGCCCTTAAAGAAGTATCTCCTTTCACAGACGCCTACACAGACTACGACGAGATCCCCGAAAGGTCACAACCGCAGCCCCTACCCATCATCAGGGCACGCCAACAGGCAGCCAACCCACCACCACCGAAACCAAAGCCGAAACCACCGCCAGAAGACCCGGACGCACCACAGAAAAAGAAGAGTTCTTCACCGCCGTCTTCTCCATGCGTACAACCTTCCAGAAGATTCTTTACATCGTTGTTCTCTATTCCCGGAGCTATTGTAGATACTATGATAGGTGGTGAAGTTACATTGTAAATTAAAGAAGTAATTTAATTAATTAAAGTTATGTGTCTTTTGATAATTTCGATCCATCAGGTTAAGCTACGCTTGCCGGGGTCGGTCCGTGGATGGGTGACCATCTTTACATACCGAGACTCCTCCGTGCCTCGGAAAGCACGTTAAGCCGTTGGTCCCGGCTGTCATTCGTGGATCTTTGACAGTCGTTACGGGTCGTCAGAAGCCCAAAAGTCTGACAATCAGTCTTACCAAGGGGTATCGTATTACCTAGTTAATGGGTTGTGGAGGTCAGATAGGCAGTCGCTCCATGTAAAATAATGGTATTCAGCTGCATCCGGTTAGACTGGAAGCCGACCCCAACATACATAGTTGGGAAAAGGCTAGGCAGATTGATTTGTCTTTTGATAATTTGGAAGTTATCCCACCTAGCGTCATTTTTTCCGGTTAAAATGTGTCGCGTAAAGCTACGATCCACCGTGAGCTAATTTTACGTCGAGGAAGAGGGCATTTTTAAGGGGATTAAAGAACCTAAGCGCAAGTTTTATAATGCCTAAAAGTATATATGAGTAACCAAATCAGAAAAATATATGATAAAGTTCAGGATATATGCAAGTTAGATAGTGTGTTGAAAATATAATACAACTAATTTGATACGTTAGAAAAAAAAAACGGCCAAGTGCGTGTCGGACCACGCACAAGGAAGGGTTCCGTAGTTGGGATGAATTTATCCCAAGAACAAACTTAACATTGTAGTTGAAAAACATGTTCGCCCATACATTCCAAGTGTAAATGTAAGATTGTACTCACAATATTGAGAGATTTACCATGTTATTTTAAGACCACATACCTCTTATAGGTTTTCCTTTAATCTACTGGTAAAGAAATATTTTCTGTATTTTTTTCAAAATTTTAGGCTCAGTAGTTTCGGGGATAAGGGGGAATGGTCAATTTTCGTTTATTTTCTTAAATAACTTTAAAACAATTTATTTTAAAATAAAAAAATATACATATTTAAGACCCTCATAGTACCCCTTTCATTTGATATGTCACACGGTACAGTTTGCAAGACTTTTTTTTCTTATTTGCCCCCCAAAAGAATTTTATATGGGACCAACTGTGATGTATACCCTCTCGAATAAAAGAAAAAAAATCCAAATCGGTCTAGCCATCTTCGAGTAATCGGGGAACATACATAAAAAAAAAAAAAAAAAAAAAAAGTTTCCGACGAATTGAGAACCTCCTCCATTTTGAAGTCGGTTAAAACAAACTTAACATTGTAATCCAAAAAAAAAAAAAATGAGATAAAATTACAAATTAACAGTTCTATTTCCTTTACTTGTGCTGTGAGACCTTGCTTCTTGCCAAATTTCATGATTGTAGATCAACGGGAAGTACCCTAATACAGGTTTTGATTTACTTGCGAGTCGCATAAATGGCCGTATTTTTTTACTGCGTTGACTTAGCACCTTGATTTTTTTAGAGCCCCAAGGGATCATAGACTAGTACTTATCTGATATTAGTTTCAACTTGATACCTACACGAGTTCCTACGAAAAAGGGTCCTGACAGACTGACAGACAGACTTTAAAAGTTAGAGGTCATTCGAGAACGCGGTGGTAATAAACATAATCAGCCTATATTGTTCTCACTGCCGAGTCACAAGCCGCCTCAGTTCGAGAGGGAGAATAATAACCTTATGCTTCCAGAAATAGTTTAGCATATATTTTATCATGAAATAGGTTAAATATTAAACATCTATCCTGAATCAATTTGTTCTCTACCTATCAATCAAATAACCAAACACGGGAAGTAAACATTATTCTCAAAACAAATCTTCTCAAATTATCATATTTGGGATCAGCCCTTTTATGGATGGGCTCTAGGCAAACTGAAGCGAGCAAGCAAGTGGGACGCGTCTGCGTGACTCGATTGTTTTAAGGCGAGTAGTGCTGTCAACTAGCGCCACTATTGAGAAAAAAACCGATAAAGAACGAGTCGGTCTCGCGCACCGAGAGTTCCGTTCTGATTTCTGAAAGAGTGTGCTATTTAGAGACATGGTTTTATTTTTTATGTAATCTTACATAAACTTCTATCACGTACAATAATTTCAGATTTTTCTCTATGCAAATTACGGAGATAAGGGGGGGAACGGTATTTTTTTTTACATTTTTCATCATAAGTCGAAAAAAATATGTTTTGGAATATGCAAACAGCGCTTTTTCATATGATATCATTAGCCACATCTAGTAGCCCCACTTCGAATTTTTAAGACCACCTTTCAGTCCCTCTTACAAAAAAAAAAAAAATATACTTATTTCTTTCTTATTTGCAAAATAGTTGGGCAAACGTCATCTAAAACTCCAATTTCAAGTTGATTGCATTAGTAAGTAGTTCTTGAGATATCCACCTATGACAGACGGACAGACAGACAGACTGAGTCGCACCATAAGGGTTCCTTTTTACCATTTTGGTGCGGAACCCTAAAAAATCATAAGTCTGGAGTTATGCCGTTTTTGGCGTTATATGCTAAGGCTTCAAACCTAGGAGATTTAGTGTTGATTTTTCTAGTCTGGTTTAGTGGTTGCAAGCGCTATTGCTGAACATGAGGTCCTATGGGTTATTGGGTTTCCTATCTGGAATTTCTCAATAGCAGCCCGGAGTCTGGATTTGTGTCCGGTTGATGGCAATAGGCTCGCCCCCCTATTCATATCATCATAATCAGCCTACGATGTTCCCACTGCTGGGGAACAGGCCTCCTCTCAGTGAGAGGGAGTGGACTGTAATCCACCACACAGGGCTAGTGTAGGATGGTAGATGTCACAAGTCTTCGAATTTTTGGTTCTAGGACATGCCGGTTTCCTCACGATGTTTTCCTTCACCGTTTTTTGTTTTTCTCCTTCACCGGAGCTCGTGGCTAAGTAATAACAGCCGCACGGATCGATCTATCAGGTTAAGCTACGCTTGCCGGGGTTGGTTCGTGGATTGGTGACCATCTTTACACACCGAGGCTCATCCGTGCCTTGGAAAGCACGTTAAGCCGTTGGTCTCGGCTGTCATTCGTGGATCTTTGACAGTCGTTACGGGTCGTCAGAAGCCCGAGTCTGGCAACCAGTCTTACCAAGGGGTATCGTATTACCCAGTTACTGGGTTGTGGAGGTCAGATAGGCAGTCGCTCCATGTAAAATACTGGTATTCAGCTGCGTCCAGTTAGACTGGAAGCAGATCCCAACATAGTTGGGAAAAGGCTAGGCAGATTGATTTGATTGATTGTTTTCCTTCACCGTTTTGAGAGCAGTGGTGATGAAATATACACAAAGTAAGGCGCCTACCTTAAGTGCCAAATGGGACCCTCTTACTAAGCCTCCGCTGTGCGTCCGTCTGTCACAGGGCTGTATCTCATGAACCTTAACAGGTAGACAATTGAAATTTTTATAGATTGTGTATTTCTATTACGGCTATAACAACAAATAATAAAAATAAAATAAAGTTAAAAATTAAAGTTAGTTATTATTATTAGTCTGTGCTAAATAAATGTATTTTCTTTCTTCTTTCTAAAGGGGACCCCCTTTACAATAAACTTTTCATTTTGAAAAAAAAAAAATACATTCTTATCCTAGCATGTTTAACCCTTTGACTGGCGCGAACCCCATAGGTTCACAACTACTGATGATGATTTTATTCCATCGCATGATGTTTTTGTACGTTTATATATATATATATATATATATGATATAAGCTTATATACCTATTATATAAAGGATTTTTCCTTATGTACACCCATGTGTACAGTCGACGTGCAAGGGGTGTCATTGTCTAGAACTTATCGATTAGATTATAGGTACTTACAAATACTTATATTTTTTTTATCTTAAAAAATAAAGAAATAGGGCGCAGTAAAAATTGACAATTTTAGGCCATTTTTGTACGAGCTCTATCGCAACAATTAAACAAGTTACGAGTAGGAATTTGAAACTTCTGTATATCATGATGTACCATATTATACTGTTTTTAATCAACAAATACTAAAAATGCCGATTCAAAAGGTATTTTGTTTATTTAAACAAAATACCTTTTGAATCGGTATTTTTCGGCATCGGCATTATTGCAGTTGCAGAAAATCGCCCAAAAAATAACCTTGTAATCAGTGGCAGATTTGCAGTGTTGGCCGCGCCAGGCCCCAGGCCATGTAGTAAGTACCAGCCGCCCCTTTCTCAGCACCCATCATACAGACTACATAATGTACTTACTTTATTGCCAACTTTTATCGAAATCGATTCAGAAATTTATTTAACTTTAATATCTGCTAGTTAGTTACTGATTTTATTTTCGCGATTTCTGGTTTGGTCCCATAGTAAAAGTTGTTCATAATACACACAGACCAACAGGGGGGAGGAAGGGGGGGGGGGGGGTAAAGTGACCCCTTAAGAGGATATTGGTCAATAACCAGTAACCCTGTATATACGAGTGATTTAGGAAGATTATTGTTATACGACGCGGTGCAGTGCGGCCCGCCATAATGTGCGCGAGTCTTTAGAATATTTAGGTACTTTCAGTTATTTCTTGTTATTATCAGTTTTTTGTCAGATTGGCCGCCCTAGGCCCGGGCCTAATGTGCCTTAGGGCAATTCCGCCTCTGCATGTAATTCACAGTAACATTATTTATGAAAAACAAAGTTATCAACACATCTACCACAGTCATCAAAAATCAATCTGCCTAGCCTTTTCCCAACTATGGTGGGGTCGGCTTCTAGTCTAACCGGATGCAGCTGAATACCAGTATTTTACATGGAGCGACTGCCTACCTGACCTCCACAACCCATTAACTGGGTAATATGATACCCCTCCTTTTTTTTTGTGGATGGGAAATCACCAAATGACTTCTCCCGCTCTATACGGAGCGGGAGGGCGTGTCAGACTTTTACTGACGAAAACCCACCCGTGTTCCTTCAGTTGCCCGTGCCAGTGCCCGGTATCTCTTTCGAACTAGCCGCGACCCCGTCACTGCTGACATCTCTTTGAGGCGCGCGTGGAACACAACGCGCCGTCGACCCGGGCCTGGTCCTTACCGGGCGGCGAGCTGCCCATTACTCGTCGTCCGCAAGCCCGCGCCTACGGTGGCCGGGAATTGGCGATAGATTCCCCCCGCCCAGGGCGTCTCCTGCGGCGGCTAGGGGTGCGAGGGCGCTACTGTTGCCTCTCCCTCACGCGTTCCGCCTCCTCCTTAGCGAGCATTACTGCTTCCCAGAGGGAGGTGACGGCCTCCCATGCACTCTCGCTCCGCACCATGGCCTGGACCAGGTTTGGACGCGAGAGATCGCCGCCGCCGATCGCCTCCGTGAGAACACGGCGGCGCTCCGCCCAAGCCGGGCAGACCTCCACTCTATGCTTCACCGTGATACGATACCCCTCCTTGGTAAGACTGGTTGTCAGACTTTCGGGCTTCTGACGACCCGTAACGACTGTCAAAGGTCCACGAATGACAGCCGGGACCAACGGCTTAACGTGCATTCTGAGGCACGGAGGAGTCTCGGTATGTAAATCTTTACCACCCATCCACGGACCGACCCCGGCAAACGTAGCCTGACCTGATGGATCGACCCGTGCGGATGTTATTACTTAGCCACGAGCTCCTCTCTCTATCTACCACATTCATATAATGCGTAACTAGGTAAGTACCTACACGTACCCACTTAGCGGTGGGCAGCTGTGGAGTAACGCCATGATATTACCAATAATAGCCATGGGCAAAAGCATGACTTTATTCATGTAAAACCATGAAATGTAGGTATCAATAACTCAGAACTGAAATTGAAATAATATTGCAACAATTAATCGTAAAAAAGTTAGGTTATTCCAACTTTTTAAATAACTTTGGCATTCACCATTTTTGCCATGTCTCTGTGGAGTCGAAAAGTAATTAAAAATATCTGAACAAACGATATTTTATTGATTTTCAACCATTATACCGACTTTAAAAAAAAGAAGGTTTATATTTAGGGAAGGTTTCGTAGCATATACCTACAGACATCTATGTTCTATATATGTTAAGGTTTGGTTTCCGCACTTAGTCCTTCATGTGGACCATTGTGCGTGGGCCATGGCGGCCGTCGGGAGTTTATTCCAACCAGAAGTTAATCAAATCTCCGGGTTTGTTAAGAACATCTGTGAAAGATCGGGATATTCCGAGAGTTTCTGTTCTAATCTGGGTGACAACTTACGCCAGTGCATTCAAAAAGCACATGCGCAACGGTTTCCTCAGCCTCCATGCAGGCCCTGCACAGAGGACTGTCCGTTATTCCTATTGTGTGGAAGTGTTTGTTTAATGAGCAGGGTCCTGTGATGGTCCCCGTCACCAGGCGCAGCCCGTTCCTGTCCAGACGTAATAATCGCCTAGTAAGCGTACCATCCAGGGACGGGATGGCCTCCCTGGACTGCCTGCAACCTGATGTCGAGGACCACCAACTCTCCGCTTGTGTATGGGTGAACTCCTGTAGCCACCTGCGTAACTGGTTGAAGGGGATGGGTACAATTGGTTCAGGTCCACAGACAGACGTGCTAGGTGCTCTCCTAGCAAGTTCGTCCGCTGCGTCGTTACCCAGTGTTCCGCTATGTCCTTACCTACAGTCATATACATATAATGTTCCCACAGCTGGGACTGAGGCCTCCTCTCTGTGAGAGGGTGTCGGACGTAATCCACCACGCGGGCCCAGTACGGGTTGGTAGATGTCACATGTCTTCGAATTGTTGGTTCTAGGACATGCCGGTTTCCCTCACAATGTTTTCCTTTACAGTTTTGAGAGCAGTGGTGATGAAATAAATTATACAGAGTAAAGCCATGTCCTACACTCGTAACTCGGAGCCGATAGCACTGGAAAGAATTTCGCTAGCGTCACCGCGAGCATCTCTGGCGCTCCAAGGATGGAGAAGGCGTCGAACAAGGCTGATAATGAGGGTTTCGTGACGGTGCACAGGAGGAAGCGCCGATTGCGAATTAATAAGAACCGTTGCGGCAAAGCTCCTGCGGAGCCCGAAGTGAGCTTGCGTGCCGCAAAGCCGAATACACCGGTGTACATCTCCCGCCTGCACTACACCACTAAGGCAGAGGACATCGTGGAGTACGTGCGCCAGAAGACTAGGTACACGCCGAGGGTGCAGTTACTGGAGTCGCGCCGCAACGTCAACTTCAAGGCGTTCGTGGTGCGTGTACCGAACTGTTACCTGCCCCTCGTCATGGAGGAAGACTTTTGGCCACAGGACGTGGTGTTCCGTCGCTTCCGCGGACAAGTTCCACAGGGCAGCACTTCTGGTCAAGCTAGTTCAAAGAGGAGTGCTACTAACATAGTCTTAAGCCTATTTTTTAACCGACTTCAAAAAGGAGGAGGTTCTCAATTCGTCGGAACCTTTATTTTTTTTTTATGTATGTTCCCCGATTACTCGAAGATGGCTGGACCGATTTGGATTTTTTTGTTTTGTTCGAGAGTGTATACATCACAGTTGGTCCCATATAAAATTGATTAACTTTTCTTCGGTAGTTTTTGAGTTAGCTTCAATAATACGTATTTTTTCCCCACTTTTATATGGATGATGTTCTAGTTTGTTTTGCAGATAGTGGTATTTGAATTTGTGTGAGGTAGTTACACAACCAAAAAGTGAAAAATAAAAACTTTTTTACAAAAAAATACAACCGACTTCCAAAAACAACACTACAAAGTGAAAAATAACTTTAATCTCGGAAGTCGGTGGCAAAAAACGAAAATACATTTAACCAGACACCGACTTCCGAAATTAAAGTTATTTTTCACTTTATAGTGTTGTTTTTGGAAGTCGGTTGTATTTTTTTGTAAAAAAGTTTTTATTAACACAAGTTTTGTTTATATTCAAATATGTATTTATCTATGGGCCAGTGTCGCCTGAAATAAATGGTTTATTATTACTGGGCCGCCCCATTGCTCGCAGGTAGGGTAAGTACTTATCTTATTTCCAAGTCATTGTGTAGTGGAGTCAGGGGTTGAGATCAATGATGTGCATAACTCCAGCTTCCTCATAGGTGATAGAAGAATTCTACCTATGCCAATATTTAAAGCATAATAGCTGCAATCAAAGTACCCAGTCTTAATTTAGCTGCCGCAAAAACTTCTTCAATATGAGTCATTTAGTGTCTGTCAGCAGGAGTAACGCCACCCCAGCTTCCTCATTCAGAACAGGCAAACCAGTGAGGTTAGAGTTTTGGATTAAAGTCAGAAAATTAAAGCATAATAAATAATAATAAATATTTATTTCCAAACTCAAACTCAAACTCAAAGCATTTATTTCAAATAAACCAATTACAGGCACTTTTGAATTGTCTATGGGTCGGTCAGTCAGAAAGATGAAGCTAGTTGCCCATTCCAAAGCGTAGTAGATCCCATATGGAGAAGAACGGGCAAGAAACTCCACGGACACTCTTTTAAATCATAATATTTTTACAAAATATTGGTTACATCGTTCATGTTGAAAATATACATGTGAGAACAATGTAGAAAGACGTGCACGTTAAGAAGCGTCCGTAATAAAAAGATAAAAACTAAAACAACTAAATTAAATATTAAAATTAAAAATAAGCCATGGCAGCTAAGAGACGACCAGTCCCAACTGACGGCGCCCGTTCACGAACATGACGCATGGATCAGCACCAATTAGCTCAACCATTTTGAAGGGAACTTAATGATCCAACACACACGCCACCACCAGCGAGACATTTGAGTGAGCATGACATACTCTCAACAGCCAGGGCACACTCAAGTCAGTGAAAGACGTACCCAGTAAAAGGTAGCTTAATAGTAGCTACATAGTGCTCACACACGTGCTATGCAATTTTAAAATTCTAAGAGATTGAATCTAAACAATGCAAAGAAAGTTTTCTCTCATCTTAATCTTCCAAAGTAGATACAACAATTTCTTAAACTAATAACAGTTTAAATCTTTGTGAGGTTGTACGCTGTCACATAGAAAATATGGAATTCTCTAACTCCTACACTAAGTCAAGCTTGTATTATAGGAGTTAGTGAGCTGATGACTTAGACACAACCTTGAGCTTATATAAAAATATAACATAACAAAATTATTGCTTAAAAAAGAAACAAGACAACATAAAACCTACCGTAAAGATAAACAAAAATGATATCAATAAATGTCTACCACCTACATATACGAGCAACACTAGACACCTATTATACGTACTTACTTTTTAACTATTAGAAGTAATTCTGTCTGATCATAAGTCAGAGTTAATAACCAATTGTTCAACTTATGCTTACCTCATGTTTGGTTAGATTATATTCAATTCATCCTTTTATGCATAGGAACGCTACATTTGTTTCTGTAATTTTCAGTTTAATCTAATTATTCAACTGGCACACTACGGTTTGTCAGGTAGCGTCCTTTGTTTGTATCATATCCTAATTTATAGTTATCCAATCTAATTTTATTTATTTATTAGTAATATAATTCAATAGTCTCGATGCATGAATCCATATTTTATTTTAACTAACTAATTCTCACTTACCATTTCTTATTTGATCTCATTTGTGTGTCCGAGTCTTTGTCATCATTCACATCTAACACAAATTCATTTTTCGTAGGAAATGCCTACTTAATCACCCAATACATACTCTGTTCTCTGTTACATAATTTCATCAAAATCAAAATGTTAATTGCATAATTGCTACGCCATTTTTAAAATATTATGTAATGTCTAATGTTTCCGGCCGCTGACAGCTGCGCGCACAGATCTGCGGCGTGGGAGTCGGTGCTGTCGCGGAGCGGAATGCGGGAATATTGTCATTTTCTGTATATTTTATCTATACTTATAGAATTAACTTTATATTTTATTTATTTTTTAATTGCATAATATTTATTATATGCTGCACCGGTCGACGTCATCGCGTCAACGCCGGCTATCGCTGAAAACCAGCGCTGGGGCTCCGTTTCGCATGGGGTCGCGGCATTATGCTGAGTGGTAGCCGTTTTGCGTAGATGTGACGCATATCTTCCCCAAAACTTGCTTTTTACATTGCTTATTTTTTTTTTTTTGTCCTTTGCGTCATGTTTACCGCAAATAAACGTATTTTCTTTCTTTCTTTCTTTCTTTCTTTCTTATATATTGCCAGTAATTTATTTACCTCATTATAAAATCTTGAGCTAGCGACCTCATATTGGCGGCTTGCAAAAGCTGTTCTGCAGCTAACGCCGGGACATACAACTGCACCGGAGCGCTTTTTATTTGTATTTTCATTTAGAGGTAGCCAGGAGTGTCATCCATTGTAATAGCTGCCATTGGCAGCAAAATAATCAAATCTCTGGTCAAAATACTCTATGAGTTATTCAACTTCTAAACATGAGTAGCTGGAGTGACGCCACCCCAGCTGCTCAGTCATATCTTCCGAACGAAAGAAGATATGATTATGTATTATAGCTCAAAAATTAAAGTATAATAGCTGCCATTGGCAGCAAAATTTTCAAATCTCTGGTCAAAATATTTAGGTAATATTTTGATATTCAGACACATCTGGTGAGGGAATTTAGAATCTTTAAGCGATATTAAATCGTGTACACAGTATTTTTAAAGTCTATATTACCAAGCCGCGCACAGCAGCATGTCTTCCGCGACACGCGATCGTAGCCGAAAGTGTGCTGCGACGCGCGCTCGGCTCCGTTCGCCTGTCATCGAAAATTCGTAACAAAATTGGTTCATCAATTTTTGAAAAAATCGCGGACGAACAAGCATACATACGGGTCGAATACAAAACCTCCTTTTTTGTTTGAAGTCGGTTTATACTACTTTTGGCAATCGGCCTGAGGCACGGCGCGTCCCTCGCGCGACACAACTCCGCTTCTTTGGTGATCACTCACAAAAATGCAAAGCTACACACCTGTCACAGCTGAAGGATGGCGTGATGTTATAGTTACGTAGATCATACCGTCACACAAAGCGCATGCGTCCACTTGGCATTAAAAAATTGTATAACTTTCAACCATACACGTTGCAGATGTAAAAACCATAACCAAAGATGCATCAACTGAAACATTGTTTTCAATTTCTTTTTTTTTAATCCATAAACAACTCTAATTTTAACAAAAACAACAGATAAGTAAGCGACTGTGACAGATTTATTTTTATATTTTTAATCACATAGTTTTAAAGAAAATAAAATTATGTTTTGAAAACATGTTTGAGTTATCCTAGTCAGTTGAATTTAGAAGTGGTTTTGACATTGTCCACTTTTGTGAATAAAAAATAATAGCGCCACTTTTGAAAATAACATTATTATTAACTTACGTAATTTTTTTGTTATAAATAAAAGCATCATTTGAATGAAATGATACTGTAGTGTGAAAAATAAGACAAGGAACGAATGAATTCATTCCTACAGTATCAGAAAGGTGTGGTCGTTTTTAAGGGTACAGACTAGCAAACCGAACAACTTTCTCCATGGAACCAATATCGTAATCGCGAAAAAATTACCAACTGTCCCATACAAAACTTCAATCGACTCGACCCAAATCTACAAAAGCGCATGGCGCGCGGCTGATTATTTCATAGAGAATGTTATTCAGTTTGATGGCCAGTATGTACCACACCCTTAAAATAATATGACTACATATTTTTAATAGGTACATAATATGAATGAATTTATTTTCATAAGTGGTTAATTTTTTTTAAATCATTGTTTACCAAAAGCTTACTTACATATAGTTTCAATAAAGTGTTAAATATTATTATAATAGAAATTAAAGTTTTTTGGTGAGACTTCAAAGTTGAATTTTGTGAACAATGCGACCTTGCAGATCATGCAAGTTTATGTGAGTTTTTAATACGTTAAGCCTGTATTTTTTTTTTCTAGATTCCAAAATTGTTTTACAAATGTTTACCAAATACATCTAGGCTAGTTTTGAGTACAAATAAGTTAAGCATATGTACAACGTCCCAAAAATATCTCGCTTTGAAATAAAACAAGAGTATCCCTGTCCAGAGTAAGACAAAAGATTACTACATAGAGTAGGTACCGCGGACGTCATGTTTTGCAGGAGAATCTTAATACCGCGATCTAGAATAGAATAGAATAGAACAGAATAGAATATCTTTATTTCCATAAAATATGGTACATAAAAGGTCTTAAATTTATATTTTTTCCACATATTTTGCTTACTTTTTTCAGCATGCAAAAAAAACACATTAAAATAAAAATATAACCAAAAACACTTATTACTTGGTACTGAGATCATTTGAATTTAAAAAAATGTTAAATAAATCTTATAAATTAGTGAGATCATATTATGCATTGATGAATTTAAATACCTGCCTTATATAAGATAGCTTAATTATTTCATAATTAGCTTATAATTTAAGAATTCACCTATAGTGTAGAACACATTATTATACAGCCATTTCTTAAGTTTTATTTTGGCAGCTCTCTGATCTGTTTAGATATAGATATAGGTTATAGATTTTGACAGACATATTATAACAGTTGTTCTGGAATAGTGTGCTTCTACATCTTGTGACAGCCAGTCGGGTTGGATCTCTTGAAAGGAATTTTTTATTTTCAATAGATTTAGTAAATAGCTCAGAGTGCTTTTTAACAAATATGACGTCACGGCACAACGACATCTGTTATCGAATAGCGGTACTAAACTAATGACAAATGTTGTCTTTTTTAAGAGTTGCATGTAGTAATAATTTAAACAGATTAGACAACATCTGTAGCCGAACTAGGCAAAACCTATTCCCCACATTTGATCATTCGTTCGTTTCGTATTCGTTCATTATTAAACCTATTGTATTCTCCGAAGGGTTTAGGGTCCGGCACTAGGAAATCGTGTTATGGAGTCAAGAGTTTCATCAGTTAATGAAAAAATCGGATTGAGAATAAAACTTGGTGAAGTTTGTTAATGAATATCACTAAAAACCCTTTATTCCCGTTGTCCCCGTACGCAGTGTCCCCGTCCTACGGGGACAGCGGTACTTCAATTAAATATTTAAAAATACTTCCCGTTGTCCCCGTACACTGTCCCCGTTAATATAGTTGAATAAAATAAGTAAAAATTATTGCCCACAGTCCCCGTTTTTTTCTTTTTTGTGTAGTATTATGTGTGAGTCGGCATCTTTTACCCATCAAACAAAGTTTTTTATTTGGTATTTAATCAAATGATTGATTACAGCAAACAATCTATAAACAATAAATATTTGGTCTTTTTGGTCAAATGATTTGTTATGACAAAAAATATATAGGTTAGGTTAGGTTAAAACTGTGACCTTCTACGCACAAGCCGAGCGAGCGAAGCGAGCGGTGCCGCGGCAGCGGCCGGCGAGTGCCAGAAACGACTAGATTTTACAGAAAAAAAAAAAATGTGGAAAAAAAGAGATTATTTTTAACAGGCTATCAAGAACCGAACTAGTTAGTTAGAGGACAACGACTCGTGAAAAGTTTGCTTCCCGTTGTCCCCGTTATCCGAATGTACGTTATGGGGACAGCGGGAAATACATTTAATCACGTCCCGCTGTCCCCGTGAAGGGGATATGGCATACGGGGACAACGGGAGTAAACCCTAAAAACATGCAAAAAAAAGCACTGCCGTATTTTATATCTTTAGATTAAATAAGAAGTCACCGGCTAGTGAAAAAATAATAACCACGGGTCGATCGAAGATTTTAAGCTACGTTTGCAGCGGAAGGTTCGTGGATGGATGACCACCATTACTTGTACCTACCTGCGTAGAAACCCCTCTGTGCCCTCGGAAAGCACGATAGGCCGTCGATCCCGGCTGGCATTCGTACATCTTTGACAGTCGTTGCGGGTCGTCATAAGCCCTAAAGGCTAATAACTAGTATTACCAAGGGGTATCGTGTTACCCTGTAAGTCACTGGGTTGTGGAGGTCAGATAGGCAGTCGCTCCATGTAAAATACGGGTATTCAGCTGCATCCGGTTAGACAGGAAGCCGAGTCTAACATATTTGGGAAAAGGCTAGGCAGATTTATTTTTAGTCATAAAAAATATATTAACATAACGTTAGCTTTGTATTCCTCAAGGGATGGGCAGAGGTGTAGGTATAAGCAATTTAAGAGTATTATTAGGGTTCCGTACCAAAATTTTATAAAAGAACGCTTGGTGGTGCACTCTGTCTGTCTGTCCGTCTGTCACAGCTGGATATCTGAAGAAGTACTAATGCTATCAACTTGAAATTTGGAACAGTTTTGGATGACGTTTGTTCAACTATTTTGCAAATAAGAAAGAAATAAAAATACGTTTTTTTGCAACAGGGACTGAAAGGGGGTCTTAAAAATTCGAAGTGGTACTGGGGCATGTACTCCATATGAAAGAACGCCGTTTGCACATTCTGAAAAAAAAATTCTTATTTTTTCGACTTTTTTTTCACATTTATCGACTTTGATAAAAAATGTTAAAAAAATATTGTCCCCCCCCCCCCCCCCGTTATCTCCGAAGTTTACAAGAGAAAAATCTGAAATTAGTCTATGTGAAAAATAAAACGATGTCTCTAAATAGCATACTTTTACAAAAATCATCAACATAAATTACATGTAATACGGAACCCTCGGTGCGCGAGTCCAACTCGCTCTTGACCGATTTTATAATTGGGCTATAGCATCCCGCCCCGGCTCGCACGAGTAGCAGAGTATTATATTATGCCTACATTTTTTTTTCTGTGGTAGTATCATATCTGCTGTCGTTCAATGCGGGGCAGTGAAGAAGACGGATGAAAAAAAATTGCATGCAGCGGAGATAAGAATGTTGAGATGGATGTGTGGAGTGACGAGAATGAATAAAGTTAGAAATGAGTTTAGAAGAGAAGTTTGAAAGTGACGCCAGTGACAGAAAAGTTGAAAGGAAATCGTTTGGCTTGGTATGGGCGTGTGATGAGGAGGGATGAAACGCATGTGACTAAAAAAAATACAACCGACATCCAAAACACTACAAAGTGAAAAATAACTTTAATTTCGGAAGTCGGTGGCTAGTTAAATGTATTTTCGTTTTTTGCCACCAACTTCCGAAATTAAAGTTATTTTTCACTTTGTAGTGTTGTTTTTGGAAGTCGGTTGTATTTTTTTGTAAAAAAGTTTTTTTTTGAGTTTATCGTGTTGAGACAAACAGACGGACGCGGGACGATGTCTCTAAATTTTTTAATTTCACTTTTTCAAAAATCGGAATGGAACCCTTGGTGCGCGACTCTGACTCGCTCTTGACCAGTTTTTTTGTTGTGTTTGTAATTGTCAGGACAAGGGTTGTATGAAAGAAAATGTTTGGAAAGTGCATTTTCTATGGGAATTTTGTATAAATAAAGTATTGAAATTTTGACAGTAGAACGTTTGTCGGTTCAGCTAGTAATTTATAAAAAAAAAATTTACAAAAAAATACAGCCGACTTCCAAAAACAACACTACAAAGTGAAAAATAACCTTAATTTCGGAAGTCGGTGTCTGGTTAAATGTATTTTCGTTTTTTGCCACCGACTTCCGAAATTAAAGTTATTTTTCACTTTGTAGTGTTGTTTTTGGAAGTCGGTTGTATTTTTTTGTAAAAAAGTTTTTATTTTTCACTTTTTAGTTGTGTACCTACCCCACACAAATTCTAATACCACTACCTGCAAAACAAACTAGAACATCACCCATATAAAAGTGGGGAAAAAATACGTATTATTGAAGCTAACTCAAAAATTACCCAAGCAAAGTTAATCAATTTTATATGGGACCAACTGTGATGTATACCCTCTCGAATAAAACAAAAAAAATCCAAATCGGTCCAGCCATCTTCGAGTAATCGGGGAACATACATAAAAAAAAATAAAAAAAAAAGGTTCCGACGAATTGAGAACCTCATCCTTTTTGAAGTCGGTTAAAAATTATGTATAGAGTAACTGCTATAGTAATTGGTCACGCTTTAATAACTGGCCACTCATTAAAAAAGCGGCCAAGTGCGAGTCGGACTCGCCCATGAAGGGTTCCGTAGCAGCAAGTAACATAATATGAAAGTTCTTGTAGGTCGTTGTAACTTTGATCGATGTTTTAATAATAGACCGATTTATGATGTATTAAAAAAAAACAACTTACTAGATCTCGTTCAAACCAATTTTCGGTGGAAGTTTACATGGTAATGTACATCATGTATATTTTTTAGTTTTATCATTCTCTTATTTTAGAAGTTACAGGGGGGACACATTTTGCCACTTTGGAAGTGTCTCTCGCGCAAACTATTCAGTTTAGAAAAAAAATATATTAGAAACCTCAATATCATTTTTAAAGACCTATCCATAAATACCCCACACGTATGGGTTTGATGAAAAAAATATTTTGAGTTACAGTTCTAAGTATGGGGATCCCCCAAAATTTACTGTTTTTTTTCTATTTTTGTGTGAAAATCTTAATGCGGTTCACAGAATACATCTATTTACCAAATTTCAACAGTATAGTTCTTATAAGAACTATACTGTTGAAATTTGGTAAGTTGCGACATACGGACGACCAGACAGACAGACAGACATGACGAATCCATGAGGGTTCCGTTTTTTGCTATTTGGCTACGGAACCCTAAAAAGAGGTAATGCAAGCAAGCTCATGAATGAAAAGGAAACAATATTTTTCGTCCTTTATCCATTTTTTTTTTCATTTTCATTCTTCTCCTTGTTTCTACCTCTTTTTTTATGAGTGGCCATCAGTTACTAAAGTGTGTCCAATTACTGCAGTAGTTACCCTATTTCGTGAAAATATCGACTTCAGAATGAGAAGCGTAGCAAACAGTAACCAATTGCTAAATCAACGCTTAACCGTGACATCAACAATTTATAATTACACCACTTTTTCTGAAAAAAAAAAAATCGACTATTTTAACGTTGACTTCCAATCTCAGCAGGTGTGCCCAACTATCGCCATGCTTTGTCAAGAAATTAAGACGAGCATAAAACATAGAATTAGTCTCAGTCATGTTTTTAAACAATGTTTGATTAATCTAGTGTTGGCATTCGTGGAAAATGTCGGTGTTATTCTAAATTACTTCAATGTGTTATCGGCAAAAACTTGCGTTATTATAAATACGAAAAGGTGGGATATCTTTATCTATATATACAGCTTTGCCAGCGGCTTCGAACGCGTGGATATCAGAAATTATCCCACGGGAATAATTTTTAGGGTTCCGTACCAAAGGGTAAAACGGGACCCTATTACTAAGACTCCGCTGTCCGTCTGCCACCAGGCTGTCATAAACACATCCCTATTCACACAAACACAATCTTTCACTCCATCTGCTGTGTTAACAACCACTGTAAACTAACAGTAAAGTCACGGTTGTATTTTATAAATTGAAACCGTAAAATCTCCGACTCCTAAGATACAGGTCTGCGTACCTAGTTTAGGAGCACGGAAAGCTGACTATAATTTTAAACTTGGTAGTACAACCTACTGTTTCCATATGCCATGTACTGTGTTGTTGTTTAAAAATATATCATTTATTATTATGTCGTTATGTCGTTGTCATGAACCGTGATAGTTAGACAGTTGAAATTTTCACAGATGATGTATTTCTGTTGCCGCTATAACAACAAATACAAAAAAACAGAATAAAATAATAATTTAAGGGGGCCACCATACAACAAACGTGATTTTTTTGCTCGATATTGATAACGGCAAGTCGCTTGAAATATTCACAGAATATTTAGTGAGTTACTTTAAAAATAAATAACTAAATTAAAATAAAACATACATTTAAGGGGGGCTCCCATACAACAAACGTGTTTTTTTTTTTTGCAGTTTTTATAGATAATGATACGGAACCCTTCGTCCGACTCGCACTTGGCCGGTTTTTTTCCAGACTATAATCTATCTCTGTGCCAAATTTCATCCAGATCCATTCAGCCGTTCTGGCGTGATTGAGTAATAAACATCCATCCATCCATCCAAACTTTCACATTTAATAATCCATATTAAAATAAAATAAAATAAAAATAAAAACTTTTCAATTGTCAATGGGTCGGTCAGTCAGAAAGATGAAGCTAATCGCCCATTCCAGAGCGTAGTAGGTTCCTATGGAGAAGAACGGGCAAGAAACTACACGCTTACTTATATTTTCAACCGACTTCAAAAAGGAGGAGGTTCTCAATTCGTCGGAAACTTTTTTTTTTTTTATGTAGGTATGTTCCCTATGTTCTATGTTATGTTGTGTGTTTATGTGTATGTTCTATGTTGTTCTATGTTATGTTGTTGTGTTGTTATGTTGTGTATGTGTTTATGTTGTTATGTTGTGGTTGTATTTTTTTGTAAAAAAGTTTTTATTTTTCACTTTTTAGTTGTGTACCTACCCCACACAAATTCTAATACCACTACCTGCAAAACAAACTAGAACATCATCCATATAAAAGTGTGGAAAAAATACGTATTATTGAAGCTAACTCAAAAACTACCGAAGCAAAGTTAATCAATTTTATATTGGACCAACTGTGATGTATACCCTCTCGAATAAAACAAAAAAAAATCAAATCGGTCCAGCCATCTTCGAGTAATCGGGGAACATACATAAAAAAAAAAAAAAAAAAAAAAAGGTTCCGACGAATTGAGAACCTCCTCCTTTTTGAAGTCGGTTAAAAAGATCATCATTCTCCTGCCCTTATCCCAATTTATTTGGGTTCGGCGCAACATGTCCCTTTCTTCCATACTTCTCTATTAGTCGTCATCTCGGTAGTCACTCCCTTTCTAGCCATGTCATCTTTTACACAGTCCATCCGTTGTTTCTTTGCTCTTCCCCTACTCTCATAGCCATCGACATTCATACTCAAAACAAAACTTTCCTCGCGACATTTTCCTCATTCCTCCGCATCACATGCCCATACCATGACAACCGATTTCCGCACAACTTTTCATTCTGACGACACGGTTGGCGCAGTGGTTGAGCGATTGACTGCTGCGCAGCATGTCGCGGGTTCGATTCCCGCACGGAACAAATATTTGTACGACCTACAAGTATTTGTTCCGAGTCTGGGTGTTTTTCTATCTATAATATGTATGTATTTACAAAAAAAAAAAAAAATGTATATAAGTAGTTTATCAGCCATCTCGTTACCATAACACAAGCATTAGGTTGCTTAGCTTGGGGCTAGATGGCGTTGTGTGATATGTCCAAACATATTTATTTATATTTATATTTATATATATTCACCGTTCAGTACCATTTTCAAACCTTCCCTTTTTTTTTGTGTGGATGCGAAATCATCAAATGACTTCTCAGAGTTTTACTGACTAAAACCCACCCGTGTTCCTTCAGTTGCCTGTACTAGGGCCACGGTATCTCTTTCGAACTACCCGCGACCCCGGCGGCCGCGGCCCTATTGGACCCCGTCACTGCTGACATCTCTTTGAGGCGCGCGTGGAACACAACGCGCCGACGACCCGGGCCTGGTCCTTACCGGACGGCGTCACGGCGAGCTACCTAGCTAGCTCGTCGTCCGCAAGCCCGCGCCTACGGTGGCCGGGAATCGGCAATAGATTCCCGCCGCCCAGGGCGTCTCCTGCGGCGGCTAGCGACGCGAGGGCGCGACTGTTACTTCTCCCTCAAACTTCCTCTTATGTAGTCATTTCTTATTCTATGCATTCGTATAACACCACACATCCCTCTTAGCATTCTCATCTCAGCTGCATGCAATTGACTTTCATTCATCCCTTTTGTGGCCCAACATTGTGATCCATACAAGACAGCAGGTATAACATTGTTTTACATACATAATATCTTCCTCTACTGGGCATATAAAATCATAGTCTGCCTAGCCTTTTCCCAACTATGTTGGTGTCGGCTTCCAGTCTAACCGAATGCAGCTGAATACCAGTACTTTATGTGGAGCGACTGCCTGTCTGACCTCCACAACCCAGTAACTGGGTAACTGGGAAATTGTGGGCGTAATGGTATTACCCATAAGAGAATTTAACGTTATTTTTAACCACCGACGGAAACAGGGGCGTGTTATAAGTTTAACACGTGTGTATCGTCTGTATGTGGCATCATAGCTCTCAAACGACTAAACTGATTTCAATTTTTTTTTTTTGTTTTATTTGAAAGGTGACTTAGTAACCTTGAACTGATGCTGCAACATTACCTGGAATTTGCAGGATACCCAACTTCCTCACCAACTTACAGCAAAGGTAATAGGGACAAAACTTAGCCGCCGGGGTCGCGGGTAGTTCGAAAGAGATACCGTGGCCCTGGCACGGGCAACTGAAGGAACACGGGTGGGTTTTAGTCAGTAAAAGTCTGACACGCCCTCCCGCTCTGCCCGGAGCGGGAGAAGTCATTTGATGATTTCCCATCCACAAAAAAAAAAAAAAAAAAAAAAAAGGGACAAAACTTAAGCATGCTCACTTAAAAAAATATTCCTGTGAGAGCGCAGAGCTAGTGACAAACGAACATTGTGCGATCGAGGCGTGAGCCGTGCATGCGATTATCGCCTTTCGAGGTGATCATGCGGAACTTTGGCCCATAGTACATTATAATGTTAGTGCTCATTGAAATGGTCTCGATGAATAGGTTACATAAAGATAGATAGCAATCAGGGCCTGATTAAATTTAATTAAATAACGTCGTTACTGAATTTTGGGCCAAAGAAATTAAAAAAACCAGTCAAGAGCGAGTCGGACTCGCGCACCGAGGAGGGTTCCGTTCCGTACCATCATTTATATGTAATTTTTATGGATGATTTCTGAAAAACTGTGTTATTTAGAGACATCGTTTTATTTTTCCTGTAATCTATACATAAATTTCTATCACATAGAATAATTTCGGATTTTTCTCTATGCAAACTTCGGATATAAGGGGGGAACGGTATTTTTTTAACATTTTTCATCAAAAGACGAAAACTCTGCGGCCTAAAACAAAGATAAAAAATGTTTGAGAATGTGCAAACAGCGCTCTTTCATATTAGGTTGGGGAAAAAGTTTCTTCGCATTTTTTAAGAAAATTCAAAACATTTTTTAATATACATTATTTACATTTATCTAAAGTATGTCGGTACCATTTTGTTCGATAACTTTTTGCCATCTTGTAGGTAGGAACATGATCCCATTTCTATAGAAATTTTGGGACTTCTGATCAAAATACCGCGACAAGTGGTTTTGGCAGTCCTCTCGTGATGTTAACCTGACACTGCCTAAAGAATTCTGAAGAGACCGAAACAGGTGGAAATCTGAAGGTGCAAGATCAGGACTATACGGCTGATGCATTAATACCTCCCAGCCAAACTCTCTTAATTTTTGCTGAGTGGCTAAAGATGTGTGAGGTCTAGCGTTATCATGATGAAAAACCACACCCCTTGTGTTGATTAATTCCGGCCGCTTTCTCTCAACTTCTTGCTTTAATCTCATCAGTTGTTCGCAGTAGAGTTCAAAATCGATGGTCCTGCCTGATGGTAACAGCTCATAATGAATAATGCCCTTCCAATCCCACCACACACACAGTATCACCTTGTTGCGAGTTAACCCGGGTTTCGCCACAGTCTGTGAAGCCTGACCGGCCTTTGACCACGACCTTTTTCGCACGTTCTTGTCGTACGTGATCCACTTTTCATCACCAGTTATCAGTTTCTTCAAAAATGGTTCGGTTTCATTACGTCGTAATAAAGAATCGCAAATGAGTACACGGTTCATTAGGTTTCTCTCAGTGAACTCGTGAGGTACCCAAATATCGAGCTTTTTTGTGTACCCAGTTTTTTTCAAATGCGCCAAAACTATTTTGTGGTGAATTCCCAGTTCTTCAGCTACGTCGTAAGTACTGATATGCCAATCTTGCTCCACTTTTTCAAAAATGGCATCCATTTTATCCGTAATAGGGCGACCAGAGCGACGTGCATCTTTGACATCAAAATTTCCGGATTGAAAACGCTTAAACCAAATTTGTGCTACTCTCACAGACACTGCACTGGGTCCATAAACATCGCAAATTTTTTTCGCGGCTTGCGTTTCATTTTTACCTTTTTTGTAGTAAAATTTTAAAATGTATCGAATTTCTTCATTAGATTCACTCATCTTGACAGTACGAAAAACAAATGAAAATCACACATTTTCCTAATTTGAATTTGGAATTAGGTTCTTTAAAATTTAAACTTTCAATGATACCAAAACCAGCCAGATACAAATAGTATAGTCAAAGAGATTTTATTTTATGTTCATACATACTATAATGCGAAAAGACTTTTTCCCCAACCTAATATGATACCTCACGTGCCCCAGTAGCCCCACTTCGAATTTTTCAGTCCCTGTTGCAAAAAAAACATATATATTTTTATTTTATTCTTATTTGCAAAATAGTTGGGCAAACGTCAACTAAAACTGCTCCAGTTCTTGAGATACCAGCTCTGACAGACGGACAGACAGACAGACTAAGTCTGGTACGTAACCCTAAGGAGGAGCTCGTGGCTAAGTAATAACAGCCGCACGGGTCGATCCATCAGGTTAAGCTACGCTTGCCGGGGTTGGTCCGTGGATGGGTGACCATCTTTACATACCGAGACTCCTCCGTGCCTCGGAAAGCACGTTAAGCCGTTGGTCCCGGCTGTCATTCGTGGATCTTTGACAGTCGTTACGGGTCGTCAGAAGCCCGAAAGTCTGACAACCAGTCTTAGCAAGGGGTATCGTATTACGCAGTTACTGGGTTGTAGAGGTCAGATAGGCAGTCGCTCCATGTAAAATACTGGTATTCAGCTGCATCCGGTTAGACTGGAAGCCAACCCCAACATAGTTGGGAAAAGGCTAGGCAGATTGGTACATAACCCTAAAATCTGTATATGTATTTTTTATTTTTCCGAGTTTTTTTTTGCCATCGACTCGCTAATAAGGTCTAAGAAAAAAAAAAATTAAAAAAAATTAGGGTAAATTTTCGTCGGGGGTTTATTAATAAATTTTAAATTTAACTGATAACTTGTTATGTAAATTTGTTTTTTTTGTTTTAGGTAAAAGTATAAATGCCAAATAAATGCAGCGCCCGATATGAAAACGCTAACAACGATCAAGGCTTGGATTTTATTAAGTAAGTTTATTTTTTTGTAAAAATTTCGACACCAGGCTTAATCAGAGGAAAATTATAAATCTGAAAATGCAGTTTATCTCATCATTATCGTTCTCCTGCCCTTATCCCTATTTTTTTTTCCCCCAACTTTTATTTTTCTTCACTCCCTTTCTAGCCATATCATCTTTCACACAGTCCATCCATCGTTTCTTTGGTCTTCCTCTACTCTAACGGTCTTCCACATTCATACTGAAAACTTTCCTCACGACATTTTCCTCATTCCTCCGCATCACATTCGCATGTATACCAAGACAGTAAATAAGCAGTTTTTCTAATACAATAAAAAATATACTATGTCTTCTTCATACAAAACTATTTTAATAAATAAACCACTTTTCAATAAATACTGAACGAATGTGGAAGTTTAAACCCGTGCTCGATAGATGGCGTTGTCCCGTCCGGCTGAATCGCGCTATGGTTTCGTTACAATTGTTTGGTTGGGTGCCTCGAGTGTGAGATTTCGCCAGTCTCCTTTCACGATATCCTATGGGATTATTTTTGAATAACCTCATGGTGTAACACCCAGAAGGTTTATTATTCCGGTAAATGATTTGAGAAAAAAAAAAATTGTAGAACATTTTGACTTGTGATTGTGAGGTGACTGACTTACATCTACAATTAATTTTTTTTTATTTCCGAAATCATATTATTTAGACGACTAGGTGCAGTCATCAGCAATTCAGCACAGAAGTGGTAGCTCTGTGCCCTTATGTCGTAGCAATAAGAGCTATTTTCGTAGTGCAAGTGTTACCACTGCAACTGATGTACGGTTGACTGTACTAAATACATACGTAGTAATGGATTTTTACATTATTTATTTTTATCTTTCATTTTTTTTCTCGAGTAAGTAATGTAATTTGACGTCATCGCGGCTGTACTCCCAAAAGAGGTAAGCAGAAATATATCAGCGTATGTCGACGTACGCACGGACGTGAAAATATCGCGGCGATTTTGTTTCGCGCACTGAATTTTCAACGCACTGCTCAGCGCCAAGAGTTGAAAATCCAACAGTGTTTCTTTGACGCGCTAGAATGCACTCTGTTGTTGTTAGGTTGGATTCTCGAATCTCGGCTCAACACCGAGAGTTGAAACTCCAGTGCGCGATAAAATCCCGCCGCGATAATTTTACGTCCGTGCGTACGTCGGCTAAGTTGAAGTAATTTTAATTTGACTGGTGAATCTCCGTTTTTAGCCGTAAAAACGTTACAGACAAACAGACTTCCGCATTTATAGAAAAAACTAGTTGTTGCCCGCGACGTCGTCCGCGTGAAATTTATTATTTTAACCATTGTTTTTTTTTTTCATAGCACAAACACCATCGATGCATTTATTTCGGGAATATTCTTCTTTTACTTGGAAAATTGTTTTTGTGAAACGTAAATGTGTTTTTTTCTGAATTATAAAAAAAAAAAATTTTATTTATAATGGTTTTAACTATATCCATTTTTGCTCTGCTCCTAATGGTAATAATAATAATAATAATAATAATAAAGTTTATTTAACCAAAAATAGTTACAGAAATGTACACAAGTAGATATAACTAGTGGGTAGACTTATGCTAGACATTACAGTGTGTTGCAAAAATTTCTGAACATAATTATAGTAACCCTGCCTCTTAAACTAGGCTAACCTGTATTTTAAGAGACAGTGACTGGCTTATAAATTCACCATTTTTAAACAACAGTGGACGGTGTCGATCTACCAAATATCTAATGGTATCTAATGGTAGTAGCGTGATGTTGAATAACCTACAACCTGTATCAAGAACTGGGCTATCAAATGCAAAAATATTTTTTCTGATCCCACTGGTAGTTCCAGAGATTAGCGCATTCAAACAAACTCTTCAGAGTTATTATTACTAAAGAGATAGAACAGAAGTCCATACGCTAAATACAAGGTATCATTAATTAAAGCGACCTCACAGATTTATAACAATTAATTCACAAAAAAAAACAACAAAACTAATCACTCTTAAACACGCTATCACTATGCTAATTAACACGCTTAATGATTCATTGTTTTGTGCCTCCTTGGTCTAGTAATCCCAAGCGCTACTACTGAGTATGAGGTACTGGGTTCGATTCTCAGGTCGGAAAAAGTGGTGTGGTTTTTTAACTGACGAAAAAAAGGAGGAGGTTCTCAATTCGACACGTATATATATTTTTTTTTTATGTATGACCACGCATAACTTTTTACAGAGTCGTCCGATTTGAAAATTTTTTTTGTTAAAAATTGTTTTATCCGAGAGGATATACATCAAAGTTGGTCCCATATAAAATTGATTAACTTTGCTTGGGTAGTTTTTGAGTTAGCTTCAATAATACGTATTTTTTCCCCACTTTTATATGGATGATGTTCTAGTTTGTTTTGCAGGTAGTGGTATTAGAATTTGTGTGGGGTAGGTACCACAATTACTAAAAAGTGAAAAAAAAAACTTTTTTACAAAAAAAATACAACCGACTTCCAAAAACAACACTTTAATTTCGGAAGTCGGTGGCAAAAAACGAAAATACATTTAACCAGACACCGACTTTCGAAATTAAAGTTTGTTTTCACTTTGTAGTGTTGTTTTTGGAAGTCGGTTGTATTTTTTTGTAAAAAAGTTTTTTCTATCCGGAATTTCTCAGTAGCAGGAGGAGCTCGTGGCTAAGTAGTAACAGCCGCACGGGTCGATCCATCAGGTTAAGCTACGCTTGCCGGGGTTGTCCGTGGATGGGTGACCATCTTTACATATCGAGACTCCTTTGTGCCTCGGAAAGCACGTTAAGCCGTTGGTCCCGGCTGTCATTCGTGGATCTTTGACAGTCGTTATGAGTCGTCAGAAGCCCGAAAGTCTGACAACCAGTCTTACCAAGAGGTATCGTATTACCCAGTTAATGGGTTGTGGAGGTCAGATAGGCAGTCGCTCCATGTAAAATACTGGTATTCAGCTGCATCCGGTTAGACTGGAAGCCGACCCCAACATAGTTGGGAAAAGGCTAGGCAGATTGATTGAATTTCTCAGTAGCAGCCCGAAGTCTGGATTTGGTTACTCTGTACTAAGTTTTCCTATGGAAAAAACCAAGGACCAGCAAGCAGACACGCAGATTTGCTGGCTTCATCGTCAACCCTCACGTTTTCCCAACTATGTTGGGGTCGGCTTCCAGTCTAACCGGATGCAGCTGAGTACCAGTATTTTATATGGAGCGACTGCTTATCTGCAGTTATTAATACCTAACACAAACAAGGTAGCCCTTGGTAAGACTACTTGTCAGACTTATGGGCTCGGCAGAATCGTGGACTTCCTTTATTTACTAAAATAATCACTTACATTGGGACAGAAATCTCGGAGAATTCGATTCGTGCAAGCTACAAATGCGAGGCGGACTCGAACACAAAGGGTTCCGTAATGCCGGTACAATATTTAGCACTACCAAAATATTTTTATACGATTAAAACACGTTTCTTGTATTTAATTTTTAACTTTATTTTATTTTTAGGGTTCCGTACCTCAAAAGGAAAAAAAACGAACCTTTATAGGATCACCCATGTGTCCGTCTGTCTGTCTGGCCGTCTGTCATGTCATTAAGTTGAAATTTGGTACACATATAAACTTCTGTGACCCAACACGGACGGGTAAAGTAAAAAAATGAATTTTGAATCTGGGGGTCACTTTTGGGGGGCAAATAAGAAAATTTAAAAAAAAAAGTTTTGCAAACTATACCGTGTGACATATTAAATGAAAGGACTTACTATGAGGGTCTCAAATATATTTTTTTTTTATAATTTTAAAATGCTTTTTTTAAAGTTATTTAAGAAAATAGACGAAAATTTACCACTCAGTAGTTTCGGAGATAAGGGGGGGGGAATAATAATAAGTAATAAGTTTAATAATATAACTACTTATTATATTATTAAACTTATTACTTATTATTATTCCCCCCCCCCTTATCTCCGAAACTACTGAGTCAAAAATTTAAAAAAAAAAAATCAGAAAATAGTTCTTTACCTGTAGAGTAATCTACAGGTAAAGAACTATTTTCTGAATTTTTGATTTGCCTGTAAAGGCAAATCTATAAGAAGTTTGTGGTCATAAAATAACATGGTAAGTCTCTCAAATTGTGAGTACAAACTTACATTTACACTTGGAATCTATAGGAGAACATGTTTTTCAACTACAAGGTTTAGTTTGTTCTGAGAATAAATTCATCCCAATTACGGAACCTTTCATTGTGCGTGGTCCTACATGCACTTGGCCGGGTTTTTATTGTACACACTCTGTGAAAAGTTCCATTGTCTATACCTATTACGGTTCAAAAGAATACAGCCCTGTGACCAAAGAGAATTAAACCACTTGAGAGCTGATAGACCGATTTCGTCTAGGCACACGACTCACCATTGTGGGCCGGGGACGAAGAAAATACAGCGGTTGTGATTGGCCGATGCAACAATGTCAGGACGAATCTTCCAAACATAGACATGTCAGTTTTGCAAGAATAATATCGATATTGATAAAATCGACTTTTATTAATCCTACATCTTTTAAACTATACTGATAGGGTGACAACTGGGTGCAAATGAAACACTAACGTATCTAACATTTCAATAAATCGACTGAAAGTATGTCTAATAAAAATAATAGCAATGTCGGAAAGAATAACAAATTCTCGTAAATGAAATTCAAATTCAAATAATTTATTATTATTATTTATTTACTTAAATCTTACCAACACCTACCATTACAGATCTGCGATCCAATGCGATAGAGTGGCCGACATTCAACATCCTTAAATGCTAAATCCTTAATCTACATCCTATAAAATTACTATTAATTATTGTGCTATTACGATTTAAAAATCACAAACAGGTCATTATGTAAAAAGCTAGCTGGAGTCGACATTTCCTAACTGACTACTATTTTGAAGTTGTCACAACATTGCAGCATTAGTACAGATAGAAAGGGACAGACGTATTGACAATACCCTAGTGAGAGAAAGGGACTTTTCAAAAAGACATCAGCGCGTTATACTAGAAGGGGAAATTATTAATCGCATATCAGAAAAATATTAAATGGGTAGTATTTAAATGCACATCAAAAATTACCAACTTTTCCCAACAGAATACGTACATCAAAAATAATGTGTGCACATCAAAATTTGCACGTATAGTAATCATTATTATACATCAATTTTTGTCCAAAGTTACAACAAAAATATTAATTACATATCAAAAATACTAACTGTTCTTCAAGAATAATAAATGCGCATCTAAAAAACTTATTATTTCACTACTAGTTAACTAACTGAATATCAAAAATTGTACAAATAATAATTATTGGGCACTCCGAGGTTAGGTTTGGATAGGTTCCTTTAAACCCTGCAGACAGAAATAGGAGCCCCGCGCAGCGGGGCTCCGTCGACCTGACGTTAAGTTTAATTTATTTAAACGTGCAAATTTACATAAACAGTATTTTTGATGTACGTATTCTGTTGGGAAAAGTTGGTAATTTTTGATGTGCGTTTAAATAGGTACTACCCTACTAGAAGCAACCAGGTTAGCTTGAGCCCTGTAACTGTTCATAATATTATTAAATAATAAATTTTACTTACCGTTGAAAAGTTATGCCATCTTCTCATACCTTTTTAACCGACGAAAAAAAAGGAGGAGGTTCTCAATTCGACACGTATATATTTTTTTTTTTTTTGTGTATGACCACGCATAACTTTTTACAGAGTCGTCCGATTTGAAAAAAAATTATTTTATTCGAGAGGGTATACATCAAAGTTGGTCCCATATAAAATTGATTAACTTTGCTTGTGTAGTTTTTGAGTTAGCTTCAATAATACGTATTTTTTCTCCACTTTTATACGGATGATGTTCTAGTTTGTTTTGCAGGTAGTGATATTAGAATTTGTGTGGGGTAGGTACCACAACTAAAAAGTGAAAAATAATAACTTTTTTACAAAAAAATACAACCGACTTCCAAAAACAATACTACAAAGTGAAAAATAACTTTCATTTCGAAAATCGGTGGCAAAAAACGAAAATACATTTAACCAGACACAGACTTCGGAAATTAAAGTTATTTTTCACTTTGTAATATTGTTTTTGGAAGTCGGTTGACTTTTTTTGTAAAAAGTTTTTAATTGAACAAGAACTCATAATTGTTTTTTTAGAAGCAGAAAATAATGTTTTAAAAGGTATCAAAATAACTATAGTGTCTCATTGGCACCCTTTGCGTACGGAACCCTAGAAACGCGACAAATCTAGAGCTCATCTTTTGAAGTCTGTAATAAAAACTCGAGACACGAACCCATTGTAAACTTTCAACAATTAAATAACGCTGAACGTTAAAGCCATCCTTATAAAAAAACATTCTTTTCAAATCTACTCTGAATAAGTAAGTGTGTGGGTTGAATATAAAATGAAGAAGAAATTCCAAGATGGCGGATTTGAACGATCGGAATTTGACAGTCAGGGTCACCGTCTAGAAAATAAACTCAAACTCATAGCATTTATTTCAAATAAGCAGTACGTTTGTACTCCAATCATAAGTTGTGATGTATCTCTATATAATTTTCTGTGTGTACATAAATGGTAAAATAAATAAATACGTAAACAAATAAACCAATTACATGCATTTTTGAATTTCCAAGGGGTCGGTCAGTCAGAAAGATGAAGCTAGTTGCCAATTCCAAAGCGTCCCTATGGAGAAAAACGGACAAGGAACTCCACGGACACTCTTTTAAATCAAAATATTTTTTTACAAAATATTGGTTACATCGTTCATGTTGAAAATATACATGTGAGAACAATGTAGAAAGACGTGCACGTTAAAAAGCGTCCGTAATAAAAAGATAAAAACAACTAAATTAAAAATAAGCCGTGGCAGCTAAGAGACGACCAGTCCCAACTGACGGCGCCCGTTCACGAACATGACGCATGGATCAGCACAACCATTTTGAAGGGAACTTAATGATCCAACACACACGCCACCACCAGCGAGACATTTGAGTGAGCATGACATACTCTCAACCGCCAGGGCACACTCAAGTCAGTGAAAGACGTACCCAGTAAAAGGTAGCTTAATAGTAGCTACATAGTGCTCACACATGTGCTATGCAATTATATAACACTGAGAGATTATTTAAACAATGCAAATAAAGTTTTCTCTCTTCTTAATCTTCAGCAGCTCCAACAATATTTTCGAATGCTAATAATAATAAGTAAGTTTATTTTCGGTAAATAGAAAACAAAAAAAAAAATCCGACTGCGAAAAAGTGAATTAAAAAGATGGAAGCAAGATGACCTATTTCTGTATCCAAATAATCTCATGTAAAGACGTACATTGCCTCCGAGCGCGACTGCATGTGATTGTTTGGATCAGCTGCTCTCTACATTTTGACGAGTTTAATGTAGAAAAATGTACTGAACACAGGAGGATGCGCTGTGGTAGCCCGGGAAATTCAAGTTTTCTTGCGTTTTATGCAATTTGCAGGTCCGTGTCAGGTTGTATCTTGATCAAAATATGATACGCGGCAATAAAACATAAGTATGCATTAACATAATACATCTCTCTAAGTTAGAATTCGTGCAGAGTCGTTAGATTTCGTTCGTTCGACGAATCTGCACGAAATCCAACATATAGGAATGTATTCGTGATTTACATGGTTAAAATTGTATAAATACATATGTTTTATTGCCGCGTATCATATTTTGATCAAGTTACAACCTGACAGGGCCCTGCGAATTGCATAAAACCTAAAAAAATAAATTTCGCGGGCTACCACAGCACATCCCCCCCATCATCCCCATGGTGTTTTACCAATAACCCTGTATAGAGTAATCAGTATTCCGTGAAACCAATTGGTTAGCTATTACGGTTCTGAAGATGCAGCTCTGTGACAGATACTCAGATAGACAGACAATGTAGCCTTAGTAGTAGGATTCCATACCATTTGGGTAGGACGGTAACCGACTTTTAATGATTTTAAACTGAAGATCACGTCTAAAAGACTGCTGTTGATAATTTGGAAAACATATTTATGTTAAATTAGAGCATTTTCTTAATCTTAGTATGTGAATATTTTTTGATTACGATTTTAATACATAGTGTAATTAATTTGTAAAGTTAGGTATAACGCGGCGACGAAATTGGGGCGTTGTCGCCGCTCGAGAGCAGTCAGGTTCAAAGAGGTGGCACGCATAACATGCGCGCTTTAATGGGAGGACGTGCGGTCGTGTGAACGGCCGCACTTGGTAATGGGGCCCGCTAGGCAGGGCGGGCTGATACCAGTCGGGGGTGCGGTGAATGTACAAGTATCTCCCGGGCCCCTGACTCATGGTGCTAGAAGGAACAGTAAGGTTTTAGGCGGTAGAAGTCCGACATAACCCTCCGTTGTTCCCAGACGAAGGGTATCCATGAGAATTTCCCCACGAGAAAAAAAAATGGTACAACGCGGATAAAAAAACTGAGAATCACGTAAAAACTATCAAGCGTATTTTTATTAAACTTTTTAAAGATAATTAAATTATTTATCTTTTAGTACGTGTATATATGTTTTATGTACATACAATAAATTAATAATGCATCTAACTTGGGACAGCGCTCCTTGATGGGCGAGTCCTATTACTGGGACGCACGACGCGTTGCTCAGCACATAACACGCAAGCAAACCACGCAAGGCCGTTGGCATATCTGCGTCTTAAGGCCCTACCTTGAAAATAAATAGTAGTGTGATGGGCGTGGCTTATTTTCCCCGCACGCGGGGTATGGCAGTTCCACCTTCCGTGGTCGGTCGGTCGCAGCCACAAACTTATCTGAACCAGAGCTCAAAACTGGAACTAACGATATCACTGACCGGAATTTAAAAACGTTACTTAGGTACTTAGCATGGGCTTTGGCTAAGCATTATTTTTGTCATTGGTGCCGATTCTGTTGTACACCGAACTAAACTAACTAAACTATCACTAAAATTCCTTACTTTTTGCTATGAGAATCTTAGAGCTATTCTGCAAAAAAAAACCTCTAAATTTAATAACAATTTTGACACAACTAAAATCGAGTTTGACAATCGTGACTCCGCGTGGTATAGTGCCTGTAGTATATTTGACCTGGTGGCTTTAATTGGAACTAACGAAATCACCATGAAGTGACAGGCTTGTCATATTTTGTTCACCGACATCGCTGTCGTTACCGGGTCAAATATCTTTTAGAGCTGGAGGGGCGCAGGGAGGAGGCAGCTTCAACGTGTTTTATATGGAATGTAGGTACCTTTTTTTTTGGTATCTTTTTTTTTGGTACCTTTTTTTTTGGTACCTTTTTTTTTTGGTACCTACATGTTGAGTCATAGGGGTTTATGGATTTCATAAAGGGGGCCAAATTTTCATTATTTTTGCGATAGGATGAGTCCTATCGCAAAACGGTGAGCCGTTTTCGAGATATATGCAAAAGAAAAGAAAAAAATACACTACTGTTTTTGCATCCGAAGTCAAGGTCTCGGTGTGAATTTTAGTTCATGTCAACTAATTTTATTCCACACCTTTTTAATCGCGATTAAACATAGTCTGATTTAGTTTGACAATTAAAATTTTAGCTGAAAACAGTCAAATTCAGAATAGCAAAATTGCCATTTTCACTAAACTAATTACTCCGTACAATCTTAGTCCTGTCAAACTAAAATATAGTTAAGTTGTGTCACTTTAGTCAATTTCAGAATGGGAAATCGTCGATTGACAGGAATAAACTAAATTTTAGTGATTTTTAGTCTAGTTTAGTGGCATTTGTGACAAGAGAATCGGCACCACTGTCGCACAATTGTCAAACTAAAAATGCAAGATAAAGACGGAAACATATCTAAGAAAAAGTGCGTGCTAAGTTACGTCAATATATCTCGGTCTATGAAATTTTTGCACATAGCGAACCGTCGAGTAGCAAATAATACAAAATATTTAACAACAACATAAAATAACATAATACCAACAACAAAATAAAGCTGAGCCCCTCAAAATAAAACAAGAACCCAAGGAATAGTACAGTCTAAACTCGCTCTAAGGAAATAAATTAAAATATTAACAAACAAATACAAATCGCTCCTCTTGTAAAACACCTGAGCGTTGTTGAATGTTATGAATTAATAGCCGCCATCTTGTGGATTTGCTTTTATTTTGTTTATCCGCACGGTGTAATTCTAAGAAGGCTTATACAGGGTTGGGAATATTATTATGAACGTCGAATGGAGAAGATTATAATTGAAGACTAGCTTTTACCCGAGGCTTGGCCCGCGTGGAGGTCGGCAACTAACCCCAGGGGGACGTACTACCGGGATAAAAAGTATCCTATGTACTAATCCAGGTTATGGTCTACCCATGTGCCAAATTTCATCCAAATCCGAATATAAAAATGCTACTCGTCGGAAATCACCTACTTTCCGCACTTGTTGCATAAATAACTGTTTTATTTTTCCACTACTGCCAGTAGGTGTACCGTAGACAGAGAATGCAATAGACACCTACAAAGCGTGTCGCAGAAAAAGACAAAAAAAAATACGTCACTTTATCTAGGGTTACCGTGTGAGGAAAAATTTACCCCACAATGTGTGGTTAAAATTATTAATTAGTATGTAAGAGAAAGCTTGAAAGTGACACTTATAAATCGATTATCAATATCATCGGTATAGGTATAGATATGTGATACCGAGGAATAATAAAGGTGTATGGAAGGACATGCTGGCGAACTCAAATAAATTGCGATGAGGACAGGAGGGTGACGATGGATAGCGGTGATGTGATTCTAAATACCTACCATTTGTAATGTGATATTAGGACATACAGTCTGGCAAAAAAGAGTTGAACATACATTATAAAATATTAACTTTAATAACCATTTTTCTGACAGAACTTTAGATATTCTTATTAATTTTAAATCAATCTATTCGTTTTCATGCACATTTATTGTCTGATAAAGCACGGACTAAGGCAACACTGACAAAGATTAAAAATTAGTTCCGTTTCTAGACGTTTTTGCCAGACTATATGTTCTGGATTTGTGAGTTAATAATAATACAACATGTTTATTTATAATTGCTTTTATTGATTTTACACATTATTGTCCTTTAAATAAAACAAGCTTCGTATGAATGTTTCTAATTTTTTGCTTGGGTTCAAATCCTTTTGTTGCGTGATGTATACGCAGTTCAAAATAATGCATGGAGATTGCCTTGATAAGTAAAACTTTGTGGTTTCCAATAAAAGGTTGACTTTCAAAATGATTGGTCGTAAATACATCCTGGCACCGTTTGAAAGTTGCTAAAATAAGTTTAGACAAAAGATTTTTTTCGGAAAAGAATGAGATTCCTCCATGTGAATTAATCCTAAATATTCTTTCTGCGATCGTACATACTTTAATTACATCGGGTGAAGGATAAATAAGGCCACCCTTATCTTTTTTAAATATAAGACCCAAATATTTGTCGCTAATAAGAGCTAGCAGACAATCATCACATTTTATAGCTTTTCCTAATTTCCTAACAACAAACCCACCGATATATGAAATTATTTCTTCAATATAGATTGTCAATTTTGAGGGGTTAAAAATATACTCGTGGTCATCATCGACAAAGAAATTATTATTAGCGGGAAAATCTATAATCGAGTCTTCGACATCTTGAGTGCAGTACATATTAATTTTACGTTCATATCGAACTTCTGTGTGCGTTAAAATTTTTATATCCTCTAGAGGTATACAGTTTCCCGACTCAATGCCTTTTATTTCCCCGTGTATCACTAGTCTTTTGTAGGCACTTTGAAATTGAAAGGCTGTTGGATTGTTGTTATAGCCGCCTTTCGATCGGATCGAGCTGAAAAAGCACTCCAAGTGATCTTGGCTAAGTTTGTACACAGGTAAAAATTTAAGTTTGCCCGTCACTATGATGTCAGCATACATCTTTTTAAGACTTTGTATACATATCAAGAAACCAATGAATCCAACTTTCCTATTTGTTTGCAGTATTGGGTTTCCCTCTAATTTCAGTCCTCTGATGTAGGTATCCATTACATTGATAAAGTCTAGTATGCTATCGCCATTTTTACTATTAATAGGTTTTTTAAAACCATACATATTCAGATTCCGACTATTAAAAATATCAAATAAGTTGTTAATTTTTCTTATAAAATCAACAGTATCATCAGAACCCGAAAATTCAATTGTTTGTCACAGAATTCTATCGCATCTGCCACGGAATTACTCAATGTTTGTGCCGCCAACTTAACTTTCATTATTTGTTTTGAAAAGTTAATATGCTGATTTTTAAGACGATTAGCAAGATGGAGACCCTCCTTTTCTTGCAGATTATGAAGCAATTCGATAAAATGCCATGAAATGATTCCACCATGCATGTTTGTTAATTCATTTTTCTGGCCTAGTGTGTTTCTCAAAAGTTTTAGCATATGCGCTGGATCTGGAAAAATAACGACGTGCTGTTTATCAGCTACAAAATATGAAGTTATATTTTTCAGATCATCGAAATTGCAACCTAAGCTTTTTGCCATCGAAAAGTTGGCTGGACAACCATCAAAAGTTAGGGAGACTATATTAACACCACAATCTACTAACAAACTCAGACATTGTTTCATCAATGTTGCCTTTTGTTCGCCAGTACAGCCGTTAATAAAAAAATAACCGATAGGCATCTTCCATCCACTATTTATAAACGTTACCATAAACACCAACGCCTCCCGAGCTTCAGCTATATTATGACCATCCAAAGCTTCCCCATAGTTCACCAGACCTACACACTTCTTTCCGTCCCACTGGACGTGCCTCCTAATAGCCATCTCATCCATGCATACTGCACAATACAATTCGGTTTTTTTGTCCTTTGCCACCAATTTAATGCATTCTAATGATTCTGTTGTAAAACCTGGGTTTGCATCTACACTTTTGTACCATGTAGTAAGTGTGGATGGATGAGGCAGACAAGTATTAAATTGTTGTCGTACATACTTGTAAGCCCGAGGACTTATAAATTGCAAGCAAAGAGCGAATTTGCGTAAAGATGGTGAATATTTTCTACCACCAGAAACCGGGTTCAACATTTTTTTCAAGAAGTCTCTATTGGCAGGGTCAATAGATTCTAATAAATCCCCATCTTCTTCACTTATCAAAGACTTTGTTTTAAGTTCCGCAATCACATTTTCTAATTTAGCGACTTTTTTCGTTAAACGTCTACTTTTTTCTCTAAGAGCCTTTAATTTTTTCAGTCGTTCGGATGATAGTTTTTCTGCGTTTTTCCATTTTTTTCGCAAAGTTTGAGGAGAGTACTCTGGAGTCTTGTCCTAAAATCAAAACAAACTGTTTAATAACCATAACTTTGTTAAGACACAATATTGTTTTGTTTGTAATACTTACTATTGATGGTGGTTTAAAAATTGGAGGGTATGCTATTACAACTGGCTTTTGACCACTAGTCGACGGCAGTAAGGCAACAGCAGGCTCAATCTGGAATCATGCGATTTGTATGTTGTTAAAATCTGCCACACAACATCTCTCGTTCAAACTTCTTCATCATCATCATTTCAGCTGAAATACGTCCACTGCTGGACATAGGCCTCCCCTAAGCACCGCCAAATCAAACGGCTTGATAATAAATAAACGTACCAAGATAATTACGAAGGTAATTTATCTTAATACTGTAGAATTAAAAATTATACATACATAACATGTACCAAATAATAATTATACCAAATTCTGTATTTATTCGGGGGAAAATAGTATTATTTTCCCAATACAAAACAAATTAATACAGTATTTCATTACAATTTCTATGTACTTGTACATTATAAATTATTATATTATGCTGTAATTACCAGAATTTTTTTAAATTACAATTTCTATATACTTGTATATATATATTTTTTTAAGATTGTTAGATTTTAAATGATGTAAATATTCATGGATACTTACCAGAATGCTTAAATTATTTTCAATTTCCATAATTGGTTCTTCATGTAAACTGATGGAGGAAAATGGTGGATTACAGGCCTTTGTTTCCTAAAACAAGTTAATTATCTTTAAAGAAGACACATAATAGGTGTAGGAAGATGTTGTTTACAGTAAAAGGTATTTTAAGTTCTTGAACAATATTAAACCTTGAATCGCGTTCAGATTTAAGAGAAGCCTGTCTCAGTATTTGCTCATAAAATATGTATACAAAATAATAGTTTGCAACACGTAGTACTTTTAAAAATAATAAACTTAAATAACAATCTTATAAAACCTGGATCGAAACTTAATATAACTGAATATTTACCAGAATAGGTACAGCATAAGGTAATAGCAGTGTAAGTTTCTTTTTTTTTATTAATAATTTTTTCTCAAAATGTCTGCTACATATTTTTGATGACGGTTTTGGTGTCCAATCTGTTCGTCCTGTAGCTACAATCCAATTCCGACGTAAATTATCATGTTCGGGAAAACTGCAACAAGCCATTAAATCTAATACAAACTGCATGATACATATTTCCCAGAATAGTGGGTAATAATGTATAGAAAAATTGGCAACACCAAAGTTCTTAGGTTAGAATTTAATAATTGTTATTTTTGTGCTTTTTATTGATTAATTTACGTCTAAGTTACACTATACATTATGTTTACACACATTAAAATGTTATTGAACGCCTATTACTTGATAAAGAGTGTTATACTTACGAATGAAAAGACAAGTCCGGCATTTTCGTTCCACTATCACTTTTACACCCTAAAACGCTACACCGCACCATGTTTTTTTTTTGAAAATTGTTGAAATATTAAGTAAATTGTTCACAACAATCTATAATGTAAATTACTTAGCCTAAAGCACTTAAAAACTGGTTTTTATAAGAAGACGATAGCTAGCTGCACGTTAACTGTCAAACTTTGTTTAGCAAACTAGTGTGCTAACCTTGAAAAACGAGACACGGGCCGTGAAACAAAAAATGTCATCGTTCTGTTTCATTTCTTTACACGAAATCGGCGTAAGTTGCTCTTTTTCTTGTGTGAATGCGATAAAAGATATAAATTTGTCTATTGCATTCTCTGTCTACGAGGTGTACACTTTATTTTTGTGACACTTATAGGAGTTATCTGAAAGACTTGATTAGTTAGTACACTCACAACAACACATATTTTTTTTAAAAAAATCAGCTGTCCAATAGAAAACTTCAATACCTACTCGACGCAAATGTATGGCATGGGATAGCTGATAATTTTTTCGCAATTACGATGTTGGTCCCATGTAGAAAGTTGTTTAGTTTGATGGTCTGTACCACACCTATCTGGTACACCCTGTATCCTATCCTAACTAATATTCCAACTACTTTACTCCATTTACAATAAAATTAGACATTTAAACAAATCTTTTTTACAGTCCGTTCAACCGATTTTGACTTCTATTCCGTAGGCTTAAGGATGGCATTAAAGGCAAAAAAATGCTTACAATACGAACTGTTTACTGCAGCTGCAATTTGTCATGCCACCAACGCAATAGAAGTCAAAATCAGTTGAACGGAGTGTAAAAAAGGCTTGTTTAAATATCTAAGTCCGTCTGTCAAGCTCAAGACCCTTTTTCTCAGGAAAGCGTGGAGGTATCAAGTTGAAATTAATATCAAATATGCAAGTCTCCAATGGAGTTGTAAAAAAATCTAACTTCTAAGTCAACGCAATAAAAAATGCGGCCATTTATGCGACATATTATGATACTCGCAAATAAATCAAAACCTTTATGTAGGGTACTTGCCGTTATCCTAGAATCATGAAATTTGGCAAGAAGCAAGGTCTCACAGCACAAGCAAAGGAAAAAGTCCGAAAATTGTTAATTTGTAATTCTATCACATACAAATGCTTTTTTTTTGGGATACATTGTTTTCAACTACGGTGCCATTCATTATGCGTGGTCCGACGCGAACTTGGCCGGTTTTTTATTATTACTTAAGAAACAAGAGATTTTTATTATTCCTTGAAAAAAGCAGGCAAAGTTTTCTCTAAAATAGGGCAAAGATATAGATGAACATCCAGAAAATAAGCGATCACTTGAACACAGCATTAGAACTGCGAAAACAGCTCTTACTTCTTTGAAATAAAGGCCCTATTATATTCAAGAACCTAGCTTGTTCCTATGATGAATGTAACAATAAACATTCTTATTTTTGCAGGTTCATTAGTAGTTACATCAAGTGCAACCATAGAGCATGCGTCATCCCATCACGACGTGTCACAGCATGGAGACAGCATACCACAGAAGAAACATCAGAATACTATTGTTCCTTTTGGAATACAGGTATTAAAACAAACTGCTCCGACTTTCGGTACCACGGGTCGCTTGTCCGAGGGAATGGCGAAGTAGACCAAGTCGTAACGCACCGGATCAACTCAGGATGGATGAAATGGCGACAGGTTACAGGAACAACTTGCGATCCACGGATGCCCTCAAGTTAAAGGGGAAAATTTACAAGTCCGTGATAGGGCCTGTCGTACTTTATGGATCGGAATGCTAGGCAGTGAAAAAGAAGGATGAAAAATGATTGCATGCAGCGGAGATGAGAAGGTTGAGATGGATGTGTGGAGTGACGAGAATGGATAGAGTATGAAATGAGTATATAAGAGGAAGTTTGAAAGTGGCGCCAGTGATAGAAAAGTTGAAAGAAAATCGTTCGGCTTGGTGTCGGCCATGTGATGAGGAGGGACGAAATGCATGTGACTAAAAGAGTGATGAATATACATGTACATGGATGGAGAGGCAAAAGAAGGCCAAAGAAAAGATGGATGGATTGTGTGAGGAATGATATGAAATAGAAGGGAGTGAATGATAGCGGGACAGTTGACGGGGGAGAATGGAAGAAGAAAACGTGTTGCGCCGACCCCAAGTAACATGGGATAAGGGCAGGAAGATGATGAATTTAACATAACATACAATCAATCTCTGCCTATCCTTTTCCCTACTTTGTTGGGGTCGGCTTCCAGTCTGACCGGATGCAGCTTAATACCAGTATTTTACATGGATCGAATGCCTAGCTGACCTCCACAACCCAATAAGATAACGTACATACATAAGCTCATGCCTTCTTCCCATGGCGGTAGGCAGAAACTACAGAACGCCACCTGTTACGAATTAAAAAGAGATTTGGTCAGGCGACTAACAAAAGGTATTCACAAGGCAAATGTGAGTGGGAGCGCTGGGAGTGGACGCCCTAGGAAGACATATAGTGACCTTATTGGTGATGTTCTTCAAAAAGGTCAGGTGCGTAGTACTCGCAACCGGCGTGCGTGTATGATCAGATGTGTGAATGTAAACTAGGCAAAAGGAGAAAAAGAAAAGTATAGTAATTCATCTTGTACTATCTACATTTATTTTGTAAGAAGAGGGGAGTGTTTACAAAGTAGTATTTGACTTTCATCAGAAAAAACAAAAGCTAGTCACCATCATCATTCTCCTGCCATTATCCCAATCTAATATATTTGGGGTCGACGCAACATGACCTTTTCTTCCATACTTCTCTATTAGTCGTCTCCTCGGTATTCACCCCCTTACTAGCCATATTATCTTTCACACAATCCATCCATCGTTTCTTTGGTCTTCCCCTACTCTTATAGCCCTTGAATACTCAAAACTTTCCTCACTACATTTTCTTTAGTCAAAAAACAAAAGCTAGTAAAAAGTATTATATCCACAAATCCTCCCAATTTTTTTCAGATACCAGGACATGTACTATCCACACAAGATGTCGCCTGCATTTCAGCAGACTCGAACATCTTTGAAATTATGAACAAAGCTCAAGAAACGTGCAACGGTACAGACATGAGATGCACTTTCTACCATTTTGTGAACCATGGATATCAAAATATTGGAACCTTAGATGTTGACAAAAATTTATTTAATGATTTGTTGATGAAATTTGATAACTGGCTATTGACTGCTGAAAATATCGAGAAAAATAATGTGCCGTTAGATGGGAAAACAAAAGAAGATAGTTCTTTAGACACGGAATCGAATTCGAATGCCAGTGAAACAGAAAGGTTATATAAAAAACAAGGTGTACGTATTGATAAAGCAGATCATAATACCAACGAATCTGATGATGATAAAATAGTAAATACTCATCATATAAATTTTTTTAATGAAACACATAATAGAACTCATCATCATAAATTGAAAAACGGAAACCATATTACACTAATTCCAGAGTATAATAATGGCCATAGATATTTTGAGGTTTTCCTTCCAAAAGACAAAGAGACGGGAAAACCAAGAACAATATACGTTGAAGTTGATAAGGATAAAAACGAATTTGTACTATTAGATGAGGAAATTGATAAAAAGCTCAATGGTGTTAAGCCTATTAGAATTGAATTAGATGAGCTTTCTGAAATTGCTGATACGGCTTTTAGTAATATACCAAAATCTTTAAATCATATACAAAATATTTACAGCTCAAATGATGATGACAGAATTATAACAGGCAATATAAATACACATTCTGCAATAAATAAAGTTACAACAAACTTAGATACAGATGTAGAAGAACCTACGCCAAATACTTTAAATTCGTCTGTTTGTAATTCTGATATTTGTAACATTCATGCTAATCAGCAACTAATTCCAGACAACATGACAGGAAATGTTAAGAAAATTCTAAATGTCAGTAAGAATCTTGTAGTACCTAACATATACATAAACCAAGCACAATTTTATGTAGAGTCGCAGATAGATAATACAACAGATGAAATAGCAAATAATCATTTGGGATTCCTAGAAAGTACTAATGAGACAGATATATATCAAACTGGTTTTTATAAAGAGACACCTCTAGATACTACAGAATTTAATGAAAATAATACTAGCATTAATCTTGACTTAGATAATATAGAATATTCTCTCGAAAATTTTGACATACCTTGCGAAAATGACTATGATAATTCTACAGAAAATTATGAACTAACTGCAAAAGATGAAAATCTAACTTTCGATGATGATTCTTTTATTGAACTAGAAGAAAACAATGATACTTCTATCGATATTGACTTAGATGACACTCATGATTTCTCATCGTCAAATAAACTACATCTAAATGAACCTATTTTGCAAGTTGAAAAGCCTATGCAAGAGAATAATCTGAAATCATTTCCGTACATTTATACTGAACCTAAATTAGCCTCATCTCTGACTGCTGGGATTTCAAAACTAGACGAAATTTCTTCTGAAAATCGACAAGGATCAACAGACCTACAAGATCATTCTGAGGTGCCAAGTACACTATTACCACCATACACCGCTGTCCCAATTTTTGAAAAAGACTTAGTAAAAGTATTGGAAAAAGACGGTAATTTACAGTCGTCTTTTCCAGCATACGCTACTTTAGATTTTTCTGCAGGTAGTTCTCAAAATACTCCTTTGAATTCTGACATTGCACATACAAGTATATCTTCTGTTAATTCTCCATTGAAATCTGATTTTGGACATCAAACTACTGGACATAAAATATCAACAATATTTCCAACACCACCTGTTGAATGTGTTGTAAGGCTCATCAAAGGTTCTAAATATTCACCTCTCAATTTTGGGTTTAGCTGGCTACCTTCTCATTCACGTATTGAAGAACTTCGATTGCCAAGTGCTGTGAACTCTTCACCGAAAGAATTAATTATGTCATTACCATCATCGTTAGATAACACTACACCAGTTGAAGAACCAAGATTATTTCAAAATGTACCCTCACTCAGTGTCGATATTCAAGAACCATCTTTAACTATAGAGCCGTATCATTTAGATGCAGAAACAATAATGCCACCAAAACCTATATTACCATCAAAACTAGGTGTACCAAATCACAATACCGATTTTGATAGATTACATACAACTTATCCATTAAGTGAAACTCCTCTATCAGTAATGCCTTACAAAACAAAAGATGTAGTATACTCACCTTGTCCTATTCAACAAGTTTCATCTTATTTACAGCCAACAAAACCTAATCTGATGGACTTAGGCTTAATCAAATATTTACCTTTTGACAATAACTCAAAGGAAACAATGATTCCGTGTTCACCATGTAAAAACAGATATCCTTACACTACCATTCCTTACTTTTTAAACCCATACTTAAAACCACAGTATTTGGAACCATTAATGCCTGTAGCTCCTTTACAACCAGCCTCTGAAATTCCAACATTAGATTCATTACCTATCGCTTTAGACCAAAGTTATCCATATATAAAGGGAGACTATCCACGAGAAACGAAACCAATATCAGTCCTACCTAACACTGCATTTCCACCTTTATACTCACCGTTACCAGGGCCGGGTTTCGTACCCAATACCTTACCGTGTCAAAATCTATGGAACAATATTCCATATTTACCAAGTACCATCTTATCTGACCAAAATATAAGAAACTTTCCACCTATTGTTAATAATTATTTAACACCATCTGCTGCTCTAGAGCAAAATCAAATTATTAAACCATTATTATCAAAAGCAGTCCCTAACCAGCCCTGTCCAGTTAAAAATATTTTAGAAATGACATCACCAAGCTACGCACCCTTCTCACCAGTTTACACATCACCAATTCAAATGGATGGTCCGTCATTGGCCTTGGAACGTGATTTACAAAGTCTTTCATTAAAATATGGTATACCTCTATCAAAAATCTTCAACTCTTTAGAGAAAGAAATCATTGATGTTCATAGCAAAACTTGTTCACCAACTTTCGAGGTACCTTATTCAAACTTAATACATGATAGTTCTCTAATAAATAAACCTATATTTTCAAAAACAAATGCCGTTCTCGATGATGAAAGCAGAAGCGGTTATGAGGAGTTACTTTTAGAAACAGATCATTCTGACTTGGTTCCTTTAGACTCTTCTCTCATAGGACCTCACTTAGAAATAGAAAGTTCACTGATGCCAGAATCAAATGACTCCCAAAATTACACTGTTTTATCAGACACTATCTCTGAAAATATACCAACAACAGTAATACATGATAGTTCTCTCATTGGTCCACATTTGTCCTCATTATCTACTAGTAATTTTATGCTCAGTGATGAAAGCAGAGTTGCAAATGAGATGGTTATATCAGAATCAGATATTTCCAACTTGATACCAATAAATTCATCTCTAATAGGCCCTTATTTAAAAATAGGAAGCCCACCAATAGTACTAGATGCTATTGATTCCCAAGGTGACATTAATAAATCACATACCGAAGTACCAGTTACAATATCATCACAAACCGAACCAAAACTTAACATTCAAAATCATCCTATAAACGTGTTACTAGACAGTTCGTTAATAGGTTCACATTTACCATCATTAGCTCCGGTTAAACCGTTACTCAGTGATGAACTCCAAACCATCAACGACATGATCCCCCTAGAAACCGATCTTACTGACTTGACACCTTTAGATTCATCTATTATAGACACACAAGAAGATTTTGTAAATAAACTTCAACAGTTAGAAATCTTACAGCATGAAAAAACAGCTGTAACATTATCTGCGGCTACTGTCAGTCCTGAGTTACATAAACCATCTGAATATTTGCCTGCAAACTTAGTGAAAGAAGGGTTACTATTAGAATCGGATTCTTCTCAAATGATACCGTTAGATTCCTCTCTCATTGGCCCTGAGCTTAAATTAGAAAGCTCACCAATTATAATAGATTCTCTAGGAGATAAAACTATACCACTTGTATCAAAAGAAAATCTCCAAAATATAGACAATAAAGTTGAAGAACTGGAAAGTATAATCTTACCTTCATCATTGTTACCAACGTTACTAAATAAACCAGTAAAAGCTGATTCAAACCTTAACATCATTACCCAAGAAACAAAATTGAATGAAAAACTTGACGAAACATCATTAGACAGTAATGTAGAACAACCATTCACAAATATTTCACTAATTCCATTCAAAGAAAAAGACTTTAAAATAGTTGAACCAATTCTTGAGTTACCATCACTTATAGATGATAGAAATATACCTTTACTAACAGAAGATTCTAGAACCATAGAATATAAATCAAAATTATCAGATATGACCCATGTAATTGATTCTGAAATTCAACTTGACAGCTCTTTAGTAGGTGCAAGCATATTTCACAAATTAGCACAACCAGAAATTTCTACATCCTTGGATTCTTCAATTCATCTTGATAGGTCTTTAATAGGTCCAAGTATACTACAGGAGATAGATTCTCGAGAAGTTTCACCAATCGTAGACTCCGTAAATCAGCTTCAAAGCTCTTTAGCAGCTACTACTATCAATCAGACCAAAAAGCCTTCAGAAATCTTGACATCCATCGATTTTTCAGTTCCACTTAAAAGTTCTTTAAAAGGTTCAACTGTACACCATGAAATAAATTCACAAGAAATTTCAACTGAATTCGATTCAGTTACACAACTTGATAACTCTTTAGTACCAAGTCTACATGAAACAAAAGAGTCTTCAGCAACGTCACACGTGTTTGGTTCTAAAATTCAACTTGATAGCTCTTTAAAAGGTCCAAGTTTACATCAAGAGACACTAGAAGTGTCACGTGCCTTTGCCTCTAAAGATCTTCTTGATAGTTCGTTAATAGGGCCAAATTTATCAACTATACCTTTCTCTAGCGATGAAATTAAAATGATAAATGAAGAGTTACAGCCAAAATCAGGTCTTGAAAATTTTGTTTCTTTGGATTCATCTCTCGTAGACCCTCATGTAGACTTTGAAAGTGACCTCGAACAGTCAGAAATCTCACGATACCAAAACCCAGAAACATCATTGTTAACAGTTATTAATCCTGGTGTATCTGAAACAACTGAATTACCCCGTGACTTAGTAGAAGGAATGTCACCGCTGGAACCAATTACTCTACCATCTACTGATCAACAAGAATTATTATCAAAATTTGCTAACGCAAATACAAAATCCCAGCTATTACCATCTGAGCTAAAACCATGTGACAAATTACTGTCATCAATAGCTAAAATATCATCAGATATTAGTTATGTGATGCCATCTTGTAAAGAGTTGCAAACATCAACTTTAAATACTATAGTAAATACTCCATTATCTTTACAAGATGAACTAGCTTCTAAGTTGTCTCCAATAACAATGACTTCCCCAGCACATGAATTGTCTCCTGTAGGACCTTTAGTACCCTGTCTTGAATCAAATAATTTTCCAACTCCAAAAACTTTGACTGAATTACCAACTTACGCTCAAGGAGTACCTCAAATAACTTTCACGCCTTATTCTCCATTTGTTCAAATGAAACCTTTCGTAGACCGTAATTGGCAAGTACCACAGACTCTCAATAATCAAAATATTCTTCAAACTTCACCTAGTTTTAGACCAGTAGTAGAAAATCCTTCCGTCCCTTTTTTTTCTAATGCATTAATACCATTAACATCAGAAGATTTCCAACCGTTATTAGATTTAGCTTCCCATAGTAATCTCTGCCCTCAATTATCCATTTCTAATATGTATACACCAGGCGGCGCCATTGCACCTTCATCAGAATGGACTACACCATCATATAATTTGCCACTAGATAAATATATTCCTTTACTACCAAAAAAGAACTCTCCTGTTCTTCCATCGAATTTAAAGTCTACAATTTCTAACTCGGAATACAACCCAATAGTAGTTGATGATAATTTAATGTCTCTTTTAGATGAAAATAGCTTTCAGTTGTTAAAAGATATGTCTGTTTTGCCTTTTAGTCAATTTTCTTTAGCACCTACTATTTCAATGTTTGAGGAAGGTGAAATTGTTTCACCATCATTATTAGATACCATACCAATAATAAAAACTGACTATATCAAAACAAGACCACTGTTACCTATTTCTATTACCAATTCATTGGTTCCATCATCAATCTACAACCCACAAGTTCACGTGTACAATCCGCAAAACATACCCTATATGATACAAACACCAAATATCTCACCATGCAATTTACAACCTTATTCCAATATACCATTGCACTCACAATTTTCTGAAATAATTGAACCAGCACCGAAATTAGTAACAGTACCTACTGAATCTCCGAAAGCGTTTTTACAGCAACTATTGTCAAAACCATGCGTAGAATCACCAATAAGTCTACCTAGTTCATCATTGGATACAATGTTACAATTGCCTACAGCTTCAAATGAATTAAACAGTGTCCCATGTCAATCACCACCAGAATATTTTACACCGATATCTCCTATATGTACAAACACATTGTCAAATGCATTTACAAATCCAATATTACCAATTTATGCTAGTCCATTATCAGTACCTTTCGCTAAACCAATTTCAACACCGAGTACTAGTTTACCATTAAATGTACCTTATGCAGATGGCCCACTGATACCTCTACCGTTGCCTATCAACCCTAACACAGCAAGACCACTTACGCCAATGTTTTCAAGTCCATTTATGCCTTTAAAAATAACACCAATATCAGACTATCCATATCCACCAACAGTAGCACAAAATAGACCAATGCCATCAGAAAATTCTTATAAGCCATTTCAAATTTATTCTAGTCCATATGTACCTTTTCATGCTAGTCCAATTCCAATAGACACGAGTCCTAGTTCAGCGAACATTATGAGTAAATTACCACCAGCTATGACAAGTCCGGTGACGCCAGTTTTCTATGAACCTCTATCAACACCATACTTTAGCCCCTTACCAAAAATATTAACTAATTTAGGATTATCAGCATATTCTGGTCCGTTGGCACCAATTTCTCTCAGTACATTGGCACCAGCTCCTACTGGTCTATTGTCACCTTCTTATCTCAGTCTCGATAGACCAGCATACAGTTATTCTTCTTTACCAGCCACTATTAATTCACAGACATGCCCTTCAAATCTTCTTACACCAGCTTACATAACTCCAATATCACCAGCGAGTTCTAGTGTTTTGTCATATAATACACGTTTATCATTAAATCCTAAAATCACAACACTACCATTAAAATCAAGATTATTGAATACATTACCAATACAAAGTTATTTTTCACACATTCCAAAATCGACACCTTTGTCCAATTTACAAATAAAGCAAAATATACCATTGATAGAAGAAATACCTTCTTATGATGTTATAGAAGAAAGTGCTTGCACATACAGTAATGATAAAGATGACAAATCCTATCAAGAATCGAATTTAAAATATCCCTTAGAATCTCTATCATATACGTTAGCACCAGAAGAGATCACAGAAGCTTCGCCTAGTGAAGATTTTATAAAACAAGAAGATGTTACTCCACCGGTAAATAATTGTGCTTCTGAACCATCATTGCAAAAAAAGTTATACCAACATCTTTGCCTCAAACCGTATGCTTCACTATACGGTACACGTAAACCTTTACTAAAACCACATCCAGCCCCACAAATATTACCACCACCATCTTTTACAGAAAGTATTACAGAAAATAACTTTGATAATATACGACTAGTGCATTCATCAAGTCCTCTGAAACACCCAGTCTCATTACCAACATCAATCTTGTCCAGCCCGTTACTGAAACTACTACCACCGTTAAGTTTTGCACCTAACTTCCCGATATCGTCACCTTTATTGCATAGCCCATGTATAGGTACATCTCTAAGTCCATATAATAAATTACCGATGAATGAAAAGTTACAATCTCTGTCATCTTCTCCGTATTATTCCGCACCAAGCCAAGACATGTCATCACCACCCATTAACCCAAGAGAATTAAGGAATATTGTTACTCCACAAGTACCACCAGCTTTCTCACAAATGCCAACAAATGAAGCTTTTGTACTTGTTTCAAAATCAGAACCACCAATCTTGCCTTATATTTTAGATAATTATATTCAATTACCACCAACAAACCATGAACCTAAATCAAAGGTACTTACGTCTCAGGGCTCCTTAGTAAAACCATCGCCAATATTAAATTATACCCAATATGCTGCACCAATCACATCATATATTCCATCTTTAGAAATGCCAATTACTCCTCAATATATCACTCCTTTAACACCAGCGGAAACTTTGAAAAAGCCACTCATTTCTCCTAAATACATATCTTCCATATTACCAGCCCAAACAACATTGCAAGACAGTTTACCATTGAATAAAGCACTAATTCACTATCAACCATATATTTCACCACCAACTGCGTTCACCAGTGCAGCAAAAAATACATTCATGAGTCTACCAGTCGCTTTACCATACTTACCGTTTGATAATATGGTTGAACCTGTAAATACAGACCTCAACAGACTGCAATCGTCATTAACTCCTCAATATTCTGTACCCGTATCAACTTTACCCGTTTCAAAATCAAGTCCCATTGTTTCTCATTCTAATGATTCCTACTGCAGGATAAGTCAACATATTCCAAAGCAAGCATTGACAAATCATAATATACCTTCATCACTGTTTATGTCTACAGATATAGATTTCCAAACACCAAAAAATAAAGAATCTCCTCTTCACAGTATTCCAAGAAAAAGTTATCCATCACTGTCCCTAATAGAACCTTTAGAGACAGTGTCTTTTTACACTCCAAGCGGACCCTTGGGTACGACAACTAACCCGCAAAACATTTTAAAGACAAAATCACCGTTACCTAGTGTTCAATACACACTCCCATTGTCATCAGCGCCTTATCTCACTCAGCCCCTACAGTCTATAGATTCTTACCAAGCTCAACCACTTCCTAATAATCAATATACTACCAAATCTCATCCAAAATTATCACCAGTTCCAGCTCTGTACACTACCCCATCTTCATCACCAATCTATACTTCTCTATCATTGGAAACAGTCCCAACGCAACCAGTAAATAAACCTAGTATACCTCAATACAATCTACCTTGTGCTCTTGTATATGATTCTCCAATCCATTCATCATCTTTAGCTAGAAACCCGTTGATAAATCCAGATTTTCAACCTGTTTCAGTAATACCATCGAGTCCCGTTCCAAAGAATATTATCTCATTACCAAAATTAATACCTTCTGAAAGTATTCTACTTTCAAATCTAATACCTCTAGATATTTCTCAAGATTTTCAGAATTTACATTCTCCTCCAATAACATCTTCAGCTCCATTAACTTCATCGTCTTTATTAAAACCTTTAGCGAATAAATTACCCCAAAAATCACGTCATTATCAACCTAACATAATGCCTAGTAACTCGCAGTATGTTTCTCAACTACCAATAGATAGTGTTCCACAGATATTACCATCTACCAGTCCATTGCTGAAAAGTCTATTGCTAAAACCCTTATTTACTACCCCCCAAAATAATGTTCCATTATTACCAATGCATTTCTCTGACACAAATACAGCCTTCCCTGAAATATTTCCTATAGAAACTGTTCCATCTGTTACTGGCCCAGACATCGCTCTTTCAAATTACTTTCTATCCGATTCTAGTAATCACAAATATTCTGGTCTATATGACTCACTGGTTGCAGAAATACCTGAAATAGTGGCGCCAATAAATCCATCATCAATCACAACAAACATGCCTTTATATTCAAATTATGATATTCAAGAACCTCCACCAAAACTTCAAATAAAAGCAAATATTATAAACACTGCTAACCCTGTTGCAGTTTCAGCAATTAGTGCCTCAGAATCATCACCACTATCTCTCAACGCATTAGATACAGAAACGATAGAAGACATAGAACCATACGAACTTATGCCTGATTTGGAAGATAGATTCTCACAGTTACCACCAAATCAAAACCAGCAAAGACAGTTATATCCAATTTTGTATCCTCAGCTATTTCATGCCAAATTGCCTTTATTAAACAGAACCCCTCAAATTTCTCCTTCAAAAGTTCCATCTTTTAATGCAACTTCATTATTATCTGATGCAACTGAACTTGTAGACACTACAGACTTCATTCCAATTTCACAAATTAAGTCCGAGCCTATAATGTCTAACTTTGCCGTCCATTCTTCACAACCTAGTGATTCGTCAACTGATAGAAAAGTACCAATACCTAACACGCTATCAAATATCCCAGAACTTGATATTTTACAATTACTCCCTTTCACTACATTCTTAAATACAGATTTCCCTCCTCCCACATACAAGAAATTACCACCTAAGTCACTAACTCCACAATATAACAATAAAATACCACAACCATCACCGATTTACTTAAGTCCACAAGAATATAAAGACTTAACCCAAGATTCGTCAGCTTCTCAAAAGTCATCATCATCACCCAGTATCTTATCACCCACCAACATTGATCCTCAGCTGACCACCAATCCGTTGACAATTGGACCACATCCACAGGTATCACTTTACACCAGTCCAATGGCGATAACACCTGATGATTGGCTTCAGTCACGAATCTTCAAAAATACTTTACCGGTTCATGAAAAGCTTATAGAAGTAACACCAGAGAAAGAAAGTATACCAACTATTTTAAATAAATCTAAACCTGCTAATAAAATAACACCACAAGGAAACAGCTATCCATATGAACCTAAATCTACAATATCTCAAGTATTTTCAGAATTTGATTCTGATAAACCTGGAAATCCTTTGTTTAAATCAAAAGAACATTATACAGAATACGTAGAAGATTTAAAATCAAATGTATGCAACGATTATGACCCAGAATCAGACAATGTAAGTTCTAATGAGAATAAACCTGACGTTTTCGAAGCTAAACCAACTGAAAGTCTACCAGAAATAATCAAAGGTCTCACCAGTATCTCTAATTACAATAACAAAGCGAAAAGTCCCCAAATATTGTCAAAACTGGACCATTTCTACGTCAATAATCATATAGGGAAAAGTCCACAAATATTTAATGCTCATAATTACAATATCTCACCTACAATTTCCCTTACCGATGTTGCAAGTCCCTATACAATAATGACTCCAGAGATTTTAAAAGATATCACTAACATACCAACTAGACATTTTGGATCTGTACCTAAATTAGACACTAATTTCCTTAGACCAAATGAGCTTTACCCCGAAATAGCAGACTCTCCTGAAAACATGCCAACTACGAACTCATATCCTCAAAATTACTTAAATCCTTGCTTGAAATATAGTTCACAAATAAAATCCCCTCTCATTACTATTGAACTTGCTGACACTTCTGAAATGATTCCTACTTCTTATAGTCCTTACAACAATATTGATGATATCAAATATTCAGGCTATAAGACGTATCAAATACCTTCTTTTAAATCTCCTCAAACGGCGCATAATCTAGGAACACCAACTCAAAGGTATAGTCCTTCTGTACTTACTTCAAACAAAAAGACAACACCACTTCAAACAAAATTAGGTCTTGACACTTTACAAGAAACTTCAGAATTGAACGAATATTATCCTACAGAAGATAAAACAAAAAATTTCGATAGTATAAATGAAGATGATGAACTAAAAACAAGTTTAATCAATTATATTAATAAGAGTGAAGACGTTAAAAATAATTTGTTAAACAATAATGCTGAATTAACAATACCTATAGGTAATATAGCTATATCTAAAAAAAGACCGTACAATGCTTATACGATAGAAACTAATAATCCTTCAATAGGTTTAAAAGTATGGAAATCAAAAGTGAAAATAGTTGAACCCGAATTAAAACTGAAATTCAAAGATTTATCAGTAAATAATTTCATGCCTATAGTAAATAATTTAGACAAATATGATATGGAAGAAATTCGTAAGATAGTCAAAAATTACATTGATGAGAAATATGGGAATCATATAGAAGTTAATGAGCCTTATGCTATTGATAATAAGTACACAGTTATAAAAGATTTTGATCATAATGTCGTCGATAGTAAATTTAATTTACTGTGGCCTACTAATTATGTCTGAAAGTGCCTGTTCCGAACCCAAAGGGTGCCAACTGGATACTATTTTAATATAGGGCGGAGCCTACCCGCTGTCTAAAAAGATCCGTCTGTCACAGTAAAATAAACTTTATTAAAGGGGGTCAGCATAGACACGAAACCTGCTTTTTTTACTAAGTATTTAAAAAAACCGGCCATGTGCATGTCGGACTTCGCACACTTAGGGTCCGTACCAAATAAATCTGATTTATCAATATATTGGTATTTATTATTAAAATATACGTAATAATAAACATTGTCACCTCAAGCTCATAAGTCAAAGGGAAGTTAGAAAATTCTTCGGATAAAAAATTTTGTAAAAAAAAAGCTGACTGGCGGCTTCTCATTCCTTTGTTTTTCAATATTTTTTAAAACAAAATATACAGTATTTATCTACTTAACGAGTTCTAAACAACGATATCCCATTCGATAAAGTAGGTTATTTTTTTTTACGCCCCCCTTTTATTTATTTATTTATTAAAACTTTATGCACAAGTAAAAAAATACCTTACAAAGGCGGACTTAATGCCCGATGCATTTTCTACCAGTCAACCTTAGGGTGGTGCAGAGAGAAGACATGGCAGGTGCAACATAAAGGATAGATAACAAGAAAATAACTATAAAATATAAGAATAAATACATAGATATTATATAATTACATAAATATATACATATATATATACCTATATATATATATATATATAAACGGAATAAACTTTGTAAGGAGAAATAACGATCGGTAGAGGAGAAACAACGATCAGTAGAGGAGAAAATGAAACCAGCAAATCAAATCAGCGCTGGGATGCCTCTGCCAACTTCTTACGTATATACTCACGTGTCATCACTTTAAAAGACAACCGATTGGTTTATCTGTATGGGAGCCCCCCTTAAAAACATTTTAAAATATTTTTTAACAATTTGTGGGCTTGGGTCAACAGGATGCTTATACTGTGAAAATTTGAAGACTGTAGCTCCAACCGTTTGGCTGTCAAACCTGTGTGACAGACGACGGACAGACGGACACGTGAGTGACAGCAATAGGGCTCCACTGCCCTTCGAGTACGGAACCATAAAAGAGTAGTGTTAAATAATGTACGGTGGTACGGAACTCGCACGTGGCCGCTTTTCAGTCTCGTGTCGGCACGAGATACATAATGCAAGAGTAGCTCATACAGTGATGAGGATATAAACCAGTCAGCAAGGTTCGAAGCAAGGCTGACTGATTAAATACCTAGGTTACGCAACATGTAGGTAGTTAAGAAGGATGCGCTGTGGTAACCCGCGAAATTCAAATTTTTCTTGCGTTTTCCGGTCGGTGTTAGATTGTTTCTTGATCAAAATATGAGTAGCGACAATACAAAATATGTATCTACATAATTTTAACCATAAAAATCATCAATACAATCTTTCTTTCTTTTTGGTCGGATTTCGGAAATCAGACCAATACGGACAAAATCTAACTCTGTATGTTGATGTTCGCGGGCTACACAGCGCAATCACACAAGAACCCACGCGAGCGTGGTGTGGATCGGGTCCGTGGAATCATTTTACCTTATATTGTATGTGGTGTGAGTTCTATACCAAGATTTTTTTTTATTGTTAACGTTGTTCCATCACTATTAAGTACTAATATCGAATTCTATGCATTTAATTTGATGCGTTATCTATTTCCGAACGATTTAAGATACGTCAACACTGACTGAGACTCGTCTATGCCATTAAAAAAAAAAATTTTCTCTGACAAGTCATCGTTCGGTCGGTTGAGTGTGAAAGTGTTTTTTTTGCGGCGTTCCCGCTTGCGTGAGCGGATTGGTGAAGGCAGCCAGCCTCTTGGGTACATTATACCGGTATACGCTTCGATAACAAATACAAACCCTTATGTTGTGGTAGGATGTACAGACCTTTTAAAAAAAAAATTAAGAGGGCTATTACAATTATTCTTGTATTTGAACGTTTGACACGAGTTTTGATGTGTGATTATGGTTTAGATATAGCCACAAAATTAAAAAAAAAAACATATGCCCAAGAAAGCTTGATTATTTTTCTTGGGAGTATTGTAACTAAATATTTCGATTTGTTTACGTAAATCAGTAAAAATCTTGTCTCTGCAAAGGATGTTTCATAAAACTGTACTTTTGCACATGTTTTGATGCTTTGTTACATCAAAGATATAATAATTACATAATTTATAAAAATGTCCTAGGTACAACAGTACCTTCTACTTTGAAGTGGTCAATTCAATTTATTATGTTTCATACAGTAATACACCAAAACAATTCACTAAACCAGAGAGTTACTGGTAATTTTTCGTCCGAAATTATTTTTTTATGTATGAATATATAATCCAAATTCAAACAAAAAGTATTCAATAAGTAAGGTAATATATTACTTTGCTTGAAAAAAAAATTGTCTTATTTAAAAGTCAAATAGTATTTTTAATCAATTGTTGTACGCAGTGCTAAAATCAATGTAAATCTCGGGACACGCGGTCTTTAGCTTTAGACGCCGACACATCGCATTATGTAGGAATTTAGCAGTTGTAATTACGTTTATTTTGAGTAATACAATTATTATTTCTTTGTATAAAGTGTGAAATTTCAATTTATGAAAAAATCACGGTCAAAATGTACCTAATAGCGCCTCGCATCATACTACGAGTATGTACAAATAACAAAACTTGTTTTTACTTTGAAACATGCTCGTTTTATTGTAAACCAAATTACATGAAAGTCATACAAGGAATAGCAAATATTGTACAGATTACGAAACAGTTACTGTTAATACAGTTTTATAGGGGTTTCTTGGTAAAATTGCGAGAAATCGGGCCAAGGCCGTCGACAGACTTGTCAATTTTGGCGTTTGACAGCTCGACATTTGAAGTAAAACCTTTAAGGACGCTGTTACAAATGGATAGTCAAATCATTACTTTTTTACACAAAAGTATGTTTATTAAAAAAAATGCTTTACATTCTTAAAATGTTTTTTGGCCAAATTGTCGATAGATGTGCATGGTACGATTCTGAACTATTAATATAATTTTAGACAGATACAGTTTCTCAATAAATGTACCGGATTGAAAATTTTTACTTCGGTACATTTATTGAGAAAATTTACCTATTTAAAATTATGTTTATAGTTCAGAATCGTACCATGCACATTTATCAACAATTTGGCCAAAAAACATTTTAATAATGCAAAGCATTTTATATAATAAACATACTTTTTTAAAAAAAAAAAAGTAATGATTTGACTACCCATTTGTAACAGCGTCCTTAAGTCGTAATCGATTTTCAAATTACAACATTCAAAATTTTAATTTCAAATAAATCAATTCTGATTCTGAACAATACAATTCAAAGATGCAAAAATGTTAGTTATAATTTATAACCAACCAAACATACAGATATTAATACTAGCGACAATCCCCTGCTTCGTACAAGTGCTACATACTGATGTGGCGACATGTCAAATATCGAGATTTCTGTGCATTATCTAAGTTACTTAGATACGTAAAAGATCGCTTTTAACGATAAGACCGCCCATTGTGTCACCATTTATGTAAAATTTTAACATAGAATCTGTAATTTTTATGGTGTGCATAATAAAGAGTAATCTATCTATCTAAATATTAATCTTCGAAATTCATGTGTGAATAAATTCTCTAAATGGCGGTGAAAACCTCATCAAATCTATTATATAGTTGAGAAGAACAGCTAACCGGTCACTATTTTAATGTCATAATTGACGGATGTCAAACGAATGATAAACAATTAATTAATTACTTAATTAATTATTTACTTAATTATTACGTTTAATTAACTAATTACCTAAGTAATAAGTTTAAATAATTAATTACCTAATTAATAAGTTTAGTTTAATTAATTAATTAGGTAACTAATTAATAAGTGTAATTAATTAATTACCTAATTAATAATTTTAATTAAATGATAATTAATAAGTTAAATTAATTAATTACAGTGTCAGAATTGTACCTTAGCTTTAAGGCGAGTATAGCTACTAACCGGCAGCGCCACCATTGAATAATTAATAAGTCGAGATATGGAACATTTTGAAATTTCTTATGCACACATTTTAAGTCAGATGAGGTAGAAGTTATGTATTAAAAAAAAAACACTAAACCTCCTAAAAAAAATCTATACATACTGTACTAAACCTCCTAGGTTCGAAGGTATAGTATTACTTTCGACCTAGGAGGTTTAGTGTTGATTTTTTTAATACAAAAAATTCTACCTCATCTGATTAAAAATGTGTGCTTTTAGGAAATTTTTAAATGTTCATATCTCCCGACCTATTATTTTTTTTCTAAAGTTAACAGGCATACTCGCCTTAAGTCATTGTAACACCCTTAAATATTATGGAATGCAAATAAAGATATGAATGAATATGTATCTTTGTACCGACTTACAAAAATAAACTTCGAAGATGCGGAAATTTAAGTCTCACAAACAGTGACTAGTACATACACACATATTAATAATATAATATTACATGTTGTATGTTAATTAGTTTAGTAGAATTTTTACGTATAAGTCAAGATAAAAAAAATGTAGAAACATGTATGCAGCATCATTTTAAAGTAGATAGCGTACGCACGCGGCGCGTATAGTATGATTTCTTTGTATATTATTTTTCACATAATATTTTAAGTTGATTGATATTTTTATGTTAAAAGACTGAATGATTTAGTAATTAAATATGTGATATGAATGAAGTTAATGATTGTATTATTTAAGTATGTTTCATAAATATTCTACATTCCATAAAAGAGACCGTTTTTCTTTACTTGTGCTGTGAGACCTTGCTTCTTGCCTTTCACGATTCTAGGTCAACGAGAAGTACCCTATAACTTTTGATTTATTTATGAGAATCAAAATATGTCGCATAAATGGCCCTATACCAAAATAGAACCCCATGGAATGGAATGGGAATGGTGGATGGATGGAATGGATGGTTCCGTATCAAAAAGTTAAAAAGAAACCCTTATGGTGCCACTCAGTCTGTCTGTCTGTCCAAGCTGGTTATCTCAAGAACTACTACTGCTATGAACTTGAAATTTGGAACAGTTTTAGTTAACGTTTGCCCAACAATTTTGCAAATAATAAAGTTTTTTTTTTTGCAACAGGGATTGAAACGGTATTCAAAACTCGAAGTGGGGCTAGTAGCCCCACTTCTCTTCAACTTATCCTAGTAGGATTAGTTGATAATTTCTGAAAAAGTGTGCTGTTTAGAGCACTGAACATAGGCATCGTTTTATTTATCCTGTGATCTCTATATACACTTCTATTACATAGTATAATTTCAGATTTTTCTGTATGCAAACGTCGGAGATAAAGGGGGGGGGGGGGGGCACATTATTTTTTTCCATTTTTCATCAATGTCGAAAACTCTGCGGCCTAAAAAAAAGAAAAAAATGTTTGAGAATGTGCAAACAGCGGTCTTTCATATGACATGCCCCACATGCACTTCGAATTTTTAAGACCCCCTTTCAGTCCTTGTTGCAAAAAAAAAAAAAAATATATTTCGTTCTTATTCGCAAAATAGTTGGGCAAACGTCATTTAAAACTGTTCCAAATTTCAATTTGATAGCATTAGTAATTCTTGAGATATCCAGCTGTGTCAGACGGACAGACAGACAGACTAAGTCGCACCATAAGGGATCCTTTTTACCATTTTATTACGGAAAATGACCTACATAGTCCACATTCACAATAATTCAAGTAAGCACGTACTTATATAATATTTTACAAAGTAAAATATTTATGTCATTTTGTACAGTGTGCTGCATCTGTACTCCAGTTGTATTAAAATTTTAATACAACTGGGGTAACCAATTGATGCAGGCCACTGTACATGTATATAAGACTAGCTGACCCGACAGACGTCCTATCCTGTCTATGAATATGCTAATGTAAACGCGTGAATTTAAATTGTTTTTTCTGAAATTTTCCAATTACCTGCGAAATTTTCTTAATTTTTTCTTTCATAAAAACCTTCTCCTGACAATAATAAACACAACAAAAACAAATTTGCGAAATTGTTCCATCCGTTCACGCGTGATGCGATGACCAAGGGAAATAGGGATTCATTTTTATATACTTATATGTCGGAACGTCATGATTTACTCAGTTAGATTTAGAGAGACATGTAGGCAGAAGATGGGTTTCGTGTAAATGAAAACACACTGGGTGCGATACACGGTGTTTAAAATCACAATCTAACACAATCACTAAGCACAACGAATCGAATACAGTTCCGTGGCGTACCAACCCCGATGTTGCCTCGATGCGATCCGACACTAGACTGTTCTGCTCGCCATGAGGTCAGAACATCACGACTCTGTAGAAGCGCGCTGTAGGCGTGGGCACCTCACGTGATGTCGCCAGTGGCGCGCTTGCGATTCGTTACGCGTCCGTACTATTGACCGGATCCGACATATAGATATAAAGGGTGTGATCTACTCATCCCTTTTACACCAAAATAATAAACACAAAATATTCGAGGAATGTCCGTTCCACTTTTAAAAGGGTCAGTCTTAAACTTTTTACTTACTCATTCGTAAAATTGCTACATTCCTGTGGATGACCCTTTTGAAAACGGAGATGTAAGGGATCAGTTACGGGTTTCCACCCTTAAGAGCCTATACTGTACTACCTGAAATGGCTTAGCATGATCCTCCGTTATGTCGAAAATACTACAGCATTAATATTGAAATTAATAATGGTAAAGTTGAGGATTAATGTTAAGTACTATTGAGAAGCTCGTGGCTAAGTATTAACAGCCGCACGGGTCGATCCATCAGGTTAAGCTACGATGGGTGACCATTTTTACATACCGAGACTCCTCCGTACCTCGGAAAGCACGTTAAGCCGTTGGTCCTGGCTGTCATTCGTGGATCTTTGACAGTCGTTACGGGTCGTCAGAAGCCCGAAAGTCTGACAACCAGTGTTACCAAGGGGTATCGTATTACCCAGTTAATGGGCTGTGGAGGTCAGATAGGCAGTCGCTCCAAGTAAAATACTAGTACTCAGCTGTATCCAGTTAGACTGGAAGCCGACCAAGGCTGAAAAATGGAAAACGGACTATGTTTGACGAAAACACGATTACATAAAATTTTCTGGATAGAAAAAAAATCCAAAGTTACCTCCAAACCGAACAATAAACCGCTGGTATTCAAATAATACTTTTAGACTTTTAGATTATGAAACTTTGCATACCAACTGAACTAACTATAAGGCAGCACTCTAATTGGGTAACACATTATCGATCGGAGTTGGTTTTATTTTGAAACAAATTGCTAATCCATTGCTCCATATGTTCGAAAAATTTGTCAGCTCGACAACGTAAATAACGCAATAAATGTTGTTGAACTGTCAAAATGAAACCAACTCCGATTGATAATGTGTTACGCAATTAGGGTGCTAGTCTTATGTTTTTTATTTTTTTTTTCAAATTACCATTATTTTAAGTTCATCATAATTCAAGGTCAATGGGAAGTTAAAAAAATCTTCAGAACAAAATTTTGTGGGTAAGTAATATATGATATAATTATAAAATCGCTAATATTTACAAGATATAACAGCTGAATCTATAATTTTATTTTATATAATGATCAGTTAATATAATAAACGATTGATATAATTTTAAAGTAACTAATTTTTATAAGCATGACATACATTGAATATAAAATCGTTTGATATACCACTCAAAAGACAAATCCTATTTAATCTAATATGATAAAACGCCTAGTAAAAACACAAAGCAAAAGCTTTCATCGTCTAATAAATGAGACATTCACCGCCTCATCTAACCCAAATGATTCACCAACAATAAAGGGTATCTGGCGCTCGGCGGCCGTTGCCGCGGCACGCTCGCTTCGCTCGCTCGCCTTCGCGCGAATTATCGCGCCGGTCACTGTTCTAACCTAACCGAACCTAACCCAAATGTCGGATTGCTCTGAATCGGGGTGTTATAATAATGATGATATCAATATATACACACATCAAAAGTGTCTAGGGATCAACATATATTTTTGCAATAACTTTTCTCCTGATTGATATTAATTAAAATTTTCTTTAAGGATTCATCAAATAAAGTGTTTTCGTTTGTCACAGTAACGATAAACCAAGTCACCTTTGCATTAATAAAGAAATTTGCCATTTTCCTAATAAAGGGATTTTTGACATTTGAACCACTAACATTAAAGTTCGAAAAAAAGACTGAAATAACAGTTTTCTTTAAAATTTTATTGGGTAACTTAAACAATTAATAATCCGTGTTTCTACCGCGAACACTAACAACACAAGAACATCGGTTTGGCATACTCAAAATGAGTTCATCCAAATCACGCTGTGGAATGGCCGCCCATGTTCGTTGCAACAACAAAAAAAGGTCTTCTTGCGACTGGATACCCTCCATATTCGGCAGAGCTCTTCTCTGTAGCATATCCCATGCATGCTCAATCGGGTTCAAGTCTGGCGACTGAGCAGGCCAGGGCAGGACATTGATGTTAGCTGCGGCGAGAGTCTGTCTTACAACTCTTGCGGTGTGCGGTCGTGCATTATCATGCATTAACTGAAATAAGGGACCGATTTGCACTTGTAGAGGAACGATGACGTCTGATACAATCGTCTCAGCATAAATTTGAGCGTTGAGGTTGCCTCTGATCCAAATCAACTCAGTTCTTCCGCCGATCCAAATACCCGCCCATACCATGATGGTTCCACCACTATAAGGATGGACTTCCTGGCAGGATTTTAATCGCTGTTGGCGTCCAGGGGTTCTCCAGTGTCGTATACGTCTTGTATCCGGTCTCATACCAAAACGAGACTCATCAGAAAAGCACACGAAACGCCATTGTCCTTCTGCCCAATTTCTGTGTTCAAGAGCCCATTGATATCGAATCCTACGATTGTGCATTGCTATAGGTGGTACCCGTAGCGGTCTTCGGGAATGAAGGTTCACTTCATGCAAGCGGTTTCTGACTGTTTGGTCGCTAATTAAGTTCCCTGAAGAGTGATGAAGCCTCACGGCTAACATCATGGCGGTTATAGTTGGAGCTCTTCGAGTTAAGATTTGAATGTATCGTCTTGTCTCCGTGTGGTGCAGCGATACCGTCCTCCATGGCGCTCAGCCACGGTACCAGTGCTTCGGTAACGTGTCCAAAGTCGACTGATAACACAGAGCTAAAGCCACAGTACGTTGCCGGGAACCAGCTTCTATCATTCCCACGGCTCTGAGCATTTCTTCCCTGCTTAAATGACGTCGCCGCTCCATAATAACGTTGGTTTTAATCAGTAGTAGGGAAACAGTAGCACTAATAATGTCTTCAATGCGTTGTATGTTTTTATAGGGAAAATATTGACAGCTGATTTTCATCTTTTACTCGAATTTGATTCACAGTTCCTGATTCAAATTATGAAATGCACCAAAAAGGATCCATATACATTTATAAAATCATAAATTTATTACAAAGCCACATCTCAATCTCAAGAAATCCGCATAAAAATGCTTGATCCCTAGACACTTTTGATGTGTGTATTTTAAACGATAGACCTAATGATTTTCGATTAAATAAACGTTTTAGCCAATAACGTTATACGAAATAAGTTTTAGAGTTTATATACATGTTATGTAAAGAAATTATATCAACAGTTGGTATAGGTATCTCACGTTTATTACATCTTGTGAACGTTATTGAAATGAAAATATACCAACTATCTTTATATGATATGAGACGCACCCAAATTTTGTAAAAAAAAGCTGAGTTTGGTGGCTTCTCATTCTTTGTTTTCCAATATTTTTTAAAACAAAAAATACAGTATTTATCTACTAAGCGACTTGTAAACAACAATACCCCACTCGATGGGGTAGGGCAGAAACTTTTTTCGCGACCCCCTATTATTTGTAAGGGAACCACCTTATAAATATTTTTTGACAAAATGTATGGCTTTGAATTCAATAAGATGTTTATACTGTGAAAATTTGAAGACTGTAACTCCAACAGTTTGGCTATAAAACCTGTGTGACAGACGACGGACAGACGGACACGTGAGTGACAGCAATAGGGATCCGTCTCGACCCATCGGGTACGGAACCCGAAAAATCTTCCAAGGAGGAAAACAACATTACACCCATTAATTCTTAACTGTAAACTTTTTGGTAACAAAAGAATTAAGAATTTTACACTTTTATGTAGGGAAAGTTTGTAAAAAATCTCTCTTTTTGTTAAGGGGTGTTTTTCAAAAAGTTTGTTTAACAAGTACCAACCAAGACTAATTTACATAACAACACGACTCTATTCCCCGTAGGGTTGGGCAGAGGTGTACCTATTTACTTAAAATGACTATTATTAATTATTAATATGTGTATGTAAGATTCTTCACGGAAAAGCAGATGCTCCTGACTGCAGGACGAACTATCCCATCAGCCGTAACAGGAGGCACAGATGGTTCGCCGTGCCTCGGGAGTCGAACCGTCACTCGAGCCCAGTCTCCTGTCTCGCGCACACTCGCTGCGCTCAACGCTCTCTTGGACGCAGCCCGACTGTAGAGATGGGCCGAGTGATGATTTTTCTGTATCAATGACTGCATGAGAATGACAAAAAAGTATCGATGACGGGAACAATGACAAAATCATCAATGATTTTTATTTGAGTATTAGATCTCGTCACTTCAATTGTGAGTAGATACTGAAATGATCGCGGAACAGCTTAGTGAACTTATCATTAGTTATTTAGTGGCATGGCTCGAGTTTGTCAGTTAAAAAAAAAAAAAAAAATAAAAATGAAAATGATTTATTTCGTAACCATAATAAATAAAAAACACAATTAGTTAGCCCGTGTAATTTAATTTTTCTTAGTTTGTGACATTCATGGCAGGATAGTTAGGTATTGATAAATAAATATGGAAATCATACTTTAGAAAATATTGTGTCTTAAAAATCAAGTAATTGTCATTGCTATCGAGGTTTTGAACGCACAACGGGTTCAAAGTACAGCACAAGTTCCTCGATTTATCAATCTTTTATCAAAATATTCCTGATATCTTCCGGGTTAAGGCACCTGTCCCACCGCTAGCGATTATGGCGCTGCCCTAACCGGGACACCGCAAAACGTTCACTTTTTTATTTATTTGTTTGTTTGTTTGAACGTTCTAATCTCAGAAACTACCAGTCGGATTTGAAAAATTCTTTTTGCATTTGATAGCCCAATTCTTTAGGAAGGTTATAGGTTATTTAACATTACGCTGCGACCTTTAGGAGCCGAACAAAAAAAACAGAAAGAACGCTATAAGCGAAAATGAAGTAAAAGCGCGGGCAGGGGATGCTATGCCCCCCTAGCCGCCGTTGGAGACGCCCTGGGCGGCGGGAATCGATTGCCGATTCCCGGCCACCGTAGGCGCGGGCTTGCGGACGACAAGTAATGGGAAGCTCGTCGTCCGGTAAGGACCAGGCCCGGGTCGACGGCGCGTTGTGTTCCACGCGCGCCTCACAGAGATGTCAGCAGCGACGGGGTCAATTGGGCCGATGCCGCCGGGGTCGCGAGTAGTTCGAAAGAGATACCGTGGCCCTGGCACGGGCAGCTGAAGGAGCATGGGTGGGTTTTAGTCAGTAAAAGTCTGACACGCCCTCCCGCTCTGCCCAGAGCGGGAGAAGTCATTTGATGATTTCCCATCCACAAAAAAAAAAGGGGATGCGATGCGACGAAGACTTTCGGGCTTCTGACGACCCGTAACGACTGTCAAAGATCCACGAATGACAGCCGGGACCAACGGCTTGACGTGCTTTCCGAGGCACGGAGGAATCTCGGTATGAAAGATGGTCAGCTTAACCTGATGGATAGACCAGTGCGGTTGCTATACTTAGCCACGAGCTCCTGAGAGAACAAAACTATCGTTGTATAGTTAGGTATCTCTTTTACTAACACGGTGAAGCTCGCGGCTAAATAATAACAGCCGCACGGATCGATCCATCAGGTTAAGCTAGGTACGCTTGAACCCTCCGGGGGGGCCCCCCCGGAGGGTTCCCGCATTGTCGAGGCGGGGAGGCTCAGTAGCCGTGGCTTGGTCACCCACGGTGGAGCGAAGAGGAACCCGAGGAGGGGGCCGCTCGTCAGGGCTTTTGCCGATAAGCCGATGACGTAGCGGCCAACGGGTAGGTTGCGGTGGCCGTATGGGCGACACCGCAACTGAGGCGGGCCGCGGTGTCTTATGGGAGGCATCGCGGCTGAGGATTGGAGGCCGCGGCGGGAGAGGAGTGCCGGTATTGCGGTGCGCCGCTCTCCCTACCTTCCACGGCCTTGACGGGGCCGCCACCGTTTGATGGCGGACGCGGTGGGGCCGCAGGGGAAGAGGAGTGTCGGTATGACGTTGGCCGCTCTCCCTATCCTCTGCGGCCGAAATTGGGCAGGCGGCGGAGCGCGCGCGGGAGGACGACCTTCACGCGGCGCCGCTTCGAAGGTGGAGGAGGGGTCGGAGAAGACGTCAGCACAGGCCCCCACCAGTGTCGGACGGGAATAGCCAGGTGTTCCCGGTCACTCCCGTAACCCTCCAGCCTGGGGGCATGCGGGGCCCGCCATCCAGGTGGGCATGCGCCGGGAGGGTTGTGGAAGTAAAAGCTGAGCCGGTTTCCCATGGCCCTCCCATCACGGCGATGTGGGAACACTGCTGAGTTTTAGTGGGTATACTGTCATTCCGACAGGAGTCCCACATACCCCGTCTCGTCCCCCACGAGCGGGGATGCATAAAGCATTTCTCAGCGTCAAAAAAAAAAAAAAAGGTACGCTTGACGGGGTTGGTCAGTGGATGGGTGACTATCTTTACATACCGAGATTCTTCCGTGCCTCGGAAAGCACTTTAAACCGTTGGTCCGGGCTGTCATTCGGGAATCTTTGACAGTCGTTACGGGTCGTCAGAAGCCCGAAAGTCTGTCAACCAGTCTTACCAAGGGGTATCGTATTACCCAGTTACTGGGTTGTGGGGGTCAGATAGGCAGTCGCTCCATGTAAAATACTGGTATTCAGCTGCATCCGGTTAGACTGGAAGCCGACCCCAACATAGTTGGGAAAAGGCTAGGCAGATTGATTTTACTAACACGGGAGCTACTTACAATCTTGTGAACGTTTCTAGAGCGGGAAAATTATTCTTATCTAGTCGTTTCCTCGTCGCGGTGGTACAGGTGCCCAAGGCCTCGTTTACGGAACGCGGGGCGTCAGGCGGCGCGACGCGCGGGGCGTGCTGCGGGGCGTGCTGCGGGGCGTCGAGCGTTTTCTTCGTTTATGGCACGCACGCGGCGGCGCAAGCGGTGGCGCTCGCGGTGTCGCACGCGGCGTCATTAAGTATGTTATAAAGAAGTTAAACCGAAGAAACGCTACAATTCAAACAAACGCGTGTAACGCGTCTCCATAAACGCTCTCATAGAACGCCCTATGTTTGAGTTTATTGCGGGCCGCGCCGCTCAACGCGCCGCGCGATGCCCCGCGTGTCCGAAAACGAGGCCTAAGAGAGAGTTCAAAAGATCGACTTCCTAAGATCATATGCATACTCACAAAGTTGATGTAATATTCACACAAAACTTGGACAGCTTCGGATGATCCATTCTGAAGTTACCCTGTTTAATTATTTAAATGTTTTCCTTTCTACCTGTGTATTGTTGCCTAAGACTTTTTACGGTTCCGTACCAAACTGGTGAAAAGGAACCCTTATGGTGCGACTCAGTCTGCCTGTGTCACAGCTGGATATCTCAAGAACTACTAATGCTATCAACTTGAAATTTTGAACAGTTTTAGATGACGTTTGCCCAACTATTTTGCAATTTTTATTTTTTAACATGGGCTGAAAGGGGGTCTTAAAAATTCGAAATGGGGCTACTAGGGCATGTGGGGTATCATATGAAAGAGCGCTGTTTGCATATTCTCAAACATTTTTTTCCTTTTTCTTAGGCCGCATAGTTTTCAACTTTTGATGAAAATTGTAAGAAAAAAACTTTTTTGCAAAAAAATACAACCGACTTCCAAAAACAACACTACAAAGTGAAAAATAACTTTAATTTCGGAAGTCAGTGTCTGGTTAAATGTATTTTCGTTTTTCGCCACCGACTTTCGAATCAAAGTTATTTTTCAGTTTGTAGTGTTGTTTTTGGAAGTCGGTTGTATTTTTTTGTAAAAAAGGTTTTTATTTTTCACTTTTTTGTTGTGGTACCTACCCCACACAAATTCTAATACCACTACCTGCAAAACAAACTAGAACATCATCCATATAAAAGTGGGGGAAAAATACGTATAAGCTAACTCAAAAACTACCCAAGCCAAGTAAATCAATTTTATATGGGACCAACTTTGATGTATACCCTCTCGAATATACTAAACATTTTTCATATCGGACGACTCTGTAAAAAGTTATGCGTGGATGACCACGCATAACTTTTTACAGAGTCGTCCGATAACATAACATAAAAAAAAAAACATACGTTTCGAATTGAGAACCTCTTCCTTTTTTTTCGTTGGTTAAAAATACCGTTTGCCCCCTTATCACCGAAGTTTGCATAAAGAAATATTCTATGAGATAGAAGTTTATGTAAAGATTACAGGAAAAATAAAAAGATGTATCTAAATAGCACACTTTTACAGAAATCATCAACAAAATATAGAGGTACGGAACCTTCGATGCACGAGTCCGACTCGCTCTTGACCAGTTTTTCTTTTTATCCCACTACGTCGAAGCCAAAAGGAAGGGTTATATTTTTAGCAGTCATGTATGTACGTATATTATGTTTGTATTTATGTGTGTTCAACCATTGTAGCATGCATGTCGGATGCAATGTTGATGGGGTTAGTGCTACATAAACTATGCTGACGATATGGTGCTGTTGGGTCCGTCTGCGGGGCCAATCAGTGAGTAGCTTAAGACTTGTGAAGCTTACGCTGCCGCACGGATTAAATTACAATGTGAAGAAATGTGAATACATGGTCTTTGAGGTCGGCGGCAACGGCGACCTCAAAAACCATTCAAATTCATTTATTCGTGTGATTTTTGGTATATGAGATCTTAATATTAATAAATAGTTCCTCAAAAAATCTACCTTAAAGGTGTACACGCTTTCACGTAATTATTATAAAAAAAAAGAATAAGTAATCAATCTAATAAAATAAAATAATTAAAACAAAACACAACATAACTTAAGTCAGAAAAAAATAAGCAAAACATTAACAATTGACTACACGTAAATAAATAATTAATGGAATTTAAGATAATAATGCATTGTCAAAATTAAATAAATATGAATGTCAATTAACTTACAATTTATCATTAAGGAATTCGTCAATAGTATAATAACATTTTTCTAATAATAGATGTCTTAATTTGTTTTTAAATTGAATAATATTTAAGTCCTTAATTTCATTTGGTAATTTATTAAATATTTTTGGGGCCATGCAAAGTATGCTTTTGTGCATCAAGGCGGTCTTTGTTGGTCGAACGCATAATTCATGTCTATATACTTGTCTAATCATTCTATAGCGATGTTCAGATGCTTTTCTGAATAGATGCATGTTCTTTTTAACAAATAAAGCAGTCTCAAATATGTACAAGCAAGGTAAAGTCATTATTTTTAACAATATAAAATAAGGTTTACAGCTATCAGTTATTTTTATACCAGTAATAGCTCTAATGCATCTTTTTTGCGATTTAAACACCATGTCCTTATTGCAGGAGTTACCCCAAAACATGACTCCGTAGCGTAGAATAGAGTCGACATATCCATAGTATGTATTTATATTTCTTCAACATGTATTCATGCCGTGAAGTGGACCCGAGCTAATTATAAACGGGTCAGTAATTGAAAGGGTATCCACTTTTAAAGACTTAGGTCACTTTCTTTCCGACGACCTTTTATAGGAATTATTTTTAAAAAAACCGGCCAAGTGCGTGTCGGAACACGCACAATGAAGGGTTCTGTAGTTGAAAATAATATTTCCCAAAAACAAACTCAACATTGGATCCAAAAAAAAATGTTTATGTCATAAAACTACAAATTAACAATTTTCGGACTTTTCCCTTTACTTGTGCTGTGAGCCCTTGCTTCTTGCCAAATTTCATTGTTCTAGGTCAACGTTTTGATTTACTTGCGACAGTTGCGAGTATCAAAATGTGTCGCAAAATGGCCGTTTTTTTTTATTGCGTTGACTTAGAAGCTTGATTTTTTTAGAACTCTAAGGGATCATAGACTTAAGTATTTGATATTAATTTCAACTTGATATGTTCACGCGTCCTTGAGAAAAAGGGTCTTGACAGACTGACAGACTTGAATTTTTTTTTATGTGATAGAATTACAAATTATCATTTTTCAGACATTTCCTTTACTTGTGCTGTGAGACCTTGCTTCTTGCTAAATTTCATTATTCTAGGTCAACGGGAAGTACCGTATAGGTTTTGATTTACTTGCGAGTATCAAAATATGTCGCATAAATGGCCGTATGTTTTTATTGCATTGACTTAGAAGCTTGAATTTTTTAGGACTCTAAGAGACCATAGATTTACGTATTTGATATTAATTTCAACTTGATACCTTCACGCGTTCCTGAGAAAAAACTTCTTGACAGACAGACGGACAACGAAGTGATCCTATTCCGTTTTTTCCTTTTGAGGTACGGAACCCTAAAAAAGAGGCGCACTCATATAATAGAGTGTTCAATAACATTTTTAGGAGCGAAAATGGGAATTATTAGACGCCTAAGAAAACATGCTCTCTTTCAGTATACGTGTCGCCAAATAAACCTTTTTTTTACCTTATTTAACATAAAACAAAAGTTTGAAAACGTATTTCGTCTTCGATATGATTGAAAGCCGATCGGCTTTCGACTTCTTAAGTCGAGTTTTCTTCGCGATATACTCAAACTTTCCTAATTTTATTGCAGGACTGATTCTTTTGGTGAGATGATCTTTTTTGTTGTGAGGCTTTTTATTAAGGGGAATGCGCTGTGGTAGCGCGTGAAATTATTTTTTTTGGGTGTTTTGCAATTCGCTGGTCCATGTCAGGTTGTATCTTGATCAAAATATGATTCGCGGCAATAAAACATATGTATTTATATAATTTTAACCATGAAAATCATCAATACATCTCTCTAAGTTAGATTTCGTGCAGATTCGTCGAACGAACGAAATCTAACGACTCTGCACGAAATCTAACTTAGAGAGATGTATTGATGATTTTTATAGTTAAAATTATGTAAAATACATATGTTTTATTGCCGCGTATCATATTTTGATCAAGATACAACCTGACACGGACCTGCGAATGGCATAAAACGCAAGAAAATTTAAATTTCGCGGGCTACCACAGCGCATCCTCCTTAAGGAGTTACATACATACATACATACATACATACATACATACATACATAAACCCACGCCTTCTCTCCATGGGGGTAGACAGGAATTACAGAACACCTCCTGCTACGATCCTTACATACTTCTTTTGCCTCGGTTACGTTCATACATCTAGTCAAACATGCACGCCGCGTCGCCGCGTATCCACTAGAACGAAAGCGGCTCTACACAAAAAAACAGTCCATCGTACAGTCATGCGTACGCGCACCGTGACGTCAGCCGGCACTTCACACGTGTTTACAAACAATGCCGAAGCGACGAAGATTCTTGAAATCTTGAAAGGTTCGAATGTTTTTATGGATGCCAGAGAACTGGACTCTATCGTAGTGTATGTTTCGTTTGAATGTATGATCGTATAAAATTCATAAAAATAGGTATATATAGAGCAAACACAGTTAGTTTCAGATTTCTAGATTCTAGATTTCTAGATTTTCTACAAAGAAAAAACAAGCGATGACCTATATTTTTTTATGGTTTAAAATGCATGCAGTGTTAAGGCCGAAATAATATTGGCAAGTCTGAACATAGGCACTAAGAACTTTGGCGCATGTTCTCTCACTCACACCCGCCTCAATGTCACCATTTTGGTTCCTAAAAAATGTTCTGCGCAGCCTCCGGCGCGAAGTTAGGACTTGTCACGATAAATCGACCAATATTCGCTGGTTGCGAGGGCCTGCTACGCACCTGACCTTTCTGAAGAACATCACAAATAAGGTCACTATACGCCATTAGGGAGTAAAACCCTTTTTATGTAAGTACTTACAGTACAACACAACTTAGATGTAGCATAGATTTGAAAATTTGCATTCATTCTTTTCAATTTTACGAATCAATCTGCCGAGACTTTTCCCAACCATGTTGGGGTTGGCTTCCAGTCTAAACGGATGCAGCTGCATACCAGTTTACATGGAGCGACTGCCTCTCTGACCTCCACAACCCATTAACTGGGGAATACGATCCCCTTGGTAAGACTGATTGTCAGACTTTCGGGCTTCTGACGACCCGTAACGACTGGCAAAGATCAACGAATGACAGCCGAGACCAACAGCTTAATAACATGCTCTACGAGACACGGAGGGGTTTCAGTATGTAAAGATGGTCACCCATCTGCGGACCAACCGCGACAAACGTCGCTTAACCTGTTCGTCGACCCGTGCGGCTGTTATTAACTACTTAGCCACGAGCCCCGATGGTATTATAGTTACTAAAAATTCAAAAAAGGAGGTTCCGTATGTATGTATGTAGGTATGTATGTTCGCGATTTTCTCAAAAAGTAATTAACCAATTTTAATTATTCTTTCACTATCGCAATCTACAAACTTTCAGGAAGGTTTTAGTATACCTACTACTAGCTGCTTGCCGCGGTTTCACCCGCGTAAACCGGGATAAAAAATCCAAGATAGGGTAATAATATCTACCGGACGGCGAGCTATACGATATTAAACCCTCTTTCACACATAAAGTTTCTCGGAATCGATGCGATCTCGTGCATGTTCTGGGGTTAGTTTTACATAGTGTCAACAACGGTTTATATTCAATATGCACTACATGGCGTGTTCCTGTAGTACATGACAATTATATTGATTTTAACAACGACTTCGTAAGCTGAGAACTTTGCACATTTATTTCATACTAACTTCCGCCCGCGGCTTCACCCACGTGGTATGTAAAAAACTTTTTTACAAAAAAAAACCGACTTACTAAATAAACACAAAAAAAAATCTTGTTTTTGGAAGTCGGTTGTTTTTTTTTTTTTTTGAAAAAGTTTTTATTTTTCACTTTTTAGTTGTGGTACTACCTAAGAAATTCAAAAAGAAATGGAGCATCATCGACTTAGGAAAGTAGGAAAAAAAATACGTATTATTGAAGCTAACTCAAAAACTATCCGAACAAAGTTAATAAATTTTACGTAGAACCAACTTCAAAGTTTACCCTCCCGAATAAAACAAGAATCTTTAAAAAATCTGAAGAACTCTGTAAAAAATTATGCGTAGTCATACATAAAAAAAAATACACGTGTCGACTTGAGAACCTCCTCCTTTTTTTTCGTCGGTTAAAAATCAGTCCTTCCGTGCCTCGGAAAGCACGTTAAGCCGTTGGTCCCGGCTGTCATTCGTGGATCTTTGACAGTCGGTACTGGTCGTCAGAAGCCCGAAAGTCTAACACCCAGTCTTACCAAGGGGTATCGTATTACCCAGTTACTGGGTTGTGGAGGTCAGATAGGCAGTCGCTCCATGTAAAATACTGGTATTTAGCTGCATCTGGTTAGACTGGAAGCCGACCCTAATATAGTTGGGAAAAGGCTAGGCAGATTGATTGGTTAAAAATCAGTCCTTCCCGTCGTACTTCCCGAAGTCCAAAGCCACAGTGTAAGCTGTAAACGTAGCACTTCACCTGATGGCTATCAGTCACGCGAACACTGCACGTGCTATCTTATGCATAGACCCTATTGCTATGATTAGCCTTGACAGTTTGTGATTGACAAGCCTAAGCTTAGGTTGGTAGCTAGGTAATAATTATAGTGCAGTAGCCTAATTGCGTAATACATTATCAATCAGAGTTGGTTTCAATTTGACAGTTCAACAACATTCACTGCGATATTTACGTTGTCGAGCTGACAAATTTTTCGAACATATAAAGCAATGTATTAGCAATTTGTTTCAAAATGATTTAAATTCCGATCAATAGTGTGTTACGCAATTAGGGTGCAGATTCAAAACTTTTTTTGCAAAAAAAAAAAAAAACAACCGGCTTCCAAAAAAAATACTACAAAGTGAAAAATAATTTTAATTTTGGAAGTCGTCTTAGTCTTTGGATCTGTATTTTAGCTTTTTGCCACCGACTTCCGAAATTAAAGTTATTTTTCACTTTGTAGTATTCTTTTGGAAGTCGGTTGTTTTTTTGTTTTTTTTTTTTTGTAAAAAAGTTTTTAATTTTTCACTGTTTAGTGTAGTGGAGCAGTGTGTAATTTATCTAAGTTACAATAGCCTAATGACAACAGCTCATCACCTTTTACAAAATATGGCTTTTCCCGATACAGGGACGTTAATTGTTGAGGAGTTCTCCCAGTAAGGAACCAGGAGAACTGGACCTGATGGTGAAATCACCATCAGCTCCACTTCAACATATGTATTGTATGAGCATAAATTGCTTAGCAATAATCGAATCGCAACCAGTGAAATACATTTATTGAGTAGTTCCGATGGCCATCTGTGATCTTCCTCATCAGTTCCACTTCACCAAATGGTGCTTTCCGGGAGCAAATGCACGAGTTACTAGGTATAAAAAACATCCAAATCGCTATAGGTGTGCCTATAAAAATTGAAGGTTCCCCTCGATTTCTCTGAGATGCCATCATCAGATTCTGGTTTCCTTATTGTGGTACCACCCTTGGGATATCTCCTTTTCAACAAAAAAATAATCATCATAATCTGTTCATAAACGACGAAGTTATCCGCGAACACACATAAAAAAAATATATATACTCGTACCTATTATGTATACGGTCGAATTGAGAAACCTCATTGTTTTGAAGTCGGTTAAAAATAGGGTAGTTAGGTATGATTCGAAAATCGAAATGGGAATTTAAAACCACATAATATTGTCGTGATTTCTTTAATTTGGTTGAAAAAAGTTCCTCAAGCGCTTCCTTGTCCAATCTGTTAATCGAACCTAGGACCTCATGCTCAGAAGTAGCGCTTGCGACCACTAGACCAATGAGGCACTCAAAGATTTATTTTAGGTATGAAGCTACAAGTACGCGGCGGGCTCATCTTACTTGGTCAATTCAGTGTGGGCTGCCGCGCACCGGCCGGCTCGCGCGTTAGTTCAATACTCGCTCACGCGCCGCGTCGTAAAAGAATACAATCCTAACGAGTCAGAAGGTTACGCGATAGAAAGAGAGGCAACTTATAGGTGAATACAACTGTAGGGTAATTAACGATGCGCAGCCTGAAGCGTTTAGTGTCGTGTTATTAACCGACTTCAAAAAGGAGGAGGTTCTCAATTCGTCGGAACCTTTTTTTTTTATGTATGTTCCCCGATTACTCGAAGATGGCTGGACCGATTTGGATGATTAACTTTGCTTGGGTAGTTTTTGAGTTAGCTTCAATAATACGTATTTTTTCCCCACTTTTATATGGATGATGTTCTAGTTTGTTTTACAGATAGTGGTATTAGAATTTATGTGGGGTAGGTATACAACTAAAAAGTGAAACAATTGAACAATTTGGCCAAAAAACATTTTAAGAATGTAAAGCATTTTATTTAATAATCACACTTTTGTGTAAAAAAGTACTGATTTGACTACCCATTTGTAACAGCGTCCTTAAGCTTAGATACATAAGTTAAGTTTTCGGCGTCATCATTTCTGTCGTTGTTTTACCTTGAAAGTAAACAAAACCGAGTTATTATCATTTTGTGTTTTCTTCTTCAACTTATCACAACAATAGTAATAACAATAAGACATTGGCTGTCGTGAGCCAGATTGATGGCACCAGTCTTAAGCTGTCGAGGGCCGGATTGATGGTACTGGCGACGGCGCGGCGTGGCGTGGCGGGCCGGATTTTGCCCGCAGGCCGTAGTTTGGAGACCCCTGATCTATACCACACCCTTAAATTTGACGAGGATGCAAAACTGCACGTTGTATATTCTGTGGTTTATGATTTATCCTTACATACCTATTCATTATAAAACGCAATGTGTCTCTATCATACCTAACTGTACTTACGTGCGCATAATTCTAAAATTATTATCCGATTTTCGTGATTTTAGTTTTAATTCAAAGATATATTTTCGGGCTAGGTTTTATAATTTATTAGTCAAAACTTTTTTATCAACCGACTTCCAAAAACAACACTACAAAGTGAAAAATAACTTTAATTTCGGAAGTCGGTGTCTGATTAAATGTATTTTCGTTTTTGCCACCGACTTCCGAAATTAAAGTTATTTTTCACTTTGTAATGTTGTTTTTGGAAGTCGGTTGTATTTTTTTGTAAAATAGTTTTTATTTTTCACTTTTTAGTGGTTCACATGTGCTTACCCCTTCACAGCGTACTGGCGTGATGTTATGTTATGAACTGGTGTGAACAACAAACAGACATGAGATTTCAGCAATCCCAGTCCATTTGCTATCATTTATTGAGGAGTTCCGTTGCCTATCTCAGAAGTTCTTCATCAGATCTTCACCAAATTGAAATGGGACCACTCCAAGAAAGTACTCTTCCAAAAACTATCCAAATCGCTTCAAGTGTGCCTATAAAATTGGAAGAGTTCTCTCTATTTCTCCAGGATTCCATCATCAGATCCTGACTTGATGATCATGGGACCACCTGGGAAGTATACCCTTTCAAACCAAAAAAAAATAATCCAAATCGGTCCAGCCATCTTCTAGTAATCGGGGAACATACATAAAAAAAAAATTGAGAACCTCCTCCTTTTTGAAGTTGGTAAAAAATGGAGTTAAGGGCAGAGTCAGTTTAAAATTAACACGATTGGATTTGGTTCTTCCATTCACCATAAGTACCTACTTCTTATTAAGTATATCCCGATATTAATAATGAATAAGTATACCGATCTACTTATTTGGTTACAAGAATCAAAGAAGAAGAAGAAGAAGGATAAGAATATACATTGTGGAATGCAATAAATAATTGAGTATTGAGTATTTGGTATAAAAACCGGCCAAGTGCGTGTCGGACCACACACAATGAAGCGTTCCGTAGTTGGGATGAAATTATCCCCAGAAAAAACTTAACATTGTAGTTGAAAAACATGTTCTCCCATACATTCCAACTGTAAATGTAAGTCAACTCACAATATTGATAGATTTACCATGTTATTTTAAGACCACAGACTTCTTATAGGTTTTCCTGTAGTCTACAGGTAAAGAACTATTTTCAGTATTTTTTTCAAAATTTTAGGCTCAGTAGTTTCGGCGATACGGGGGGGAATGGTAAATTTTCGTCTATTTTCTTAAATAACTTTAAAACAATTTATTTTAAAATTTAAAAAAAATATATATGAGACCGTCATAGTAAGTCCTTTCATTTAATATATCACACAGTACAGTTTGCATTTTTTTTTTTAATTTTCTTATTTGCCCCCCAAAAGTGACCTCCATATTAAAAATTCATTTATTTACTTTATCCGTCCGTGTTTGGGTCACAGAAATTCTTATGTGTACCAAATTTCAACTTAATCGGTCCATTAGATTCGGAGCAAATTGGCTGTGACAGACGGACAGACAGACACACGAATGATCCTTTACGGGTTCCGTTTTTTTTCTTTTTGCGGACCCTAAAACGCGCACTGTGAAAATTTAGATGAAGTGAGCTTTCGGAATGAAAGCTCACCTTTTCACGGTGAGTTTTTTTATACCTCGAATAGGAGTCTTGTGGATGTGTAATAACAGCCGCACGGATTGATCGATCAGGTTAAGACGCAGGTATAATGCCATTGGCCTTGAGTGCATAGCTTGCGCTCGCGCAACGTCAGCAACAAAAGTTAATTAACAGTTGAGTTTTCTAAATCTTAATTATTGAGAAAAATACTTCAATAAAATCGGAACTGATAAAAATTTTAAAGAAAATTAACTCATCTAATAAATGAAATGCTAAAAACGTTTTTACAAAAAATACAACCGACTTCCAAAACAACACTACAAAGTGAAAAATGACTTTAATTTCGGAAGTCGGTGTCTAGTTAAATGTGTTTTCGTTTTTTGCCACCGACTTCCGAAATTAAAGTAATTTTTCACTTTGTAGTGTTGTTTTTGGAAGTCGGTCGTATTTTTTGTAAAAAAGTTTTTATTTTTCACTTTTTAGTTGTGTACCTACCCCACACAAATTCTAATACCACTATCTGCAAAACAAACTAGAACATCATCCATATGAAAGTGGGGAAAAAATACGTATTATTGAAGCTAACTCAAAAACTACCGAAGCAAAGTTAATCAATTTTATATGGGACCAACTGTTATGTATACCCTCTCGAATAAAACAAAAAAAATCCAAATCGGTCTAGCCATCTTCGAGTAATCGGGGAACATACATAAAAAAAATTGAGAACCTCCTCCTTTTTGAAGTCGGTTAAAAAGCAGGTTATCATTTCATCATTCTCCTGCCCTTATCCCAATCTATTTGGGGTCGGCGCAACATGTCCCTTTCTTCCATACTTCTCTATTAGTCGTCATCTCGGTAGTCACTCCCTTTCTAGCCATGTCCTCTTTCACACAATCCATCCATCGTTTCTTTGGTTTTCCCCTACTCTTATAGCCAGCGACATTCATACTTAAAACTTTCCTCACGACATTTTCCTCACTCCTCCGCATCACATGCCCATACCATGACAGCCGATTTCCGCACAACTTTTCAGTCACCGGTGCCACTTTCAGACTTCCTCTTATGTACTCTTTTCTTATTCTATGCATTCGTGTAACACCACACATCCCTCTTAGCATTCTCATCTCAGCTGCATGCAATTGCTTTTCATTCATCCCTTTTGTGGCCCAACATTCTGATCCATACAAGACAGCAGGTCTAACCATTGCTTTATTTATCTTCCCCTTAGGTTTAAGAGGAATGCGGGAGTCAGATTGTTCCCGTGACCTGCCGCCATTTCATCCATCTAGTGTGCTTAATCGTCAGGTTATCATAGGATTTTGTATTAATTGAGATGATATCAAAAAGTAGCAGTATTAACTGACTTTTGTTGCTGACCGTACGCCCACCCAGTAATACGACTTGCCCATCAAGGAGCGCTGTCCCAAATTAGGCAAATTATTGAATGACTTATGTTGATACTACATAATAATAAAAAGATAAAAACATTATTTTACTAAAAGGTAACTTAACTAAAACTATTAAAAAACTAAAATATGGCGTCGAAAAATTCCTCCGCATCGCTGTCGACTGGTAAAGTACCCAAGAGACTGGCGGCATTGCCACGTTGTATGGCAATGCTAAGCCGCTGGCCAAGGTAAGGTAAAGGTAATTCCCATCTTCCTGGCTCTGCGTGCTGTGCTGGCACTGCTGCTGCGGCTGCGGAAAACCTCAAGCGGCGGAAGTATAATAAATAACCTTATCGGTAATTATATTTTCGAGCCGTTTGGGGTTGAAACCCTTGGGCCGTGGGGTCCGGTGCTCATAGTTTGTTCAACGAAATCTCCAAACGGCTGGTTGACACTTCCCGTGACCCAAGGGCTGGCTTTTACCTTGGCCAGCGGCTTAGCATTGCCATATGACAAATTATTAATTTATTATACATAAAACAAAAGGTATTAGGTACATTTATAAAACACGTATATTAAAAGATAAATAATTAAATTAAGTAAGCGTTAAAATGGTGAAGGTTTCATAAAAATACGCTTGATAGTTTTTGCGTGATTTTCAGTTTTTTTATCCGCGTTAGACATTACAAATTAATTACTCTATGTAATATAAACATAGTCTAAAATATTCACAGATTAAGTTATTAAGAAAACGCTCTAAGTTAACATATATTTTTTCCAAACCATTAGCACTGCTCGTTTAGACGAGATATTCAGTTTAAATCATTAAAAGTCGGTTATCGTCGCGTTAAGCTACGCTTGCCGCGGTTGGTCCGTGGATGGGTGACCATCTTTACATTCCAAGACTTCTGCGTGCCTCGCCGTTGGTCCTGGCTGTCATTCGTGGATCTTTGACAGTCGTTACGGGTTTTCAGAAGCCCGAAAATCTGACAACCAGTCTTACCAAGGGGTATCGTAATACCCAGTAACTGGGTTGTGGAGGTCAGATAGGCAGTCGCTCCATGTAAAATACTGGTATTCAGCTGCATCCAGCTAGACTGGAAGCCGACCCCGACATGACATAGTTGGGAGAATTGCAGGAAGATGATGAGATTGGCCGCGGGAGAAGCCTTCACTTAAACATTCACATTCATTTTTTAAATTAGATTATTGACCGATCTTTATGACCGATGTGTGGGCTAAAGATAATAAAATCGATTAAGAGGATACATCGAAGCGTGGTTTAGCTCGGTGTGTAAGTGAAATGGCGTTATGGCTGTCTAGTTTGACGCGCGAGATAGAAGACTAAACGCGCTTCGTTTAAATGTAGATTTATGACCAAATGCTATATATAAAACTATTTTTAGCTTAGTAACTTCTTAAAATATTTAAATACCTTCGATTTAAAGCAAATATTATACTATTGTACAATAAGGAACTGTTTTTCTATTGAAAAAAAATTAAGTAGGTAATCATGTTTCGGTTTTAATACAGCAGTAGACAATTATAGTCAAACTAGCTGCACTCCGCGGTTTCACCCGCGTAGACCGGGATAAAAAGTAGCGGTATGAAAAATAGATGTGTGAAGTGGGAATATTGTCATTTTCTGTATATTTTATCTATACCTATAGAATTAACTTTATATTTTATTTATTTTTTAATTGCATATTATTTATCACATGCTGCACCGGTCGACGTCATCGCGTCAACGCCGGCTATCGCTGAAAACCAGCGCTGGGGCTCCGTTTCGCATGGGGTCGCGGCATTATGCTGAGCGGTAGCCTTTTTTTTTTCCCAAAACTTGCTTTTTACTTTGTTTATTTTATTTTGTTGTCCTTTGCGTCATGTTTACCGCAAATAAACGTATTTTCTTTCTTTCTTTCATGTTAGCCGATTCTCAGACCTACTCAATATGCTCACAAAATTTCATGAGAATCGGTCAAGCCGTTTCGGAGGAGTACGGGAACGAACATTGTGACACGAGAATTTTATATATAAGATAAACACATGGAAAATCCAAATGATTTAACCATATATACCACATTTGGTTATATAGGATTTTAAAAACACTGAATTACCCATTTCAAAATGTAGTTCCTTTGAACGCACTCTTGTCCGCGCCAAAAGAATCGACCGCGCCGAACGAAGCGAAGTTCCTAATAATTCTTCCGGTGATTCGTTCGATTCGGCGCGGTTATTTGTATCATCTATATAAATAAAAAACCCGGTCAAGAGCGAGTCGCACTCGCGCACCGAGGGTTCCGTTCTTATTTCTGAAAAAGTGTGCTATTTACAGACATGGTTTTATTTTTCCTGTAATCTTTACATAAACTTCTATTACACAGAATAATTTCAGATTTTTCTCTATGCAAACTTCGGAGATAACGAACGGCCCCCCGTTATTTTTTTTACATTTCTCATCAAAAGTCGAAAACTATGCGGCCTAAAAAAAAGAAAAAATGTTTGAGAATGTGCAAACAGCGCTCTTTCACATGATACCCCACGTGCCCTAGTAGCCCTACTTCGAATCTTTAAAAACCCCTTTTAGTCCCAGTTGCAAAAAAAAAAAACTTACTTCTTTCTTATTTGCAAAATATTTGGGAAAACGTCATCTAAAACTGTTCTAAATTAAAAGTTGATAGCGTTAGTAGTTCTTAAGATATCCAGCTGTGACAGGCAGACAGACAGACTGAGTCGCACTATAAGGGATCCTTTTTACCATTTTGGTACGGAACCCTAAAAACCGCATCCAAATCGGTTCACCCGTTTAAGAGCTACGGTGTCTCAGACACACACATAGAGGTCAAATTTATAACACCCCTCTTTTTGTGTCGGGGGTTAAAAAGAGAAGTCCTGACTGACGCAACAACGCCCAGCCCAAACCCTTGGACCTAGAAAGCTGAAATTTTGCACAAAGGCTCCCTTTATAATGAAGACAAGGAATAAGGAAGGAATTCCCGGTAGTAATTACGTTCCCGTGGGATTTTTTCCGACATCCACGCGGACGAAGCCGCTGGCAGCTTCCTGCTGCTTATTGCAGGGAGAATGGATGTGGATTGCTCCTTAATGCAGCATTGGACAACACTACATCTGCGAGTAATGCGGTCCTGATTCAATGTTTTTATTGTTTTGTGTCTATGTCTGTTTCTTGTGTTCGTATTATATTTTTTTAATGTATGGATGGTTACAATAACTGTGATGTACTTGTAATTTATCTGAAATAAAATGAATGAATGAATGAAAAGCAGCTAGTGTTTCATAGGATTTCATACAAGTAATTCTAAAATTCGATTCTTTCGGCTCCTTCGCTTCCGTCGGCTCTGATAAGTGTACGTTTACCTTTATTTACAAACTTGTATTACTCACATCTAATTTAAGCACCTCAGTACAACGGCGATAATGATTTTAATTTCCACCCACCGTATATCACAATGGAACAAGGTCCTAACCACCTCGCAGGATAAATTATTATCGGTCACGCAACAAGGAACCTGAGTGGCTAGGGCTGGCTCTTCAACTATTGTACACATACATACACAACGTGTCGTTTGGCATCCTCGTCAAATTTAAGGGTGTGGTATAAACCATCGGACCGAACAACTTTTTCCATGGCATCAACATCGTAATCGCGAAAAAACTTTTTTACAAAAAAATACAACGGACTTCCAAAAACAACACTGCAAAGTGAAAAATAACTTTAATTTCGGAAGTCGGTGTCTAGTTAAATGTATTTTCGTTTTTTGCCACCGACTTCCGAAATTAAAGTTATTTTTCACTTTGTAGTGTTGTTTTTGGAAGTCGGTTGTATTTTTTTGTAAAAAAGTTTTTATTTTTCACTTTTTAGTTGTGTAGGTACCTACCCCACACAAATTCTAATACCACTACCTGCAAAACAAACTAGAACATCATCCATATGAAAGTGGGGAAAAATACGTATTATTGAAGCTAATTCAAAAACTACCAAAGTAATTTAATCAATTTTATATGGGACCAACTGTGATGTATACCCTCTCGAATAAAACAAAAAAAAACCAAATCGGTCCAGCCATCTTCGAGTAATCGGGGAACATACATAAAAAAAAAAATTAAAAAAGGCTCTGACGAATTGAGAACCTCCTCCTTTTTGAAGTCGGTTAAAAAAAAAAGGTTCCTACGAATTGAGAACCTCCTCCTTTTTGAAGTCGGTTAAAAATAGAGGGACAAATAACAAAGCGTTCAGTACGTCTAACCAAAGATATCCAAGCAAAAAAAAAAACACTGATTAAAGTTATTTTATTTTGACCTAAAATAATTTATCCCAAAATCTTTAACATTGCAGTCCCAATAAAAACATTTTTTTACGTGATAAAATTTACAAATTAACAATTTTCGGACTTTTTCCTTTAATTGTGCTGTGAGTCTTTGCTTCTTGCTCCAGATTTCATGATTCTAGAATTTCTAGATCAACAGAAAGTACGCTTAAATGGCCGTATTTTTTTATTGTGTTGACTTAAAAGCTTGAGTTTTTTTAGAGCTCCAAGGGACCATAAATACCTACGTATTCAAAATTAATTTCAACTTGATACCTCCACGCGTTCCTGAGGAAAAGGCAGACTGACATACAGACAGACGGACAACGAAGTGATCATATAAGGGTTCCATTTAGCCTTTTGAGGTACGGAACCCTAAAAATCAAACATAAAAAGTTTTATATTTAATAAAATGTAGAAAGTGTGGCAACCCTATCCAAACCCTCCTTGTACTCGGCTACAATCACACTAATTGCAAAAAGCGCCATCTACATAACTTTATCGCAACTACAAATAGAATTCTGTTCTTTATTTAGACATTTTAAAATAAACCAATTTTGTTTTTAGAAGAAACAGTGCCCCTGGTTTCTCCTATTTCGTAGTAGTGTTTACTAACAAACAAACCAGAATTGAAACAACAATCTGTAGGACGTATGCAAATGTTTGATTTGTATGAGAATCGAACCCACTAGGTACTGTTACATAATAGATAGGTATATGCATCACTACTTCTTGTATTGTTAACCGACTTCAAAAAGGAAGAGGTTCTCAATTCGTCGGATAATGTATGTTCCCAGATTACCCGAAGATGGCTGGACCGATTTGGATTTTTTTGTTTTATTTGAGAGGGTATACATCACAGTTGGTCCCATATAAAATTGATTAACTTTGCTTCGGTAGTTTTTGAGCTAGCTTCAATAATACGTATTTTTTCCCCACTTTTATATGGATGATGTTCTAGTTTGTTTTGCAGGTAGTGGTATTTGAATTTGTGTGGGGTAGGTACACAACTAAAAAGTGAAAAATAAAAACTTTTTTACAAAAAAATACAACCGACTTCCAAAAACAACACTACAAAGTGAAAAATAACTTTAATTTCGGAAGTCGGTGGCAAAAAACGAAAATACATTTATCTAGACACCGACTTCCGAAATTAAAGTTATTTTTCACTTTGTAGTGTTGTTTTTGGAAGTCGGTTGTATTTTTTTGTAATAAAGTTTTTTATTTTATTTATTTGGCTCACCAACAATTGAATACACTTATTAAACTTTTTAAACTTTCGCGATTTGCACACAAAAAAGGAATATCGCGAGAAGACCCGTTTTTGGTTTAAAAAAATATTTATAGACTAGTGTACCAATTTCTAATAGGTAAGCACAACATGCTTTACGTATTTGATGATAAATATTGGGCGCCTAGGTGAGTTGGAGCCATGATCAAACATGTTGAGCCAAAAAATACCCTGTAACACCTATAATAAGCATCATGCCATGTATATTATCTACACATGTTTTTGCAAATAAATTAATCTGAATCTGAATCTTCTTATACACACTTAGTGTTGCCCAAATTCAGTCTTGGTCTTGCAGTCTTGGTCTTGTTCTTGCGTTTTTGCAAGACCAAGACCAAGAACAAGACCGCGTATTTTTAGCAAGACCAAGACCAAGACTGACCGTGCAAGACTTGAGCAAGAACAAGACATAGCCTGCAAGACTCTTGCGTCTTGCAGCTAGGACTTAGCGCTATTTCACTGAGTAGTTGGGTGTAACAGTTCGGTGTATAGGTAGGTACGCTTAGGAATTCTATGAGACGCAAAAAACTGTATCAAAGAATATGAAAAACTGGACCTATGCGCATTACGACTAATACCATAAACATAGCGAATAAAAAAATATCTATTAAAATCAAACTGAGTGCATGCATAGTTATGTTTTAACCATCGGCACTTTGACAATGCGGCATCAAAGGTTTTGTACTTACTTCTCAAAGAAATTTGCCGCTTTTCGGAAGTACATGGTTATGATACACGCGCCGGCGGCTTCTTTTGAAATCTAAAACAATCGTTGCCGCCACGCCGAAATCATAACATTTGACACTATTTGATTGCCGCCATAGGGCGTAGGTATACTCATGCAAAATAATTTCCTAGTAGAGTACCTACAGGTGTTCCAAAGAATAAATAAGTTTCAGAGTGCTTAGAATGAAAATGAATACATTATACTGATCACGCAAGTAGTATTATGATTAGGATAAAATGGTAAGGATAGGTAGTAGATGTCATATTAATTCATTCTAGTAAGTATATATTATAATATTGATTACTTATATGGTTTTAAACTAATTACTTAGGTACTATTATTGTACATTTAGTCATTATATTTCTTAAGTTTTTACAAGAAAAAATAGCAAAAAAGTGTTCAAATATCACCCGTTTAATAAATATTGTAGCCACTTTTAAATATACTTGAAACGTGTAAAAAAATTCTACAAAACTAATAAAATAATATAAAAAGCGTAGGTACTTACCTACTAATAAAATAAAAAGCCTGCGATAAGAATTTTGTATTACTTACCAGCCCGAATATCTCTGAAAGAGATGATGAGAGTAAGTATTTACTAGCTGTGCCCGCGACTTCGTCCACGAGGAATAGTAACTTTGGAGGTATAGTGACGTTCAGGACTTATTTATTTATTTTAAAACTTCTGTCATCAAACATACAAACGAACTCTTCAGCTTTATAATATTAGTATAGATGTACGCCAAAACATTCACTTATATGTAAAGAATAGTGATTGGCACTAATTCTATTTTATTCACGCGTCGTGTCTGTACAAGTAGGTAATATTTAGTGTGTGTTTGTACGCCGCACGCGGCATTGTTTGATTTGCGGCGGCATCCTTTTCATAGAGCCGGCTGTTTTTTTAAATGTAAGCTTATAAATCATAAATGTTTATTAAGAAACAGTTACTTCCATGGAAAACGACATATAGGTCAGTTGATTTTTCGAATTTCTTATCAAATCTTCAGTTATTTATTAATCTGCTTGATCTTTACTATGGCTATGTTAATTCAAGCTCACAATGTTCCAATTCTAATACGTTTTTCTAAGATTTAAAGTAAACTTTAATAAATAGTAATAGACTAATAGGTAATTGCAAGACTTGCAAGACTCTTGCTGCAAGACCAAGACCAAGACCAAGACTGGGAGCGCAAGACCAAGACCAAGACCAAGACCAGGTGTATTGGCGCAAGACCAAGACCAAGACTGGCTAAGTCTCGTCTTGTTCTTGCATTTGGGCAACACTATACACACTCAACATAAATTATGTTAAAGACCAAATTCTAAATTAAAATCAAAATAAAGCGAAAATTATGATTACATAAAATCAAATCAAAATTAAAATTAAAATCAAGGCGCAAATACTCTAATCTTATTGGAACTTATATGTTTGAGCCGTTTGGGGTTGAAACACTAGGGCCATGGGGTCCGAGTGCCCTTTTAGTTTTTCGGGACATCGCCAAGCGGTTGGTCGACTCTACACATGACCAAAGGGCTGGCCTATTTTTTGGCCAAAGAACTAGCATTGCCGTGGCATTGTTGCCAGCCTTTTGGGTACTTTTCCTGTCGACAGCCATGCGGACGAATTTTTTGATGCCCTATGATTATTTCCCCTCCTTTTTTATATACTTGTACATATTTTTTGTTTTTATGATTGTTAGATTTTAAATTATGTAAATATTCATTAATCAAGATAACATTAAAATTAAAATTAAACTACAATTAAAATAAAAAAAATCTTGTATTCTGAAATCAACAAAAAAAAAACCGGCCAAGTGCGTGTCGGACCACGCACAATGAAGGGTTCCGTAGTTGGGACGAATTATTCCAAGAACAAACTTAACATTGTAGTTGAAAAACATGTTCTTCCATACATGCCAACTGTAAATGTAAGTTTCTACTCACAATATTAAGAGATTTACCATGTTATTTTAAGACCACAGACTTCTTATAGGTTTTCCTGTAATCTACAGATAAAGATCAATTTTCTGTATTTTTTTCAAAGTTTTTGGCTCAGTAGTTTCGGAGATAAGGGGGGAGGGAATGGTCAATTTTCGTCTATTTTCTTAAATAACTTTAAAACAATTTATTTTAAAATTATAAAAAAAAAAATATTTGAGACCGTCATAGTAAGTCTTTTCATTTGATATGCAACACGGTATAGTTTGCAAAACTTTTTTTATTAATTTTCTTATTTGCCCCCTAAAAGTGACCCCCATATTCAAAATTCATTTATTTACTTTACCTGTCCGTGTTTGGGTCACAGAAATTCATATGTGTACCAAATTTCAACTTAATCGGTCCAAATTAATCGGTCATTCGGAGCAAATTGGCTGTGACAGACCGACAGACAGACAGACAGACAGACAGGCAGACACACGAGTGATCCTATAAGGGTTCCGTTTTATCCTTTTGAGGTGCGGAACCCTAAGATGGAGCGCCGCGAACATCAAAAGTGAAGCCACAAAACCGTGCTCCAGCAAGTAAAATACACGCTCACTCACACACATACAACTAAAAACGATGCTCACCGCTCTTAATACGTGACGAATAGTCGTCTAATTAACATAATTAAATTTAAAAAAAATATATGCCTCCTTGTGTATTGCAAACTTGTAAAACACATAAAAAGTCTCACGGAATCACTTTTCAGTAGCAGTGTTAACTGACTTCTGTTGCTGACCATACATCCGGACAATGTATGGCGCTACGCCTAGTATGAAGTTACATAGCAGTGACTTCTGTGATAGTGCCATCTTTGTCTAGTAAATGTTTTGTTATTTGAAAACGTTTATAACTTGGCTATGTTTTAATTAATTAAATTAAATTAAATGATTTTTTTTCGGAATAAGTAATCCATAAACTGTTAGTAACATAATATTAAAACTTAATAGCTAGTGTTAGTACCAATCACCCTCCGCACAAACTGTTTTAAAATTGGAGAACTGAAGCTTTCCGCTACAGTTCTCTAGATGCTGTTGCGACTGTCTTTAACTCTCCTCAGCAGCGAAGCTGTTTTTTTCCGCACAATCGCGAGAAACCCGTCGGTACGAGCTTGGGCAAACATATCTGACGCGCTGCAGTAGCGAGGAAGTCCCAACAGCTTTTAAGCTTTTACACTTTCTATGACATCGTATGCACTAGGTATTTTGCCAACAATATTTTTTAATTTAAAATTTTTAAAAGTTAGTCATTTACGTTAAAAAATATTTCTATTGTTTGATAAGTTTGTTGAATAAAAATTAGCATGAATATCTAAAATTTTGAAAAAATGTTACCATCTCTGTTGGTAGTTAATTAGGTATTCAATAAAAATATCATAACGTGCACGAGTTTAAAGGCAACCATTCAAAATGTCAGAAAACTAATAATTTCAAATATCACCGGCAGAGGGCGCCAAATGTCAAGATAATGAAAAGTTTTAAATGTCAAGAAGTTATCGTTGATTTTAGTAACATTACGACTTTTCAACATAAAATATTGTTCCATTAATAATACGACGTAATCCATCAATAATCTAATAATATCACGACTGAATGGCATGTATGGGGTGGACAGACCCAGACTTCGCCAGTTCTGATTTTGTGGTTCCCGATGGGATTTACCATCGGCGGAAATTACAAAATTCCATACGACTTTCATCCCCTATTTAAATCCTTTAGGGAATTAATTTTCAAAAACCCTTCTGAAGTGTTCACCTTCGTTATAAAAGGAACTGTTGTGCAAAATTTCATACTTCTTCTATTTCTTTCATGGGTTTTACTTTTCTTGCGCGGAACCCTGATTATTTTTCTAAAAAAAAGTAGCCTAAGTTACTCCTTTTAACATTAGCTACCTGCCAGTGAATATGCCGTCAAATTCGGTTCAGCCGTTTCGGAGATTAGCCGGAACAAACAAACCAACAGAAAGATTGGACAAATGCCAAAAGATTTTTTTAAATTTGACGGGTAGTTCCAGAGATTAGCACGTACAAACAACAAAAAGGTTCCGACTTTCTATTTTTCGGTCGTGTCTGTCGGGCTGGGTTTCTTCAACGAATCAGTGCTATACAAAAAGCAACATTAACGTGTAAAGGTGGATTTGAATGAGACACAGGTAGATTTAGATTTTTTGTATCCCGGTAGTTCCCATGACATAATTTTCGATTTTATTTTTTATTATTATTATTTTTTTTGGGTTTTTTTTTTTTTTGTGGGTGAAGCCGCGGGCAAATGCTAGTTTGTAAATAAGTCAGACCTGCTATAGACTGGGTGAAATTTTAATGGTTGTTTTCCTGTTAAAGGATCGTTGTACTCATCATTATGAACAACTTTTATTATGGCACCAAACCTGAAATCACGAAAAAAAAAATCTGCTGCTCCCTACATTTTGACAAGTTTGATGTAGATAAATGTACTGAACAGCTGATTTTTTTTTCGCAATGTCAGGTTTGGTCCCATAGTAAAAGTTGATGACCCTTTAAGAGGAAAACAACTATTAAAATTTCACCCTGTATTATAAGGTCACAAATCACACACTTTATAAGGGTGTGATTCCAATTACTAGCTACTCAATATTAGCTTTGTAGTAAAAACAAGAGCCCAGCGTGAAGTTGTGAGTTCGAACCCCACTCGGTAAAGAGAATTTTATTGAAATATTTTCTACATACAACGTGTCGTTTTGCATCCTCGTCAAATTTAAGGGTGTGGTATAGACCATCAAACCGAACAACTTTTTCCATGGCACCAACATCGTATTCGCGAAAAAATAATCAGCCGTCCCATACATTTACGAGTACATCGAGTAGGTATTGAAGTTTACTATGGGACAGTTGAAATTTTTTTCGCGAATACGATGTTGGTTCCATGGAGAAAGTTGTTCGGTATCGAGATGACGACTAATAGAGAAGAAGTATGGAAGATAAAAACAAGTTGCATCGACCCCAAAAAAAATTGGGATAAGGGCAGGAGAATGCTGATAATCGGTATCGGTCGTTGTCTACGACGATATAAGTGACATTAAAACACAATGTAAAAGCGAATTATTCCATTACTTCATTAGGCTGAGTAGGAAACGAATATAGCAGATAGTTACAGATTGAACATTTAAACGGCTATTTTAGTAAACTTTCATCAAACCAAATAGCTTAACGGTTCGACGACTGCTTTGCAAACCGTAGTTAAAAGTTTGATTCTCAACTGTTATATTTTTTTCGATTCTTTTTTTTATATTTTGTTATATACCTACTGTTATTTGATAGTTCGCATAACGTACACAGAAAACATGAAGTTTAGGCCTCTTATACCATCTATATTTATAATAAAAATAAATATTAATGGTTAGCTGACAGTTAATGAGAAATCCCGTGTGTACAATCTACTGTTATATTTTTTAGCGATAGCCGGGTTCGTCAGAAATAATCTGTAAGAATCACTCAGTGTATTCGTGTTATGCCATTAGGTACTACGCCTGTTCGTGTCGTTCCTGCATAGGAACGACACGAACAGGCGTTTGTTTATTTATCCACTAAAAACGAAAAACTTCGCAAGCAGTGGGAAATTGCTACTGAAAGCTGCGCGTTTCGACCTCAGGACAAGCTGTTTCGTCGTCGGTCGCTTGCTCCCGCGTCACCAGTCCTAACTCTCTGTGTATTTTGGCTGCTGAGAGAGACCACAACTACAAACGTACTGTAAAGGAAAGTTTTATAAAATGTGGCTGTTGTTTTAGTATATTGTGTGTCTAACTTGCATCCCCTATAACCCCTTTAGTGGCTGAATAAAAAAATTTTTTTTTAGAATGGGCTAAAAATGGTCGTACTGTTTTGCTTATGCTGCAAACATATTCTTTTGTTTTTGATGTTGACCACAGCTCATGAAGATCAGTAATTATTGACAACTACATATGAAGGAACAATTGCCGTACTTTATTATCAAGGGATGTACCTACTGCTACAGCTATAATTTATCGAATCTACTATTCTAAGACATCAAAATTAATTTAGTATATTGTCTAACCGGCCCCGCTCATGTGGGATTGCCGTCCCATAGGACTATTTACCTAAACAAAAGTGCAAGTAGTAAAAAAAAAAAAAAAAGTATCAATATGTTAAAAGTTACAAACCAACAATAGGATACGTCATCGACGAACTTGCTTTAGAACATGGGCACTGAGTGATACGGTTACCGCCTAACCATGGCTACGTTCACAAAGCGCTATTTTTCGAATGTATAGAACACGATATTTTATCGTATACTGTGACTTTTTGTACTCAAAACTGATCATGGGGTGTCGTTTTTATGGTTTTCGAGGGAGCCAAAGCCGGTAGTGAAGTCAAAATGAAAATTCAAGATGGCGGATGTGAAAATTTTGTGTTTGTGTTTTAAATCATACGTTATAAGGAACTTCATTCCTGACGGTGGTCCCCGACCGCACATTTTTATTTTTTTCTAATTTTCACTGTTGTTGCCAGAGTGAAAGTTGATTATTATTAGTATCCAACCGACAACCGGACACATTGTATTTATATTATGTGTAATTTATGTAGGATATGGTAGTAGACTAGTAGTGAAGACAGTTCGATGGAGAGTGAAAATACTAATGTGGATGAATCTGATGAAAAATCTTAGAATAATGTGTTTTAAAACTTCTTCATAAAGGACCACGATAAAAAATTATAAACTACTCGCGCTTGACTATAATTTTATCGATAATTATTTGCAATGTGTCTTAACACTATCGTAAGATGACAATTAAACGTCATCATACCACATATAAATAATCACATTTTCGAAAACGATATTATGAATTAAAACTATAATATAATTACGAGATATTTTTTCTGAGCTGTCGCAATTTCATATCTAATGTGTTCGTCTTTTGTTTGAATTTTTTGAACAACAGCAAGGAGAGCGAATTTTTAAAAATTTTGACACAGATCCAACCTCGATGACGTCCCGCAGGACTCTAACCGCGAGCGGATTTAGCCAAATTTACTAATTTTGAGTTTATTTAAAAAAAATCTATTACACTCAAAAATCCAATCGTTAAATTCCCTCTGAAATACGATTACCTCATGGTGCATGCAATTTTCATATAATTTTATGCTGTAATTAGGAAATGAAACGGAAAATGTTTTTGAATTCGACTATGTTTCGGATTTTTTTTCCATCGAGGAAATTACAACTTATCATGTTTTGAACCGTTACTTTCCCTAAAGAAAGGATGTATCTATGGCATATATTTTTTTCAGGACCTTAATACAATAATTTGACCATTTAAAATTGATTCTAAAACAGGTAAAATTCGGATAACCCCCCGTTAAATAAATTCTGAATCCGATTCTGTGCGCTGTGCGTGATATATGTATACTTAGTAGGTACTTCACACAAGAAGCTTTGCTACTAAGTGTACAGTAAGTATCTGAAATTAAACTTACCTCTTAAACTTTAAATGCCGGCAGGAGACTCGAAATACCTGAAATAAAAAGAGATAGATATAGCAAGTCCTTTATATCTTCATCACTGTTCAAATTGTTTCCTTTATCGAGTGAGGACACCGTTCCTTTTGAAGCTACGGCACTAAGGCCCGCATTTATAAACAAGTCAGTAAGAGTAATTACTCAGTAATGATTTTCATTCTAGATACTTTATTAATTGCTTGAAGCCCGTTGTACCGTATACACCATTGACCTGCACCATCAGTGGTGCAGAGGAGACTAATTATTTTCTTTTGCACCATGAATATTAATACAACTACTTCACCATGCTTTCCTAATCATAGGTAAAATAAAAACTAATATAGGTCGTATTTTGTTTGTGTGCGGGGAACCATAAATAAACAACAAAAAGCAACAACAATAATTATGTTTTACAAATAAATTCCACAACTACTTCATATAACACTAATTACTATATTATTATTATTTCATTTATTTATTTTCTTTCTTATTTATTAAATATTTCTTTCTTTTCTATTTCTTTCTTTTTCTATTTATATTTCTTTCTTTTATTAAATATTTCTTAAAAATAAGAAGTCTGTATTTCACAAGTTTAAATTTCAAAGCAAGTTGCTGGTGAATAATCTTGGCCACTTGGTTGTGCGAGAAAAACCAGAGATAATATGGCTGATGGACTCACCCGGACGGTGGCAATTGGCATGCCCGACACACGTCAACCGTCCTCCATTGCCCCATACACGACTTAAGGAAGGTGCGTAGAGTCGCATCAATCTTGTACAACTCCAGCACCCTCATGAGCCATGTATGTGGCACCGAGTCATAGGCCTTCTTATAATCTATCCAGCATGTTGACAGATCTTTGCGGGATCGAGGAACCTGTTGGCTAATGGCCATGTCGATGAGGAGTAGCTCCTTAGTACTGCGAGACCTGTTTCTACACCATCAGACAATACTATCAATGCGGTTTTGTTTGCACCATTCTCAATAGTGCAGATGAGACCATACTATCAATGCAGTTTCATTTGCACCATTAATGGTGCAAACGAAACTATTTAGTTTCCTCTGCACCCTTGATGGTGCAGGTTAATGGTGCATACGGCACAACGGGGCTTGAAGTTACAACTGTCAAAGAATAGAATTCTTAGCCAAGTAATAGTGGCCATTTTCTTTACTTAAGAATTGTGAATTCGAACATTTTGCGTTTGATTTTGCGGTTATAGCAATGGAAAGCATCGAAACGGCTTTTGGTGTTATAGAGGATATCGACAACGATATAAGTAGGTACTACCCATGTTATACTAATTGTCAGCTGTAAAGTTACATTCTTACATTATTATTGTACGGTTCGTAACTTCGTACACTTGCAGAGTTGTTGTTGTAAAGGTGGTTGTTCAGGTTGAAGCGCGTAGAGAAAAGATCACTTAGTTCCCGTTAGGTTTATTACGTATAGTTTATACAAGTAATACTGTTGACGATTCCTTTCTCTAATGTTAGTCACGGCGTAGCAGTAATTGCACTCGCTGATTTATTGATATGTATGAATATTTATACCTAGTATTAAAATGACGCACGTTTGGTGCAAGCCACCGCGTCAGCAAAACATGTACCGTTTAAGACTGTACAATTATAAAGGCGAAAGTTTGTGTGTGTGTGTGTGTGTGTGTGTGTGTGTGTGTATGTTTGTTACTTCTTCACACTCAAACAGCTGTACCGATTTGGATGAAAATTTGGTATGGAGATAGCTTATACTCTGGATTAATATATAGGCTACATTTTATCTCGGGCTTCGTGGGCGAAACCGCGGCGCGCAGCTAGTAAGTAATAGGCAGAAACTACAGAACGCCTTACATAGGTATCCGTTTGCCTCGTTTACGTTCATATATCTGGTCATACAAGCACGCCGGTTGCGAGTACTACGCACCTGACCGTTCTGAAGAACATCAGCAATAAGGTCACTATAATGTCACTATAATGTCTTCCTAAGGCGTCCCCTCCCGGCGGCCTCCCCTTCCACTCACATCTACCTTGTAAATACCTTTTGTTAGTCGCCTTTCATTCATCCTCTCAACATGACCAAACCATCTAAGGATACTCTTTTCAATTTTTATCACTATATCTTCTTTTAAACCGCAGCGTTGCCGTTTTAGCCACTTTGTGGCTAGATCTAGCGGATTTTCGACGGTTTTAGCCAAAAAATAATCGGTTTTAGCCACCAAAATGAATCTAGCTACTTCTGGCTACTTTTTAGATTATTACTACATACCTACTTTTATTACTGTTTTGCCACCTGAAGTTTTAACCAAAGTCAAAAAACGGCCAAAACCAACTGAAATACTATCATCCTCTACAATCATCCATTCCAGAATTTCCAGATGACATTGTAAACTTATAAATTGATTTTTATTTTTTTACAAAAAAAACAGTAGGTAAGTAATTAATTTTAATGTTTTTAGATATAAACTTGTAACCATTTTTTAATATTTTTTTAACAACACTAATAAATCTCGTTTTATTAAATCTACTTATCCCCATCCCTATACTTACATTATAAAAACTTTTTTACAAAAAATACAACCGACTTCCAAAAACAACACTACAAAGTGAAAAATAACTTTAATTTCGGAAGTCAGTGTCTAGTTAAATGTATTTTCGTTTTTTGCCACCGACTTCCGAACTTCTAGTCTAACCGGATGCAGCTGAATACCAGTATTTTACATGAAGTGACTGCCTATCTGACCTCCACAACGCAGTAACTGGGTAATAAGATACCACTTGGTAAGACTGGGCGTTACTCAACCACTGAATAACAACAAACACAATGAACAACACTTTGCTTTGACTAAAAACTCGTACTTAACAACTATTTCCACTTTTAAACCACCATCATAGACGAGTTCCAACCTTACCACACTATAAACACGTCACATATTTCTTTGAAACTGTATAAACAACCCAATTTGTGTATCACGAAGCTCCTGCAAATGATTTCCGACTGTACCTTACTAGTATTACAGTGTAAATTCGGTTGTAGTTTACATTAATAGGGGTTTGAAGTTGAGATAATGCATTTAAGCATGGTTTTTGCTTTGATTTCCTTCTATCATATGTCAGGGGGTGGCATGGGGCCCATCAAATGTCATTATGGGGTGTGCCTGTCAATTTAAAGCTTTTAACAAAAATAGGATGAGCAGAAATGTCGGTAGTGAACTTTAAAGTTGTAATTCGGTTTGTGAATGCTTCTTTAGTCTATTAGTCGCAATCGTTGCTATTGAGTGAAGGGTCTAAGGCTCGATAATTAAGTCAGAGTGTTATTTTTAGGATTCCCTACCTCAAAAGGAAAAAACGGAACCCTTATAGGATCACTTCGTTGGCCGTCTGTCAGTCTGTCAAGACCCTTTTTCTCAGGAACGCGTGGAGGTGTCAAGTTACAATTTATATCAAATACGTAGGTCTATGGTCCTTGAAGTTCTACAAAAATCAAGCTTCTAAGTCAACGCAATAAAAAAATACGGCCATTTAGGCGACATATTTTGATACTCGCAAGTAAATCAAAACATAAAGGGTAGTTCCCGTTGACCTAGAACAACGAAATTTGGCAAGAAGCAAGGTCTCACAGCACAAGTAAAGGAAAAAGTCCGAAAATTGTTAATTTGTAATTTTATCACATAAAAAAATTTTTTTTGGGATTACAATGTTAAATTTGTTTCTGGGACAAATTCTTTTCACCTATGGAACCCTTCATTGTGCGTGGTCTGACACGCACTTGGCCGGTTTTTAGGGTTCCGTAGCCAAATGGCAAAACACGGAACCCTTATGGATTCGTCATGTGTGTCTGTTCGTCCGTATGTCACAGCCACTTTTTTCCGAAATTATAAGAACTATGCTGTTGAAACTTGGTAAGTAGATGTATTCTGTGAACCGCATTAAGATTTTCACACAAAAATAGAAAAAAAAAAAACAATAAATTTTGGGTGTTCCCCATACTTTTAGAAGTTAGAACTGAAACACACCAATTTTTTTTCATCAAATCCATACGTGTGAGGTATCTATGGATAGGTCTTTAAAAATGATATTGAGGTTTCTAATATATTTTTTTTCTAAACTGAACAGTTTGCGCGAGAGACACTTCCAAAGTGGTAATAAAACGTGTCCCCCCCCCCCCCCGTAACTTCTAAAATAAGAGAATGATAAAACTAAAAAAAAATGTATAATATACCATGTAAACTTCCACCGAAAATTGGTGTGAACGAGATCTAGTAAGTTGTTTTTTTTTAATACGTCATAAATCGTAAACCGCAATTTACCTTTCATTCAATCAACTCAATTATTAAAACATCGATCAAAGTTACAACGAACTACAAGAACTTTTATAAGTATTATGTTACTTGCTGCTACGGAACTCTTCATGGGCGAGTCCGACTCGTACTTGGCCGCTTTTTTTTATTCTATTGAGCATTCTCAGTAGCAATCCGGTGTTTGGATTTGTATAGAAAGAAGTGAGGCTAGAGAATTTTTTAAAAGAGTACGTAGAACATAATCTCTTTTATTTACCTAGTTTTTTTTAAAATTGCATTTCAATTTTAACCCTTTAACTTAATTTTTATTTCTTGTAAACCTTTATGAGTCAATAAAAAATAAACTATATGCTACTTACAAATAATGTTAATTTTGATATAACCTTGCAACATTTTAAAAAAATTAGGAGGGTCCAACAACTTTTTTAATTCAAGTTCAAGTGCTTTTGGGATTTTTTAAAGCAAATATACCTAAATAATAAATTTCTTGTTCCCCCGACCCACCCCATCACATCGCACCGACCGCCCGTGCAATATTATATTTACTTACTAGCTGACCCGGACAGACGTTGTCCTGTCTTAGCTATGAATATTCTAATGTAAACGCGCGAAGTTCCCGAAAGCGCAAGCTGAGAACATTTTGAATTGTTTAACTTAATTTATATTTTAAGAATTGAACTACGATTTTTTGCTCAAAAGTAAAAAACCCGAAATTCTAAAGTAAAAAAAAGTCCAAAACTATGAAAAAAATTAATTATGAATGTCGAGTATGAATGTCGGCAATTGATTTTTATTTTAGAATACGCTGACCCGCCAGACGTCCTGTGAACATTTCAATAAATCGAACGACATTCAAACAAATACAATTTTTTAGCCCATTTTCTCGTTCCTAAGATTTATTAAATATTAAAAATAAATTACTTTTTTCACATTATCATGTGTGTTTTATTAACAAAACCACTTCTTACTTAAAACTTTTCTCACCCAACCTCTGAAACTATTTGTTGGTTAGTTTTCAGTATTCTTCTTCAAAAAAATTGTATTAATCAGATGGCTAATTTTAAGAATTTTTTCAACTCGCTGTCTTTGAAGGCCGATTTTAGCCAAAGTAGCCCATTGCGTACTACTTTTTTTTAATGATTATGAAAACTGAGATTTTGGCGCAGTGTTGAGGCCTACTTAGGAACCATAAAGTCACCCGTCTTTTTTTTAGATTTTTCTTTAAATTGGTCAGGTCGAAAATTCTCAAAAAATCTGAAAAAAATCATAACTCGAAAACTATGAAAAGTCGCGAAACATACACGGTGGATTTGGATACCCCACGATACAATCAATCGGCCTAGCCTTTTCTCAACTATGTCGGGGTCGGCTTCCAGTCTAAACGGATGCAGCTGACTACCATTATTTTACATGGAGCGACTGCCTATCTGACCTCCACAACCCATTAACTGGGTAATACGATACCCCTTGGTAAGACTGATTGTCAGACATTCGGGCTTCTGACGACCCGTAACGACTGTCAAAGATCCACGAATGAAGCCGGGACCAACGGCTTAACGTGCTTTCCGAGGCACGGAGGAGTCTCGGTATGTAAAGATGGTCACCCATCCACGGACCAACCCCCGCAAGCGTAGCTTAACCTGATGGATCGACCCGTGCGGCTGTTATTACTTAGCCACGAACTCCTCCTCGGATTCCCCATGATACGAGGGACCTAAATTTTATTTTTGGACGTCAATGTTCAGACCACCCTGTATATTAAGATATAAGTGTAAACTTTTAGAATTAAGTGTTGTATATTTATTTTATTTTATTTGTTATTTATATGTTACTAGCTGCGCCCCGCGGTTTCACCTGCGTAGACCAGGATAAAAATTAGCCTATGTGTTAATCCAGGGTATAAGCTATCTACATACCAAATTTCATCCAAATCGGCCTAACCATTTGAGCGTGAAGAAGTAACATACATACACACGCACACACACACTCACAAACTTTCGCCTTTATAATATTAGTGTGAAGTGTGATTGCATGCTGCACCGGTTGACGTCATCACGTCGCGCTGGCTGTCGCTGAAATCCGGCGCTGGGGCTCTGTCTTGCTTGGGGTCGCAGCATTATGCTGAGCGATGGCCATTTTTGCGTGGATGTGATGCATATCTCCTCTAACCTCCTCTCCTCCTCCTCTTGTTCCTTTAAAAAAAAAAAAAAAAAAAAAAAAAAAAAAAAAAAAATGGTGTGCATAATAAAGAGTATTCTATTCTATTCTATTCTATTTTATTTTAATATTTATTTATTCTTTGCGTCATGATTACCGTGTTTCTTTTTCATTTAATTACTTCGTTTTCGCTTATCGTTCTTTGACTGTTTTTCTTTTTGCTCGACTCCTTTGGTTAGTAGCGATGTTAAATAGCCTTCCTCAAGAATTGTGCTATCAAAAACAAAAAGAATTTTTCAAACCCGACTGGTATTTCCAGAGATTAGCGCGTTCAATCATATGAACAAACAAAAAAACAAACTCTTTCGGGTTTATTATTAGCAATATGTACTAGATAGAAACTAAGCAGTAAAATCATAGTAGCACCTTTAAGTTATATAATTTAATCTGTCATTTGAGACAGGAACATTTCCTACTAGATTAAAACTATGGACTATGGACAAAACTTAAGCATGCTCACTTAAGAAAATATTCCTGTGAGAGCGCAGCTAGTGACAAACGAACATTGTGCGATCGAGGCGTGAGCCGTGCATGCGATTATCGCCTTTGAGGTGATCATGCGGAACTTTGGCCCATAGTACTTACTTATAGAAGATAAAGATGTGCGTTTTATTTGAAAGAAAGAAAGAAAGAAAGAAAAATATTTTATTTGGGACACGCACAGGAAATACAGTTAAAAAGGATCATAAAGAAGTAACAAAATGAACATACACACACACACACACACACATACACATCACAACACACACACACACACACACATCACACATCATCATCACATTTGTGCTTAGTAAACCATTTTTTGAGTTCCGTACGCGAATGGTAACAATCGGAATCCTATTACTAAGCGTCCGCTGTCCGTCCGTCCGTCTATCACAGGGCTGTATCTCATGAACCGTAGTAGGTAGACAGTTGAAATTTTCACAGATTGTGTATTTCTATTACGGCTATAATAACAAATAATAAAAATAAAATAAAGTTAAAACTGAAAGGGGGTCCCCATACAATAAACTTTTCATTTTGAAAACAAAATTTGTACCCTAGCATGTGGGGTGTCACTCTAGAACTCATTGAGATTTTATTTTAACTTTAAATAATTAAGAAATAGAGGGCCGTAGGAGCTGTCAATTTTAAACCATTTTTGTACGAGCTCTATCGCAACATTTAAACAAGTTAGGAATTTGAAACTTCTGTATATACTGTATTTAATCAACAAATACTAAAAACGCCGATTCATAAGGTATTTTGTTTAAATATGGGCAATTTTCTGCATCTGCAAAAAATAACCTCGTAATTCACAGTACCATTTGCTATTGTTAAACATAATACGGAACCCTTCGTGTACGAGTCGACTCGCACTTGGCCGGTTTTTTCTTTCTTTTAAATATTTGTTCCACCACTGTTTAAGTCTACCCCATGAGAGTCCCTTCTCTCTCATATAATACTATAAAAAGGTTTGAAACCCCAAGGGCCGACGGTTTCCGAGCAAATTGCATTTGAGATCGACCATCCTAAATCAAATAGGGTTTGGTAAAAAGCTTTAGTTTATTGACAGAAAACTTTCCTAATAACTGTTGGACACATACATAGATGGATTTTAGTGTACGGTCTGAACCAAAACTGTGCGACGAAATTTTACACAAACCATGTCCGGGTTAAATTCTTACGCTTCTTCTTACTTTTGACACATGACACATTCATCTGTATTTATACTCCATTTGCAATAAGAGTCCATACTATCTCAGCTTTTTATCTCGCTCGCACGATACTGCTCGAGGACTGTGTGAGAGCGAGACTGAGTGCGGTGCTGGGCGCCAATAGTTTAGGTACTTAATTGCTTTTCACGGTGAAAATAATGGTAATTTGAAAAATATATACATAAAACAAATATAAAAATATTAAAAACAAATTAAACTATAAAACAAAAAACAAAAAACATGTCGTGGATTCTGAACGGAACGTCAAGTTGTACCGACTTGGGTGTGTTCGGAAATGGGGGTTGGCATCACTGTGCGAGCTGTCAATGTCATTTTGAGTTTGCGGGGGAAAATAACGGTGACAGATGACGGCTGTCATTCAAGGTTCCTGTACTTGACGAGTACTTCGTGATTAGACACCGAACTGAACGGACGTGCGCTACCAACCAACCTCGCCCCGACCTCGCCGCGTTCCGATACGAATCCAGTTCCATCCGACTCATGTGTGCTACTTTTTAACTGATTGTTTGTTAAATCGACCTAATTATAACTGTAGAGTGTGTTAGATTTGATGTAATATATAATTATAAGCGTATATATAGCTACTAGGCTAATAGCAAGCCTTAAATGTCAGAATGGTTATTGGTTATTCATTGTGTATGAAAGTATTATGAATATGGTGTGTAAGGGAAGGATTTCATAAAGAAAAGCACAGAAAGACAAGACTAGATATTTATTATTTCAATTAGTCTTGTCAATAATTATTCATCTTTAATGAGAAAGCTATTGTCCGTTCGCAAAACTAGGTCTTCATGGAGAAGAAGGACAAGAAACTCCATGGAAACAGTATTATAGTATTCTATCAACATATTTATTATATTTCCATAAATTATAGTTATCTCAAATAGTTAATTCTATCACTCAGAATAATAGCAACATAATAACAATATTTCAGGTATAATATCAAATTATGTAACTTACATGACACCTGGTAGATATATTTCACATCACAACGGCACTAGCACTAGCCACTTGAACATCCACTGAGCAACTGCCTCGAGAATGTCATTACAATCCTTTTTATATGCTACCACCCCTTCCATTTATCCCTTCCCATCAAACATCAACTGACAGTATTGTATCAATTGTTTCAAACAACCTGTTATATTAAAATTGCAATATAAATTCTAAGATATACTACAGTTACTATCAAATATTATTTAATTATTTATAGTAATAACATCTGTACGATTTTGACAAGTTACGAGTGGTATATTTCGTAAACACAATAACTAATCAAATTAGATACTTCTACATTGGTCTCAAGCTTCGTAAATGTGACAGATGTCAATATCCAACAAACAGTTATTCTAATAATCTAAAGGTTGTTTTACAATGATTCGATGATTTTAATCACAACCGAACTAACTTCCGGAATGAAGGTAATCTCAAGTATTTATTTTTAAATGTTAGACACATAATAATTACATTTATCTAACAAGTGCATATTGAGTCTTATTTCGGTTACAACAATGGGCGACGACCAGTCCGGCAACGAACGCTGACATTCTCCTCCGACACTTGTTCGAACACTTATAACTCGAGAACGGCGGGACCGATTTTCATGGCTTTGATTTGCTGTATTTGTGTCCGTCCCGAATAGCAGAATAACTATTAAAAACATTGGAAAATTGAGGGGGAAAAAATATGAAGAAAATTCATTTTCTCATACATGAAATTTGGGCAGGGCAATGTCTGTCGGGAATCTTTCATTCTAGGAGGTATATTAGAATTCCAAATTCAAATTAATTTTATATTCAGCTGTTCATTTGTTTTCCTGCCGTTCGATTTCTTCGTTTTACAATTATTTCGTTCGAAAACTATAAAAAACTACGAATAAATTCTAGCAAGGAGTGACGTCATGCCACATTATCTTTTCATTAAATACAACAAACAATAAAACAACAATAAAACAATAAAACAAAAAAATAAAACAAAAACAAACAACAAAATAAAAAAAAACAACAACAAAATGATTTGTGTGTTGTGTGATGTCTTATTTTTTATTTTGATGTTTATATATCTAATGTATTTTTAATTTTCTTATGATCCAATGATGATTGAAATAAAGGAATTGAATTGAATTAAAAAAAAAATACGTGTCCAATATGTTTTAATAATATACATGACGGACGAAAAAAATATTTAGTCGTCATCCCTATTGTCAAATAAAAATCTTTTTTACAAAAAAATACAACCGACTTCCAAAAACAACACTACAAAGTGAAAAATACCTTTAATTTCGGAAGTCGGTGTCCGATTAAATGTATTTTTTTCGTTTTTGCCACCGACTTCCAAATTTATAGTTATTTTTCACTTTGTAGTGTTGTTTTTGGAAGTCGGTTGTACCTATTTTTTTGTAAAAAAGTTTTTATTTTTCACTTTTTAGTGGTTCACATGTGCTTAGCCCTTCACAGCGTACCGGCGTGATGTTATGTTATGAACTAGTGTAAACAATAAACAGACATGAGATTTCAGCAATCCCAGACAAAAAAAAAATCCAAACCGGTCCAGCCATCTTCGAGTAATCGGGGAATTGAGAACCTCCTCCTTTTTGGTGTCGATTAAAAAACATCTTTAAAGTGATTTAAAATTAGAAAGTGAATGTCGGGTTTAAGTACACTGTAAACTCTTAAAGCGACACTTAAGAGGATGATACATCAAAGGGTGGTTTAGCTCGGTGTAAAAGTGAAATAGCGTTATGGCTGTCTAGTTTGACGCGAGAGATAGAAGACTCTCACGCGCACCGGAACTAAACTAGATTTATGACAAAATACTATACTTTAATCAATTTTTAGCTTAGTAAGTGTACGTAAAATTTTGATTTTTTCCGGTCAAAAATAATTCAAGTAATCATGTTTCGGTTTTAGTACAACAGTAGACAATATAGTCAAATAACACATATGGAAACTCCAAATGATTTAACCATATGATTTTATATGAATTTTAAAAACACAAAATTTATCGATGTATCCGTAAGTCTCGAACCCGTAAGAATATCGGGATAAAAAGTATTCTATGTATTAATCCAGGTTATAAACTATCTGTGTGCTAAATTTCATCAAAATCCGTTCAGTAGTTTTTGCGTGAATGAGTAGCAAACACCCATCCATCCATCCTCACAAACTTTCGCCTTTATAATATTACTAGTTGCACCCTGCAGTTTCACCCGCGTAGACCGGGATAAAAAGTAGCCTATGTATTAATGCAGAGTATAAGCTATCTACACACCAAATTCCATCCAAATCGGTCCAGCCGTTTGAGCGTGAAGAAATAACAAACACACACACACTCACAAACTTTCGCCTTTATAATATTAGTTAGTATTAGTTAGAAGTGTGATGTGATAGTGTGATAGTAGGAAGTAGGATAGTAGGAAGTACGATAGCAGGAAGTGGGATAGTAGGAAGTAGGATAGAGTACGATAGCAGGAAGTGGGATAGTAGGAAATAGGATAGTAGGAAGTAGGATAGTATGAAGTACGATAGTAGGAAGTAGAATAGTAGGAAGTAGGATAGTAGGAAGTACAATAGTAGGAAGTACGATAGTAGGAAGTAGGATAGTAGAAAGGAGGATAGTAGGAAGTACAATAGTAGGAAGTACGATAGTAGTAAGTAGGATAGTAGGAAGTAGGATAGTAGGAAGGAGGATAGTAGGAAGTACGATAGCAGGAAGTGGGATAGTAGGAAATAGGATAGTAGGAAGTAGGATAGTATGAAGTAGGATAGTAGGAAGTACAATAGTAGGAAGTACGATAATAGGCAGTACAATAGTATGAAGTACGATAGTAGGAAGTAGAATAGTAGGAAGTACGATAGTATGAAGTACGATAGTAGGAAGTAGAATAGTAGGAAGTACAATAGTAGGAAGTACGATAATAGGCAGTACAATAGTATGAAGTACGATAGTAGGAAGTAGAATAGTAGGAAGTACGATAGTATGAAGTACGATAGTAGGAAGTAGGATAGTAGGAAGGACAGGATTTAAATAATCTAATCTAGGCACTCAATTTGTAACTTGGCTTCCACAAGAACGTTGACTTACCCAGTGGTTTACATTTTCATTAGACACTTGCAGCGGCTTGTGACTAAATAACAGCCATCTTTACATACCAAGACTCCTCCGTGCCTCAGAATATACGTTAAGCCGTTGGTCCCGGCTGTCATTCGTGGATCTTTGACAGTCGTTACGGGTCGTCAGAAGCCCGAAACTCTGACAACTGTCTTACCAAGCGGTATCGTATAATCGTAGACTAGAAGCCGACCCCATAATAGTTTGGAAAAGGCTAGGCAGATGGTGACGTCAAACAATCTCATCACTCTTGTCAAACATATATGATAGGTTATTGATGTTTTTGTCAACCAATCTTAGCCGGAGCATATGAAGGGACTGCCTATCTGACCTCCACAACCCAGTTTCTGGGGGCAACGCGTTACGTCTGTTGTCAAACCATCAGTCTTGGTTTGACAACAGATTTAAGTAAAATGAAAAGGCTTTTCCGAAAGCGAGGGAGCTTTTATGACGAGGAAGGATGTTCCAATTGTCAATTCACAAAGTGAGGAATTATTAATAATCCTTGAGAAATATTGAAGCTCTTGTCAATTGAGGAGAATCTTAAATACGTTGTCATTAAAAAACGCTTAAATAATCATTTGGCACCTTCAGACAACTTTAATGAGATTCCCTTAGGAGGATTGTGAAGCTGTAAATTTTCATACAAAAAGCGTTAATGTTTTTCCTCCTGTAAACATAGTCTTTGGAAATGTTGTAGATAAAATGAAAAATTAGGTCCGTAAGCTTTTATTTTAAAGAAATATTGCGTACGATATAAGTTAATAGCATATCTTAATATCTACTTATATGTTTTACGTAAAACCTTCCTCGAGCGTTTTTATTTTTACCTGACTACGGCAAAGCCAAAAGGAATGGTTATGATTTTAGCAGTCTATGTATGTATGTAAGTATGTATGTACGAGTATATAAGTATGTATTTACGTGTGTTCCACCGTAGCGCCTAAATTACTGAACCGATTTTAATAAATGAGGTATCAATAGATTCGTAATAATGGTCCGGGTGACATAGGCTATATATATTCTCCATAAATTTTATATGGTGGACTATACACGTAAATTTCTGACCTCGGAAAAAATTAAATTGAGACCATAATGACATGTTTTGTATCAAAAGAAAAGTCTTGACGAGCACATTACAAATATGTGTATGTGTCATATTCTTAGTAAATGAATATGTTTATATTGTGAAAAATAAGTAAAAGTGGAGGTAAATAATATTAATTTAAATGGTTACAGACCCACCGCGGCGAGCGGGATTTCTCAATAGTCGTGATTTAGTTTTTGAACTTACTTTTTATTTGAATTACTAAAAAACTTTTTTGCAAAAAAATACAACCGACTTCCAAAAACAACACTACAAAGTGAAAAATAAGTTTAATTTAGGAAGTCGGTGTCTAGTTAAATGTATTTTCGTTTTTTGCCACCGACTTCCGAAATTAAAGTTATTTTTCACTTTGTAGTGTTGTTTTTGGAAGTCGGTTGTATTTTTTTGCAAAAAAGTTTTTATTTTTCACTTTTTAGTTGTGTACCTACCCCACACAAATTCTAATACCACTACCTGCAAAACAAACTAGAACATCATCCATATAAAAGTGGGGAAAAAATACGCATTATTGAAGCTAACTCAAAAACTACCAAAGCAAAGTTAATCAATTTTACATGGGACCAACTGTGATGTATACCCTCTCGAATAAAACAAAAAAAATCCAAATCGGTCCAGCCATCTTCGAGTAATCGGGGAACATACATAAAAAAAAAAAAAAAAAAAAAAAAAAAAGGTTCCGACGAATTGAGAACCTCCTCCTTTTTGAAGTCGGTTAAAAATAATCTTACCTCCTTAGAAGTTTAGATTCGAAAACACATAAATAAATGATACATAATTGAAAACGTCAATCCAACCTGGTTTTAGACCTACAGCAGCCTAATTCCATAAAACCGTGCATTTAATTGTTATTGAGTTTTAATACGAAATTCTCAGTAGCAGTCCTGAATCTCTTTTAGGGTTCCGTACCCGAAATGTCCAAACGGATCCCTATCGCTGTCACTCACACAGGTTTTACAGCTAAACGGTTGGAGATACAGTCTTCAAATTTTCACAGTATAAACATTTTGTTGACTCAAAGCCATACAAATCGACAATATATATTTTTAAATGTTTTTAAGGGGGGCTCCCATACAGATAAAAGGGGGGTGCGGAAAAAATGTTGACCTACCCCATTGAGTGGGGTGTCATTGTTTCGAACTCGTTGAGTAGATACATAGGTCGGTACTGTATTTTTTGTTTTAATAAACCAGTGAAAAACAAAGATATGAGAAGCTTTTTTTTACAAAATTTTGTTCCGAAGAATTTTTTAACTTCCCATTGTCCTATGAAGCTGAAATTTGGTGATAATGTTTATTATTACGTATACATATTTTACTAACAAATACCAATATATTGATAAATCAGATTTGGTACGAAATCCTAAATATGCGAAGTCCGACACGTACTTTTTTTTAATATATTTTTCTGGAAATCGGTTTAAAAAAACACTTTTACACGTCAAAAAAAAATATGTTGTTTTCTAACCGATTTAAAAGAAACACCAGAACAAACTCGGAGGTCACAGTCACTTCTAAAGTTCAGACATAGTTACCTAATCTTGGTCAGATCGAATGAGGACCATGATGTACAATAATCGAGTTATAGGAGCTCGTGGCTAAGTAATAACAGCCGCACGGGTCGATCCATCAGGTTAAGCTACGCTTGCCGGGGTTGGCCCGTGGATGGGTGACCATCTTTACATACCGAGACTCCTCCGTGCCTCGGAAAGCACGTTAAGCCGTTGGTCCCGGCTGTCATTTGTGGATCTTTGACAGTCGTTACGGGTCGTCAGAAGCCCGAAAGTCTGACAATCAGTCTTACCAAGGGGTATCGTATTACCTACCCAGTTAATGGGTTGTGGAGGTCAGGTAGGGTCCATGTAAAATAATAGTATTCAGCTGCATCCGGTTAGACTGGAAGCCGACCCCAACATCGTTGGGAAAAGGCTAGGCAGATTGATGTAGAATAATCTGGTTTTGTGCCTGATTAGTGGCAATAGGCTCGCCCTATATTACTTAAGACATAACTTAGCTAACGAAACGTGTGTGCAGTTTATACCTCTTACAATTTCAGTATTACAAACATTCATATTTATTTTATTCATACCAAGTGAAATATCAATCGAGAAAATCAGTTTAGACCTAAACAAAAACCGGCCGAGTGCGTGTCGGGATACGCGCAGTACCTAATAGGATTCCGTAGTGCACGCCGCCGCCGCCCGTCGTTATTCGAGTGTAAATATTATTAATTTAGAAATCATTATAAATAAGAATGTTATGATTTCATTTTTGTTTACTTTTACATGGTTGATAAACTTATATTTACTACCAGTTTTACGCAACTAACAACGTTATATAAGTAATTTTTAATGGAATTTGTACGAAATTTTTAATGTTCCAAGTACATTTTACAAGTTGGTTAACTCAACTCGTAAACTTGAAAAACCTACTTAGCTGTGATAGTTTTCCTTTTAACTTCGTTATATATACTACTACCGTGAATTTTTTCACCCATCCAAAACTAACCGTTTAGCTGGCAGGGGGGGGGGGGACATTTGGCTCTAACAAAAATTAGCAGTTCAAACCTTAATATTTCAGAAACGGATTCCTAAATCGAAAAGTAGTTTTCACAAACCCGCAATATATTTGAAAGACCTATCCAACAACACCCCACATCATGGGCTAGACGAGAAAAAAAAAACATCCAACTTTACGTTTACAGAAGGTACCCTATAATTTTTTTTTTCATGATTTTATTTTACCACTTTGTCGGCGTGATGAATATGTATATCCATGCCAAATTATAGCTTTCTAGTACTAAGAGTCTCTGGCTGCGGACGGACGGACAGACAGACGGACGGACATAGCGAAACTTATAAGGGTTCCTTGTAGACTACGGAACCCCAAAAAAACAAATGAAGTCTCCTAATACCATTTTGAACTAACATTTATAAAAAGGCCTTTCCTCTCGTCATCATTATGAAGTATCAACCCATATTGCCTCTTCTGTGTCTAATTAGGAACCAATACACAAAAAATCTAGTTTCTAAGCTTATTAATTCTGAAGATTTCATGGTTTTTATACACAGACATGCGCTTAATGAAACAACTGTGTTCTGCCTACTTTAACCAGCCACATTGTCACAGTCTAACATAGCAGTATTAAAACCTATCTTTCAGGTTGAAAATAACATTTTCATAAACATATTTTCACGTAGAAAACTATGTTAGATAAACTTACTAGTATTTCAGAAGACAACACCCCAAAAAATCCACGGAAATTCCTATATCTTCAGCTCCGAAAATCCACAGCCATCTTGACTGAAAATTTTCGCTTAATTCTCAAATAACACACACATATACACACTGAAATGCACTAATTCACACTCAGATATATCTTTAGCATTTATTTTTAATCAATTTTAGTCTATAATACAGTTTTTTTGTGAGGTTCTTTTCAGGATTTTAGAGAGGGGAACGCACGTTCTATCCCCCACGCTTTCCGGCGACCACTGTCGGAGGTTCGATATTTTCAACCAAGGAACGAGGAATTTCAGTGAGCTTTTTGGATATGACGTTTTATTATGTGGGGGAAGGTATTTTTTTTTTTTTGGTTTTTGATAGGGTGGAAAACTTGGTTACTGTATATAAAGAGTATAAGGAGATATAAAAGATATAATTGGTTGGAATTGAGTTGATTAAAACTGTGTATTCTTTATAGCCACAGAATAAATAATAGTGCTAACGTACAAAAGTTGCACTCCATGGTCTAGATGAAAGCCGCTTTTATAATAGCCTACAAATTCACTTCCCCCCCACGCGCAAGCTAAATTGCACTTAATCGCCGCGCTTGAGAGTTGTTATTACTTTGTGTCCTTTCTCGTCCGTAATATACCTACTCTGCTTGACCGAATACTAGTACTACATCATACGCATAAGCAGGATACGTAGGTCTAAAAAGTTAGCTAAGAACATTTTCGAAATGTCTTGTTTAAAAAAACTTTTTTACAAAAAAATACAACCGACTTCCAAAAACAACACTACAAAGTGAAAAATAACTTTAATTTCGGAAGTCGGTGTCTAGTTAAATGTATTTTCGTTTTTTGCCACCGACTTCCGAAATTAAAGTTATTTTTCACTTTGTAGTGTTGTTTTTGGAAATCGGTTGTATGTTTTTGTAAAAAAGTTTTTATTTTTCACTTTTTAGTTGTGTACCTACCCCACACAAATTCAAATACCACTACCTGCTAAACAAACTAGAACATCATCCATATAAAAGTGGGGAAAAAATACGTATTATTGAAGCTAACTCAAAAACTACAGAAGCAAAGTTAATCAATTTTATATGGGACCAACTGTGATGTATACACTCTCGAACAAAACAAAAAAAAATCCAAATCGGTCCAGCCATCTTTGAGTAATCGGGGAACATACATAAAAAAAAAATAAAAAAAAAAAGGTTCCGACGAATTGAGAACCTCCTCCTTTTTGAAGTCGGTTAAAAAAGATAATTGGAAATCTCTGTATCTATGGAATATTTCAAATCGGTCGAATTTAGCTACAACACTATTTTCGAAAATGTCCTTAACTAACTTTTTAGACCTATGTATCCTGTTAAGCGTATGAAGTTTCATTAAAATCGGTTCATTCATTTCGATAAAAAAGGACTTGAAAGTTTGTATGAAATGGCGTACGGAACCAAGCTCTTAAGTTTTTTTTGGGGTCATCAACCGCCGGTAGTGTAGTCACTTAAAAATCAGGTTAAAAATCTGTTCATTTTTTTGTGTAAACTTCACAGACGTAATGGATACTTACCGATATCAATCTGCCTAGCCTTTTCCCAACTATGTTGGGGTCGTCTTCCAGTCTAACCGCATGCAGCTGAATATCAGTATTTTACATGGAGCGACTGCCTATCTGACCTCCACAACCCAGTAACTGGGTAATACGATACCCATTGGTAAGACTGGTTGTCAGACTTTCGGGCTTCTGACGATCACCCATCCACGGACAACTCCGGCAAGCGTAGCTTAACCTGATGGATCGACCCGTGCGGCTGTTATTACTTAGCCACAAGCTCCTCTATACTTACCGATATCTCAACACTATAAAACAGATTTTATCAACTCAAACTTCAAGTAACAAAATAAAATAAATAATAAAAGCGGTCATTGCCCCAAAATAAATCATCAATCTTTTTATTTTTATTTTGTCGTGTTTAGATCAAACCAATACTATACCTACCCATCCCATCACATCTGCGGAGTTTCGCTAGTTAATTTAATTCGACTCTGTAGAATAAGAGGCCAGCTTCTGGTTTCATTTGAATTGGTGTGTGGTGTACCGTACCTCAATAAAGAAAACATTTATTTGATAGTCATAACAATGTGCTTATAAAAATCGGCCAAGTGCGAGTCGGATCGCGCACGAAGGGTTCCGTACCATTATCTATAAAAACGGCAACAAAATCACGTTTGTTGTATGGGAGCCTCCATAAAAAAAAAAAAAAAAAAATTGGAAAAAAAATTGAAAAAAGAGAAAAAAAAATGAGTGAAAATTTCAACTGTCTAACTATCACGGTTCATGAGATACAGCCTGGTGATAGACGGACAGACCGACAGGCAGACGGACAGTGGTGTCTTAGTAATAGGGTCCCGTTTTACCCTTTGGATGCGGAACCCTAAAAATTAATAAAAATCTATAATTTATAATAGCATTTTCGTTTCAAACATCTAAAATCAGGTAATTTAAAAGGTCTTTAGAAAGTCCACGATATTCTCCTGCCAATGTTAAAATCACGTGGTGTGTTTGAGCCTCACCAAGAAAATACCACCTCCATTCTACCCCTTGTCAGACGCCATGATCCTTGCTAGAGAAGGACAGACCACGAGTGAAAGAGACTGCGAATCGGCGCGAGTTTCTTTAGGAAATATATTGTAATAGTCATTGTTTTTTTTTTTTTGATTATTTAACCACATAGTTATACTAAGTTATTTTTAGTTATGTGCTTATGTTTATTAATGTTTTGTTAAATAATAAAGTTTGAGTTTTTTTAATTTTTTTTTTTTACTTTAGACTAAGGTGAAATAATTGAGCTGAGCTCTTGGCTCAGTAATAACAGCCGCACTGGTCGATCCATCAGGTTAAGCTACGCTTGCCGGGGTTGGTCCGTGGATGGGTGACTATCTTTATATACCGAGACTCTTCCGTGCCTCGGAAAGCACGTTAAGCCGTTGGTCCCGGCTGTCATTCGTGGATCTTTGACAGTCGTTACGGGTCGTCAGAAGCCCGAAAGTCTGACAACCAGTCTTACCAAGGGGTATCGTATTACCCAGTTAATGGGTTGTGGAGGTCAGATAGGCAGTCGCTCCATGTAAAATAATGGTTTTCAGCTGCATCTGGTTAGACTGGAAGCCGACCCCAACATAGTTGGGAAAAGGCAGGCAGATTGATATAGTTATGTAGGTACTTACTGAAACTTCACCAGAGCACAACTGTTTTTTTTAAATGTGTTTTAGGTAGGAATAATGTGATCTACTGATAACACAACGGTAAAGGGTTTAAAAGAAGATGTCGTGACAAAAATTTATGAGAGTACGCGTAGATGGTTTGGTCATGTTGAGAGGTTGAATGAAAGGCGATTAACAAAAGGTATTTACAAGGCAGATGTGAGCGGAAACGTCGGGAGGGGACGCCCTAGGAAGACATATAGTGACCTTATTGGTGATGTTCTTCAGAAAGGTCAGGTTAGATCTATGAACGTAAACGAGGCAAAAGGAGTATGTAAGGATCGTAGCAGGTGGCGTTCTGTAATTTCTGCCTACCCCCATGGGAAGAAGGTGTGAGTTTATATGTGTATGCGTAACATCACCAATAATAAGTTTTCAATGACCAGCCAAATTTTCACAGGGTGTTCTTCCCATGATTATGAACAACTTTCACTATGGGACCAACTTTGAAATCACGAAAAAAAATCTGCTGTTTCATACATTTTGGTCGAGTAGGTAAGTATTGAACTTTTGTATGAAACAGCTGTTTTTTTTTTCGTGATTTTAAAGTTGGTCCCATAGTAAAAGTTGTTCATATTCACGGGTAGAACGCCCTGTGAAAATATGGCTGGTCATTGAAAACAAACCCTGTATGTCCTCTCATATATTTTTTTCTCAATTACGATCCCATGGAAAAAGTTGTTCAGTTTGATGGTTTATACCACACCTTTCTGTCACACCCTGTGTATCCTGGACATTCCTGGCAAATAAAATAATTTGTTCATTTATAGAGGCATGAGGAACAGGTGTAAAGTTCACTCATCCTCCATTGAAAAGGGAGGATCCTCCGACCAGACGGGTGTCGTGTCTGGTGGGCAACTGCACGACGACGGTTGATGTCGAGACGTATAAGTTACGGTAAGTGTGATTAATTGAAAATTATTAATAATTATCCGTCATTATTAATAATTACATCATGATTTGGTAAATGTGAATATAAAATTGAAATTCATCACTTAGCAGTTGTTATTAATAATCACTACTCGTCGGTAAAAGTAATAAAATAAAATAAGACTCGAAGTTATTAATTTGTCCAGTAGGTATGTATTTATAATACCACATTACTTACAAATACATAAGTAGGTAAATAAAAGAAGGTTACACGCAAAATCGTTTATTCTTTGGTTCTGCTTAAAATTATAAGTAGGTACTATTACAATCATAGACTCCGTAAAATCAACATTAAAATTAAAATTGTTCTTCTATTTCTTTGTTCAATACGTGTTTATTGATAATACCTACCACAATACTTAAAGGTACTGCATTAAAATACTAAATAAACTTTGAAAATTATTACTTAGATCGAAACTAAGGTTACATTATTAGTTATTACTTAATAATCACCGGTAAATGTGATTTATTTCTTACTTTTACCTCGACTTTCGGTAATTATTAATAATGATAGACAATTATTGATAATTTTGCTATGCTATGCTAGTCGCGCGGTAAACTCTGATTGCGCGATGCAGGAATTGCGTGACGTCAGTGTGATGCGTAGTTAGCGTGTGGCGATGTAGACGCCGCCACACATTCATTCATTCATTCATTCATTCATTCAAAGTATGAAACGATGAACTGTGTGAAAGATGACATGGCTAGAAAGGGGTGACTACTGAGATGTCATGCTGCACCCATCACTAATATATTGGGATAAGGGCAAGAGAATGATGGATGACTCATTCCAATAATTAATTTAAATTTTGCCATAAAGAAATCCTATGAAGTTCCTTATTTATTGACAGACAACTCAATCAATCTGCCGAGCCTTTTCCCAATTATGTTGTGGTTGGCTTACAGTCTAACCGGATGCAGCTGAATACCAGTATTTTACATGGAGCGACTGCCTACTTGACATCTACAATCCAGTAACTGGGTAATACGATAACACTTGGTAAGACTAATTGTCTGACTTTAGGGCTTCTGACGACTCGTAACGACTGTCAAAGATCCACGAATGACTGCCCGGACCAACGGCTTAACGTGCTTTCCGAGGCACGGAGGAGTCTCGGTATGTGAAGATGGTCACCCATCCACAGACCAACCCCGGCAAGCGTAGCTTAACCTGATGGATCAACCCGTGCGGCTGTTACTATAAAAGGAAACTATAGAAGAAAAAATGCAATACCTACTTCATGGACGCTATAAGTTCCTTATTTATTGACAGGCAACCTTAGACTAAAAAAACCCGCCAAGTGCGTGTCGGACCACGCACAATGAAGGGTTCCGTAGTTGGGATGAATTTATCCCAAGAACAAACTTAACACTGTAGTTGAAAAACATGTTCTCCCATACATTCCAACTGCAAATGTAAGTTGGTTGACTAGTTGACTATTACTCGAAAACTTGAAAAGCCTACGTAGCTGTGATGGTTTTCCTTTTAACTTCGTTATACATATATACTACTACCGTGATTTTTTTCACCCATCCAAAACTAACCATTTAGCTGGCAGGGGGCTTTATATTTCAGAAACGGGTTCCGTGAATCTCAAAAAATTGTTTTAACAAACCCACAATATTTTTGAAAGACCCATCCAACAACACCCCACACCATGGGGTGGACGAGAAAAAAAAACATCCCTACTTTACGTGTACAGAAGGTACCCTAACAAAATTTTTTTTCATGAACTTATTTTACCACTTTGTCGGCGTGATGCATCATCCACATCCCTAGATGCATTTGAATTTGCATTGAGCCACTTTTCGACCTTATTACCTATAATAAGGTCGAAAAGTGGCCCAAGGCAAATTTCCGCGATGTTAACTAAAACCACAGAACAGTTACACTCCTACCAACTTACAGTCCTACTAACTTATCTGTGAACTGAAAGAGGACGCCACCGTCGATGCGTCGACACAATCGAATGACATGCGTCGGCACAATCGAATGACATGCGTCGGCACAATCGAATGAAATTTCAACATGACGGCCGTAGTCATTGCAGTAATATATAAGTCAATGGCCGTAGTTCCAATTTTCGCCATTTCACAGATAAGTTGGTAGTTTATCTGTGAAATGGCGAAAATTGGAACTACGGCCGTCATGTTGAAATGTCATTCGATTGTGCCGACGCATGTCATTCAATTGTGTCGACGCCCATGGTCGACGCATCGACGGTGCCGTCCTCTTTCAGTTCACAAATAAGTTCTATTCTATTCTATTTTTAATAAATGCAAGCAAAGCCGATGTCGACTATTCTGCCAATGTCTAAAGTGAGCTAAAGAGATTTATCTTTTCTGTGACTAAAACCGAAAACGTCAGCTATGCCAGTCTATCTCATTATACAGGGTGTTTGGTGCATCGTTTGCCAAATTGAATTGGCCGAAAGAAGAGGTCATTTGCTATCGCTTCAGGCTCAAGTACTCATTTTTGGCCACACCGGTTTTTTTATTACAACTTTCTAATTTTTATTTTGAAAAAATCCAAAACTCAGCATTAAAGCTTAAATTAAAAAAAAGTTTTAAGTGTAGTCGTCAAATTTCATTTTTATTTACATATGTACTGTTGTATGGCTCTATCAAATTTAAAATTACTTGCCAGTTACGTCTAGTTTTTTTTTAATAAATCACAAAGTTTTTGGAAAAATAAAAAATGAACTTAAAACTCAACTTTAAATAGCTATAAAAAAAAAACTAAAAGCGATCGGGATCTTCGAATTATTTTAAAAAGTTCTCTAGTCTATCCCCTTTCCAACGGTATGTAATGTGTTAAAAAACTCTTTTAATATCTTTAATAATTAGCTAAATGTGTAGTCGAGACACATCAGGCTGATATTGGATATTACGTTTAAAACACTAGTTTTCGCATAAATTACATGCTATTAGTAGATAGATACTGTTATCTCACGTCTTACGTAGTCTCTTATCTCGTTCTTACATAGGGAACTTTCCTCGAAATTGAAAAAAAAATACATTATTACAAAAATAATCATTTATTAATAAGTAATTTAATTACATACTAATCTTACAAGAATTAGAATTTCTGCAAACAGAGTTGCCCTTATTATTAGCTGATTTGCCAATTTTCAGTGAAGACAGGTCTTTTGTTTTCCAACATGACGGTTGTCCCGCTCATTGGAGAATAACCGTCAGGGAGTACTTGAATGATGCATTCCCGGACTCATGGATTGGGAGGGATGGCCCTATTCCTTGGCCTCCACGTTCTCCAGACTTAACTCCATTGGATTTTTACGTCTGGGGACGGGCCAAAGAACTCGTCTACGCCACGGAAGTTGAGACAAGAGATGATTTAGTCCAACGCATTGAGGCGGCTTTCATGACGATCAAAGCAGAAATGCGTTTACGCACCACTACAGTTGAGATAAGACGAAGATGTCGCGCGTGCATACGCAATAGTGGTAGACAGTTTGAACAAGACTTGTAAGATTAGTATGTAATTAAATTACTTATTAATAAATGATTATTTTTGTAATAATGTATTTTTTTTTCAATTTCGAGGAAAGTTCCCTATGTAAGAACGAGATAAGAGACTACGTAAGACGTGCGATAACAGTATCTATCTACTAATAGCATGTAATTTATGCGAAAACTAGTGTTTTAAACGTAATATCCAATATCAGCCTGATGTGTCTCGACTACACATTTAGCTAATTATTAAAGATATTAAAAGAGTTTTTTAACACATTGCATACCGTTGGAAAGGGGATAGACTAGAGAACTTTTTAAAATAATTCGAAGATCCCGATCGCTTTTAGTTTTTTTTTTATAGCTATTTAAAGTTGAGTTTTAAGTTCATTTTTTATTTTTCCAAAAACTTTGTGATTTATTAAAAAAAAACTAGATGTAACTGGCAAGTAATTTTAAATTTGATAGAGCCATACAACAGTACATATGTAAATAAAAATGAAATTTGACGACTACACTTAAAACTTTTTTTTAATTTAAGCTTTAATGCTGAGTTTTGGATTTTTTCAAAATAAAAATTAGAAAGTTGTAATAAAAAAACCGGTGTGGCCAAAAATGAGTACTTGAGCCTGAAGCACAGTGAGAACAGTGAACACAACAGAACAGTGAGAACAGTGTGAAGTGGGGAGGGGCACAGTCGGACATGTACAGGTTGGAGTGCGGGGTGAGGCAGGGGGGCTTGAGCTCCCCCGGGCTCTTCAGCTTGTACATGAACCGGCTGATCGGTGAGCTCAGCAGTACTAATATCGGTTGTCACGTGGACGGTGTTTGTGTAAACAATATAAGTTATGCTGACGATATGGTGCTGCTGAGCCCATCGATTGGGGCGCTGAGAAGGCTATTAAAAATATGTGAGCTGTATGCTGTGGCCCATGGACTCAAGTACAATGCATCCAAGAGCGAGCTGATGATATTTAAAGTAGGGAAGAAGGGTTATAATTATCCTACTACGCTAACACTAGGCGGTATACCACTGAGGCTTGTTCAGCAGTTTAAATACTTGGGTCACTGGGTCACAGACAACTTGGATGATGACCTTGATATTGAGAGGGAGCGGAGGGTTTTGTGTGTGCGTTGCAACATGTTGGCCCGTAGATTTACACGTTGTAGTAAGCAAGTTAAACTGACGCTTTTTAAAGCGTATTGTCAGTCATTCTACACGTGTGGTCTATGGGTCAACTACACGCAACGAGTGTACGGGACTTTGCGTGTTCAATATAACAACGCGTTTAGGGTGTTGTTTGGGCTGCCTCGTTTTTGCAGCGCATCAACTATGTTTGCTGAGGCGCACACTGATTGCTTTTATGCAATCATCCGTAAGCGAAGCGCTTCGATACTCAGACGCGTACGTGGCACTGCGAACGGCATCCTGAACGCGTTGGCAAACCGGTGGGATTCTCCGCTGTTGAAGCAGTGGATGAGTGTACATGTGACGGGTGCCCAGCCCGGCGCATGCTTAAATTAAATTTTTATAATAAACCTAGGAATTAACTGTACTAACATTAGGATAAGTTTATTGTTACTAACACCTATGGATATAACAGAATCCGAAATAAATATATTTGATTTGATTTGATTTGAAGCGATAGCAAATGACCTCTTCTTTCGGCCAATTCAATTTGGCAAACGATGCACCAAACACCCTGTATATAAATTATTCTATGGTCGGAGGATCCCCCATTGTCCATGGAGGATGAGTGATCTTTAGGTCTGTACACCCTGGAGCCGTAATATGACGTGAAAAAAGAAATGGATCCAATAATGGTTCCGTTGAGAAAAAAGGATGGTGCTATAGGTCGTTTAGAGCTCCGTCTCTATCTCTCACACTGGAACCATGATAGATCCATGATCTTTTTTCACGTCGTCGTTTTTTCGTGTTCCTCATACCTCTTTTCAACCCTAGACGGCTCGAAAATATTTTATGTTACCTACCGCTAAGAGTCAGCGTTCTCCACGAAAAGCCCTTTTATTTTAACAACCCTATTATAAAGCATCCACGCCACAAGACGCCACGCCACGCCACGCCACGTGTGAGTACGTCCACACTGAAAATACTTTGTTGCCTAGTGAATCTAGCTTTGACCAAGTCGATTGCATACCATGTGTGCGGATAACTTGTCTCGCACGACGGGTTAAAGAATTTAGTGCTAGTTCCTGAAAACCTCCACTTGAACATTTATTAAAATAAATAATTACTATCGTTAAAAAAAGCATTATACAACATTCGAATAACACTAGCCTCCATTGGTATTCCCTATGTCATGAAGACTAGTCTCCTTCGTCTTAAGGTACAGAATGAGGTAAATACAACAAAAGCCAAAAACTCAAATTATTTTAAACCACTATACAAATACAGTGAAAACAATCGAAATAAAATAATAATGCATACTGTAGTGACCATGTACCTACCATTTATGTAGGTACCCTCAAATTATAACATCAATCGATTAGACAGAGTCATAAAGATAAAGTGACTCGGACGTTAGTAGATAACCATTTCATCACAATTTATGTGGGCTCGCTGGCTAGTTCGTCAAACTGCCGGTATGAGTATAACGACGTTCGGTAATGCAAATGTGTGTGTACCATCTGCGAGATGTCGTTACGCCCCGTAAGGTGCGTGGCGTGTGGCTTCAGGGCGTAGACCCCCGTCCGCGGACGCTATGCGGTGGCCCGTAACTACGGGCCCCTCGTCGTGGTCGCCGCTGGTGAAAAGATGGTTGGGCGTGCTGCATTTTCACGCCCATGAAGATGGTGTCTATATTTGTGTCCGTAAGCTCATCACGACATATGCATACTGCCGCTTTCTTCACCGTATCCCGGCGGTCAACCCCTACCAGGTGGAACTCTCACCTACATGAAAGAAGCCCAGCAGGAGGCAACCCCGCGATAGGGTTACGGACTCGACGTTCCTACGGATAGGGTAAGTGGCTCCCGCCCGCCCCATTTTCAGAGCTAGCCGAGCCTGGCACGGGGTAGGGAAACCGTGTCGTGAGTGTGAGGGTGACATTGAACTGTGTGACGTCACCCGGTGTCGTACACGAGTCGCCGCCCACGCAGCGCCCTCGTGTGTGAGTTCTAGCGCCTGTTTAGAGATGTGTCTGGGGTTTGTCACGTGACACGCCTAAATTATCCTAGCACGCATCACGTGACAGCGTATGTTGTATGTGGTGAAATCGTTAGTGTCACAAATGAGCCGCGTGTAGCCGGGAGTGATCCACTTGGAGGTCAATCCGGAGCGATGATGGGATCATCGTCCGCAAGTAAGTCGCGGGGCAGGGGCCTAGCGTCAGGGGGGGCGCGGCCAGAGCGCAATCTGCTTGACATGTGGCCAAGCAAACGCGTCGGCACGCGCGAACATACCCTTCGGCAGGCGGCCCACAAACTCATCCAGGCTCTCAATCCCGAGGTCGCGGTGCAGCACGTCGTTCCTCACGAAGCGGGGTGCATCGACGATCGTCCGCAGCGCAAGATTCTGTTGCGCGCGGAGCAACCGTCGGCTCGGCTCGCCCGTGAGGGCGAACCATGAGGGGGCGACATAGATCAAGATTGGGACGTACAACTTGTACACGCCCAACTTGACCCGATGCGGAAGGCGGGACGAGAGCACTGGTCTGAGCAGGTTGCGGGCGACCCTACCCTGTGCGGCGACTTTGCGGACGTGTGACCCCATAGTGAGCCGACGGTCGATGGTGACACCCATGTACTTGACCCGGGGCGACCACTCGACATCGGCTCCTTGTAGCCTCAGTGGTGGTGGCAGACGCGCGGATCCGCAGACCATCGCCTGCGTCTTACCCACGTTCACCGACAGCCGCCACTTCGACAGCCTGTCGGCAAGGAGACTGGCTGGCTGGCTGGGGCTGCGTATCGCCTGTGTGTTACTCGCGATACACGGACGACATCCCCACAACGGAGGAGGCGACGCTCGCGCTGCATTTTGACCGCCGCGTACTTCACATTCAGCGAAGTGGTGATATACGCGGCGTCGTCAGCATACAGCGCGAGCGTCGCCTCCTCCGTTGTGGGGATGTCGTCCGTGTATCGCGAGTAACACGCAGGCGATACGCAGCTACCTTGAGGTACGCCCGCCAGCACCGGGTAGGCGCTAGATAGCGCGCCGTCGACCACCACTCGGAACGTCTTGTTGGAGAGAAAATCAGAGACCATCCTAACGACGCGACGGGGCGCGTCTGACGTGGACAGTTTGTAGATAAGACCATCGTGCCACACACGGTCGAAGGCTTTCTCCATGTCGAGGAATACTGACACTGTGTACTCCTTCTTATTCATTGCAGCTGCGAGAAGGTGCAGTACCTTCGACAGCTGGAGCGTCGTGCTATGCTCCGCCCGATACCCGAATTGCTCCGGACGCGACGCGATGTGGGGTTGGAGATGTCGCAGCAGGAGTGCTTCGAACACCTTGGAGACCGTCGGCAGCAGAGTGATCGGCCGATAGCGCTCCGACTTCGTATGTTCTTTCCCACCTTGGGCAGCATAATAACGCGCCCTTCCTTCCACGAAGCAGGAAAAGCCCCCGTGCGTAGTATCGCCGTAAACAGGCGCGCCAGTGCCGCTACCATACGGTACGGCAGGTGGTGCAGCACTGTGTTGGTGATACCGTCAACACCAGGAGCCTTACCGGGCTTCGTGTTCAGGATGGCGCGTCTGACTGCGCCAGGCGAGAAGAAGATAAGGTCCTCTTCGGGAGCTATTGGCACCGCGAAGTAGTCTCCCAGGTGTTGCTCGACTGCCGCGACATGTCCGTGGTCGCTAGTCGGGTTCGGTTGGAACTGACGCTCTAGGTGCTCGGCGAAGACCTCCGCCCGGTCCTCCGCTACGTATCTAAGCGTCCCGTCGCTGTTGAGCAGAGGGTGCACTGGGGCTGTGGTGTTCGTGAACTGGCGGCATAGTTTAAATACAGACGGCCAGCTATCCGCAGTGGCGTCTATTCATTCCTCCCAGTCCGCGGCCACCTGAGCTTTGAGCTTGGCCTTCACCTTTTCCGCGAGACGGTTAAGCTGCTTTCTCAAAGTAGGGCATCTAAGTTCTTGCCACTGCTTGCGAAGGCGCCTCTTCACGGCGATCATCGCTTTTAGGTGGTCTTTTAGGTGGGTGTCTGTAACAAATAGACAACAAGTTATATAAGAAGATCCACTGTGCCCCACGGTCCACTGTACCTATGTACCAAAAAACCAAACTAAAAAGACTTGACTTAAATGCCTCGGTAGCCAGACATTAAATTCCCAAAAAAAGCCAAGCTGTCATCAGCTTGTCAAGTAGCTGAGTAACATTACTTTCACAGACAATTTTTTTACTTTACTTAATTTGATCGACTGAAGTTGATTTGTTTTATCATAATCGTATTAACAGCAAGACTGACACTTTTTGAGTTTAAAGATGAAAAAACTGCCAATGTGTAGGATATGTTTAGCGGAGAATGTCCGCATGTATGTAGTAGTCAACAGGAACTTCCATGAACTCTATGAGAAGCTGACTGATATTCAAGTAAGTTGTTATTTTTAGAATTACTTAAGTAAATTACCTATTACGCTTTAAACGCCTCTCCTACACGAAGATTTAGGCTCCAGTACTTCCGTAAAACAGCATGAGGAAACCTGGACTTAAATATATATATGGAAGTACATTAAAACGGCACTCTGCCAAATTGCCCAGAGAATGCTCATGCGTTCTCTGTAAGAGGCACACAGACAGCATTACGGACCACCAACTGATGGCTTGGACATTACCATGTAGAATAGAAGTATTTTCTTCATAAAAACAAAATAGTACAAGACAACTTTTGTTGCAGTTTGTAACTGAAGACATTAGACCGATTCTTGTTTGTTTATTATGCTGCGCTAAACTAAAGCAATGCTACCGATTACTGAGACAATGTCTGGAAGCCGAGGAGCTGTTCGCTCAGATGATGAATGACGATTATGAGGTGAGGTGTTCTTCAACAGCCATTTATTTTTATAATTTTAGTATAATAATTGAAGTGATTCCTCTCAAGCTCATACCTATTGTGTCTGGACTTCAGGCCAAGCATACCATTGAGTGTTGAATGGTGATATGTACACTTTTGTCGAAAGAAGGTGTTTAATATTACATGTTAATCCATATAATACTGCTACAGTTTCTGTATGAAACTTGTATGTGGCAGCTTGATAACGGTCCTCATGTCAGTGCAAGCTATGCAACAATAGATTGTGCAGTGGTCAGTGAGGTTACATGGACCTTCTTAAGTATTCTCACTTGTGGAGGCTCTTTTGAGTGACTAGTATCATGAGAAAAGGTTTGTGCTCGTGGGACTGTGATCACCAGCATATTTTCCTAATACTATAATCATCTTTTTACAGCCCAATACTTTAATGAAACAAGACCACTTTGACTTTTTGAGTGGGTTTATTATATCTCCAATAGTGCACGTAAGTATAGATGATGAATGTCAAACAGAAAACATTGCTATCAAAGAAGAATTACCAGCTGTTTGTGAGGGACTAGATGATATTATTGTGCCAGAAGAGGAACATCAAATTGATGGTATGTTTTTAGAAACATAAATAAAATCTTAAACAAATTAAGATAATATAATGTAATGTATGCGTGTATTTGATTCCATACGGATCAAATAACTTTTTGAACTACTTCAAACTTTTGGCAGTGTTAAGTTTAATTCAACTTAACAAACCAAACTCCATTTTGTTATAACATAAAAAAATATTGATAAAGAACAAGTGATACTCTTGACTGTTTTTGTTTACTTACAGAGCTAGAACTGGGAAGTGTAGATAATAGCTGTCTAGATGTAGCAGATATACCACCACACGATTCTGAATCAGATTTAGAAGATGATGTCCCTCTGATGGAGTTTGCAACTGATGTGGAAGAGGAACAAGAAGTATCTAACAAGAAACGAAGAGCCAGGGAGACAACAAGTAAGTGTTAGTTAGTAACCCCCTTATCATGAAAAACTAAAACGCTTGTGGCGGCATCTACATCGCCACATACGAACTACGCATCACAATGACATGACGTCACGCAAATCCTGCATCGCGCAATTAGCGTTTACCGCGCGACTAGCATATATACAACGTCCCGACATCAGCCGTCGGGCAGTAGCCCACCAGACACGACAACCGTCTGGTCGGAGGATCCTCCCTTTTCTATGAGGAGGATGAGTGAACTTTAGACCCTGTTCCTCATACCTCTGTACTGGTGACCCCGAGTATGAACGTCAGCGCAGCCTATAGTTTAGGAGCATATGTCGACGTTAGTACAATTTTGTACTTCATGTCTCTGGTGATTAAGTGTATTATTCAATGTCCCTCCATATCAAAGTCTCCTCGAAGCAAATGATCCAAATAGAAATGGTATATATCCTGATATTTGGGGATAATTACTAAAATCACGCCTCAGATGTGCGCCAAACATACAGTATTTTCTCCCCAAACCTACGGCTCTGCAAATACTTTATGACGGAGATAAAACCTCAAAATAATTTAAATGAAAAGTAAGATTAAAAACTAAAACCCGACTGCTGAAAAATCACGTTCTAAAAAGTATGAAACAAGAAAATTAATATTTTCATTTGAAATTAGAAACAGACCGACAAATTAAAAATCCGGAGTCACACGTCATGCTAGGACATAAATCGAACAGTTTACGTATGAGTAGTATATTATTGGGCATTCTGAGCCACACCAGTAGCGTTCGCTACTGGACAGTGCCTCAGAATGCCCAATAATACACAATCGACTTGACTGAAGTGGAATAGAATGCTCAATAGGTAGTTTTTGCATTTAATCAATTATTATTCACACATTTGCACAACATTTGCGCTCCGGTGGAACAGCATGTCTGATAATATAAGTTAGAATGTGTTCTATACCTTGACTAATGAAACTCAATACGTTATGATTAATGAGCAACTCGTCGCGCGATACGGAGGTGGTTTAGAATACCTAATTATACACAATCGTTTTATCAAGTTACAATCGTAAATATGGAGTCAACTACATATCGTATTAAATTATGTAGTAATTTGTTAAATTGACTGTTTATTATATATTCTATTTTTGCCGCCGTGTAGTATTTTTTATATTTTAGTAAATCCAGTTTAAATGATAATGTCATGAACGCTTTCTCTCATTCCACGTTCAACTCTAATACATATTGATCATGAAATTTGTAAAACAACAGCAATCGTTGCACGTTAACACAATCTGCGATGATTTGCCTAAGTCTCGTGCTCGTCATAGTGAATTATTACCTAATGTAATACGATGCATCATTTGCGGGCCATCCAATTGTGGCAAAACAAATTTACTCATTGGTCTTCTCATACACGAAAACGGCTTAAAGTTTCAAAACGTTTATGTTTATTCAAAAACTTTATACCAACCGAAGTATGTTTTTTTGGAAAGAGTTCTACAACAGGTTCCAAGTATTTCACTTCAGAAATATCAGGGAAATGAGGACGTATTGAGTGTTCAGGATGCAAAACCTAATTCTGTGTTTATATTCGATGACGTTGCTTGTGAAAATCAAAGTAACATGCGAGATTACTTTGCCATGGGTCGACACAAATACATCGATTGTTTTTATCTAAACCAAACTTATAGTAAAATTCCTAAACAGTTGGTAAGAGATAATGCAAATTTAATAATACTTTTTAAACAAGATGAAATTAATTTGAAACATGTTTACGAAGAGCATGTCAACACAGACATCACGTGGCTTGAATTTCGTGAAATGTGTTCAAAAATTTGGAGTGAGCCTTTTAATTACGTAGTGATTAATAAAGAATGTTCTAAAAACAAAGGATGTTACAGAAATAAATTTGACACTTTTGTAGTGTTTGATTGAGAACATAGGTATATTTAAAATATAGGTATATTTAAGACCGCACATCATTGCGATGTTATTATTCTTTGCGCGACCCTTATTCGATAACGAACCGTCATATCATTATGGATAAATCATTAAAAAGACAAATCGTCGAAGCTGCAGAAGCTGTAAAGAAAAAAGTACGCAATATGAAGGATATTGAGATAGACAATAAGCAAGCACTGGAATCAGTTTTTAAGCCTGTGACGGAATCGCTCAACTTACTATCCAACAATCAAACTGCGTCTTTGCGTAGCATAGAAAATGAGGAAACTGATGTTCCGTTTTTGAATCAGACTTTGCAGAAAAAAGAGTCGGCGCAAGATGATTACGACGAAAGTGACGAGTCTAATATTTCTAGTGACTCTTCATTCCAATCGTTGGTTGATAACAATCAAGAACGCGATACATCGTCTTGGTCATTATCTTCAGAAGCGCTAACTGAGGTACCATATGGCGTTCGGAGAGAGCGCGGGAAATTAATGTTAGGTTCTGCTGCCATAACGATCGGTGACGAATACATCACTGTAGGAGGACGCAAATACCACAAAACGCCTGGTTTGAAGAATTTGTTGCTTAACAAGGACATTGATTTAAGTTTGATTACAAACAATGACATGCAGCATTATAAATCAATGTTACTTGATACAAATGCACATCGTCGAGACTTTGACCCAAGTAAACCAATTAAAAGTAATAAAGGTCAAAAATATTTGCAAGTTATTAAACCTCTTTTCAAACTGCAAAATCAGAGCTGTAGCCAGTCAACAGGAAAAGGTTTACCTTTAACTAAATTATGGCGAAAGAACACAGATTTCGTATATTGGGACGACCCCAATGAACTAGTAGAAAGGTTAAAATTATTAATTGCATCTCGCGATGCTGGTAACACCGGACTTGACAATGAAATAATATCTATAATTGAAGAGTTACGTGAAAGTAAAATTATTAATAAATAAATAATATGTTATCAAGTCTCCTTGTTTCATTTTACTTCAGACCTTTCAGTATATTACACCTTAAACATGAATGTGGACAAATTTGGGCATTATATTCATAAGAGATTGCGTTTATCGGAATTACTGGAGTTCAATGACAATGCATTACTAAAATCAGAAAGCGGTGACTTTGATTTGAAAACAGTGAGGCTTAGAGGGATCAGATCTCCACAAGAACCAGACGATGCAGTAAATAAGGAATATATAGATCAAATAACAGCGCAAATAAAACAGGATTTATTTAAAATGATAGGTGTATTACGTGCCCAAATCATAATAGAAACTCAAAATACTTTAAAAGCGAAGTTGTCTGAAGCTTTCACTCATTTAGATGACAAGTTTTACACTAAAGCGGATATAGATAAAGTACTATCGTCTAAAAAATCTTTATAATGTCAAAACTACAAATTGTGAATGAAATACATAAAGCGGCACGAAAAAATTTTCTCAGGCGTTCTGTAATTTTAAAGGGAGTCGATGACTTATGGCAAGCTGACCTCATGGATATGCAAGCTTTGAGAAATTACAACAGTGGTTATAATTATATTTTATTGGTGATTGATTGTTTTTCGAAGTTTGCTTGGGCAGAACCGCTAAAATCGAAAAATAAACTTGATGTTACTCATGCTTTTCAACGTATACTTAAACTAAGCAATCGCGTACCAGGTAATTTGCAAACTGACGCCGGCAAGGAGTTTTATAACACAACTTTTCAAGCGTTCATGAAGAAGCATAATATTAATCACTACTCATCCTTCTCAACAAAGAAGGCATCAATTGTAGAGAGATTGATAAAAACTATCAAAAATAAGTTATATAAATGTTTCAGTCTAAATGGAAATTACAAGTGGTTTGGTTTGGTATTGGAAAGTACTATGAAAACATATAACAACACAAAACATCGCACTATTAAATATAAACCGATAGAAGTTAATAAACGCAATGAGTTAATAATAAAAGACAATATTAGAAATTCACATAAACGATTACCCGTTCGATGCAGACCTAAGTTCAAAGTTGGTGACAATGTTCGTATTAGTAAATATAAACATATTTTTAAAAAGGGCTATACTCCTAATTGGACAACAGAATTATTTATCATAAAAAAAGTTAACGATACATTACCAGTAACGTATCACCTAGAAGATCAGCGAAAACAAGCAATATTAGGAACATTTTATGAACAGGAGCTTCAAAAGTCTCACCACCCCGGTGTTTATTTGATTGAAAAAATTTTAAAAAGAAAAGGGAATAAAATGTTTGTAAAATGGTTGGGTTTAAGCAATGAAGAAAACAGCTGGATCGACAAAGCGTCAATAGTAAATTGATATATTAATTAACATAAATATTATATTTTATTATTTTTATTTCATTTAACATTAAGCAATGCAAGGTGGTGGACTAGTTAACAGTGTTATTAATAATTTACCATTTGAACTTCACTTACCTGGTTACAACTATTGCGGACCGGGCACAAAACTTCAGAAACGATTACTTCGAGGTGACAGAGGTGTAAATAAGTTGGACGAAGCTTGTATGCATCACGATATTGCATATCAGAATCACACAGATTTGTCCAACCGTCATAAAGCAGATTTGCAGCTGCTAAACATGGCCAAACAAAGGCTTGCATCAAAAGACGCAGGCAAGGGAGAGAAACTTAGCTCGTGGTTAGTGAGCAAAGTGATGAAAGCTAAACTAAAATCTGGTGCCGGAATTAAAACATTTAACCGTTTTGTATCAAAAATAAGATCAAAAATTAAGAAACTGAAATCTAAGGATAGTAAGACTCTCATTAATGCCGCTTACTCTGCTGCAAGAAAATTATTTCCCTGCATTGCAAATGTACGAATACCTCGAGTTATACCCATACCAAAGACTGGAGGAATTTTGCCTTTAATCCCAATATTCGCTGGTTTATCGGCATTAGGTACTTTAGCCGGTGGAGCAGCGGGTATTGCCAAAACTGTCAACGATTATAAAGCAGCTCAAAAAAACTTGCAAGAAAACGAACGACATAATAAAACTATGGAGGCTTTAGCATTAGGCAAAGGCTTGTACATCAAACCTCATAAAAATGGTAAAGGTTTATTTATAAAATTATCAAAAAACTGAATAAGCTACCTAATCGACCTTTAACTAATTTAGATATTCAAAAATATGGTCGCGACTTACCTCACTTTCGTGGTGTATACATGAAGGATCAGTTACCAAGAATACCAAAGAGGGTCGAATGTGCTATCGTTAATTTAGACGACTCAAAAAATGAAGGTACGCATTGGGTAGCTTATGTCAAAGTAAATAATTATTGTGAATATTTTGATAGTTATGGGGATTTGAAACCGTCATTAGAATTAATGCAGTATTTTAAAAATTGTAATGTTACCTATAACTATACAAGATATCAGAAATTCGATGCTGTAAATTGTGGACACTTATGTTTAGAGTATCTGTGGAACTTTTGGAAAAATAAAATTATATAAATTTTATGACTTTGTTTTATTTTAATCATTATCAAGATGTCTCTCACTTTGTCGATAACTGGCAACTCTTCAGATTTATCAACCTACTATCCTAACACACTACAATTAGACGGTCAGTATGAGTGTGCATTATTGCATTTCTCAACGTTTAATTCTATACCAAACATCGATAAAAGGAACAACAAGTTATTTTATGGCACCGATGAAGTTATCGAAATACCAGTAGGCACCTACGAATTACAAGATATTAGCGATTATTTAAAATCCGAAATAAAAAATGCCTCGATTAAACTACAGTGCAATAATAACACATTAAAAACTACTATATACTGTACGAAAAATATAAATTTCAATAAAGAAGACACATTTAGAAGTTTATTAGGCTTTAATAAACAGGTCTTAAAAGCAAATAAATGGCATGTCTCCGAGTTTCCAGTGAACATTTTGCCTACAACCGTGATCAGGATTGAATGTGATATTGTGAGTGGTTCATACATTAACGGAGAGCCCAGTCATATTATACATGAATTTGCACTAAACGTACCACCAGGATATAGAATTATAGAAATTCCTAAAAACGCAATATACTTTCCGATTAATCAAAACAACATAAGCTGCATACATATACGGTTGTTGGATATAAATAATCATTTAATAAATTTACGCGGTGAAGAAGTGCAACTTTATTTGCATCTTCGAAGAAAAAATGATAGATTTCAATAAATATGCACTTCATCAAATAAAAAATACCAGTTCCATACAAGCTTCCAAGCATACAAGAGCTAACACGAAAAAGAAAATAAAATTGACTAGAGAAAATAAGGCATTCCTTAAAGCGATTGGATTACTAAAATGAATATCTTAGATGTTTTATCCGCACCAACCTACGACAACAGTATTGAAGGAATCGAGTACCATTCTTACAAGCCGTATGTCACAAGTTTCAACAGGAATGACGAGATACGCATACCCATCAATCAACAGGATTTGTATATACTACCGTCAGCAAGCACCTTGTATTTGGAAGGAACTGTTGTAGTTAGTAAAAAGGATTCAAAAGATATTGCTAGTAGCGTTCACTTTACTAATAATGCTCTACTTTACCTGTTTCAAGATATAAGGTATGAGCTCAACGGAGTGGAAATTGATAAAATAAAAAATGCAGGCATAACCACTACGATGAAGTCATTAATTTCAATGAATGAGAGTGAATCAAAAATGTCTAACGCCTGGGGCTGGAATATTGAGGGTATAAAAAATATTAACAGAGGCAGATTTTCTGCATCTATACCTCTTTGTAACATCCTTGGTTTTGCAGAAGATTTTAAAAAAGTCGTAATAAACAGTAGACATGAGTTGATATTGTTACGGAGCAACACTAATCTGAACGCTGTGAAACTTAACACCGGTGAAGTTATCGAAGACGTTCTTATCAATAAAATAATATGGCGCGTACCGCACGTCAAAGTATCAGATAGAGAAAAAATAAACTTGCTGAAGCTGTTAGAAAAAGATCGACCCCTCCAAATGATATTCAGAAACTGGGATTTGTATGAATATCCTACGTTACCTAAAACTACAAAACATACGTGGTCTATTAAAACTTCATCTCAAGTAGAAAAACCACGATTTGTCATTATCGGTCTTCAGACAAATAGAAAAAATAATGCAAGTTCTGACATGTCTCAGTTCGATCACTGTTATATTCGCGATGTAAGGGTCTATCTTAATTCGACCTATTTTCCTTATGAAAACTTGAATGTAAACTTTGCAAATAACAAAATTGCTTTATTATATGAGCAGTACTCTAGATTTCATCAGTCATATTATGGTCGTCGCGCGGAACCGTTATTAAGTGAAAAACAATTTAAAGACTTAGCGCCGCTATTCGTGGTGGACTGCTCTAGACAAGCTGATAATCTGAAGGGCGGTTCAGTTGTAGATGTAAGGGTAGAAATTGAAAGCGATTCGGACATACCAGATCAAACATCTGCATACTGTCTCATTTTAAACGACTGCATAATTGAGTACAAGCCACTCAGCAACACTGTGAAGAAAATAACATGAATCGGGATACTGTCATAATAGATGCTCAAGGATTTAAGGACCTGTACAATAATTTTATTGTAAAAGAATTAGCTTTAGCTACGCATGATTATACACAAACGTTTTTGGTGAAACCTCCATACTTGTTTAGATATTTAACAAGCGATGAAAAGAGACAAGTCGAATGGATAGAACGAAACAGGGGCATTATTTGGAGTGAAGGATATATTGATTATAGAGAATTTCATCGTATGATCGTTCCGTATCTACAAAATAAAAATATTATAGTAAAAGGTTTAGAGAAGGTGAAATGGATAAAAGATCTTTGCGCTAATTGTAATGTGTCGGAACTTGATGAAAAACTGTGTCCAAATTTCTCTGTTTTGCATCAGAAATACAGTAATGGAAGTGTTAACTTAAACTGTGATAAACATTTAAAACAGTGTGCTCTTAAAAATGTATTGTGTATAAAAAAGTATTTAGAATGGTAAAATGTGTACCTACTTATTAAGTTTTTTTGGATTTTATAAATAAAACAATAGATTAAAAAATATGTATTTTATTTCTTATAAATACCTACCCGACACTTGATAACATTATCATAATATTAAATTATCAAATCAAATATAAACAATAGAAAAATTAAATCTATCAAAAGTTTAGTAATCATCATCTATCAAAGATTTTGAAATTTTCTTAACTAAAGATTCCGTATCGTCCATGATACTATCAATAGCGTCTTTAACTATATATTGTGCACTTATAATTATATTTTCACCATCACTATCACTTGATTCAGAATTATTATTGCAGAGATCTACCACTGAGATTTTTATCAACCTAATACCTCGCCGCTGCAATCGACTCATAACAAATGATTTTGTAGGCATTTGTTTCTTCGGTTTTTCCTTACGTTGTTTAGATTTTTTATCTTTTATAACTGGTACAGGGTGGTCAGGTTCATCAGGCATCATCTCAGAATATACTTCATAAGGATCCTGGGCATATTGACTAAACACAATTTCCGAATCCGAAATCTGTAACAAAATATAGAAACGTTATAGGTAGTAAAATAATATACTTTATTATAAATGCTTAATGATCGCAAGTACGACATGGCGGTAAATATAAGGTTTGATTCTATAAAAAATGATTAGGTAAATGTAAAATGAGAACGCAATATAATTGTAGCAATATCGTTATCTATAAACAATCAATTTTTTAAAAGTATTTGATTTGGTTTTACTAATGATGCAAATAAATAAAAAAAATCTGGAAAAAAAGAAAAAAATATGTTGATTACTTACTAAGGACATATTATTTTGATGCACTCTGCAATATTGTACAAGTAGTCGCTCTAAACAATATTTCGTAAATGATGAAAAATAGTGTGATATTGCTAAATAGAAAATTGCTTACTTAGCATTTATGTCTCCAAGCCGAAGGTTAGTTGTTTGAAAATCACTCTTTAGGCAATAGTCTTATAGCTCAATATAATTAAAGGCTTTAGTATGAATTGTAAACTGCTAGCTTGCATAATATTTCATACACTTCATATAGTGCAATGATCTGTGACCTTGTACGCAAAACGTGTACATACCTGTATAAACAATATCTACCATATCGGAGTATTATAATATTACTAGCTGTTCCTCGCGGTTTCACCCCCATATCGAAGGAACTCCTTCCCGAACTCGGGTAAAAACTAACCTATTGTCCTTGCTCGGGTTTCAGTCTATGTTCAAACTAAATTTTCATCTCAGTCGTTTTAGCCGTTTTCCCGTGAACGTGTAATAGACAAACCAACAAGCATAATTACTTTCATATTTACAATATTAATACTAGTAAGGATTATGTTTTCAGCCATTGTTATGTGTTGTAAAGACTATTTTTAAGTATTATGAATAAAATGCTAACCGAACAACGGTAAGACTATATTTGTTAAGTTCAATAAAACAAAGTTGATACTTAAAAAAATCTGTTTATTTATACTAATCATACTAATACATAAAAATTGAACATACTATTTACTTACAATCTAATTCGCATACATTTTAGTTTTATATAAAACTTAAACACTAACTGAATACAAATTATATTTACAGTAATTGCAAAATTGCTTTCACAATGACCATTAAAATACATTTCACGTTTTACTTAGTATATTAATATTTTATTTACTAATATTACCTTAAATTTAAACAAATTAAACAACTATTTGTACTTACATCATAGAAATATTTGTGCTGTGAGAAAATCGAACCTGCAACACTTAGCACAGAAGCCGATCGCTCAGTTATTGCGCTCAACTGTACTGTGTTCTATACTGAAGTATATTATATTCAACTTATTTATCAAATTTCGTTATTATTCTTTAAAATAAATGAGTGACCCCAGGCTCGCGTCGATATTTTATCGAATGATATCGATCGTTTATCGTCATTATTAGATAAGACAATTTTGTTGACACTCCGTGTAAATACTTCGTGCTTTATTGATTTAAACATTATATTCTTTCTACGAATAACTCCATTATTGAATAATATGTTTTCATAATCTGTGATGTTTAACTTCTTCACTACACATGATTTTACACCTTTGGCTTTTTTAATTATATTGTCAGGAGTTTTTATAGAATATAATTTCGATCTCAAGCCCACAAAATCGGAGATATATCTCCCTCCTAATTCATCTTTAAACAAACCGGGTACTTTTTTGTTAATTATTGGTATTCTAAAATCATTTTGGTTGTCATAGTTACTGGTGTCAAAGTATTGCAAAAAATGAAATTTTAAATCATAATAAAAATCATCAGTGTATATTTTATATACAAAAGAATCGGTATCTGTATAACATAGCTGCACTCGATTTTTATAAAAAGGCTTGATAATATTATAATGAAAGTCATACATGTGTGACTTAGAAAGTTCTAAAACGCTAAAGCCAATATAAATAGGTTTATCTAAAATTATTTCGTCTGGTTTCATTTGGATAGCAACTAAATTTTCAGATAAAATAGTTGCACTATGGAAATAAGGGCTAGCTACAAGTCTCTCGACGGATATTGATTTCTTGGTTCGATTAAACGTATCGGACCATTGATTAACTAAATGAACAGTTACTCTAGTTTCAGTGTTTTCTAATGTTTTACCGAAAACACTGTTGTTCAACAACTTGAAAAAGTCTTGTTCGAAAGAACTTTTTGCCTGTTGTCTTAATTGAGTGTTTAATTCTATATACTCTTTTAAATACGAACTCTGTCTAAAAGTAATAACTCTGTGAATTTTACGTAGTTCCAACCCTTGCTCTAAACACTTTTTTAAATGAACGTAATGTATTACATATTTATACTTATTATACAAATTTGCAATTAATTTTTTTGCTTTACCTCCTGGGGGAATACATTTTTCGGGACAAAATGGTAAATCATTATGATGGTCATGTAAATGTTCGGGATACAGAAGATCAACTTCTAATATGTATCCCCAGTCGGCATCATCCTCAACATTTTCGATATGTAAATTAGCTATTTCATTTTCAGTAAGAAATCTGAAACTAGAGTAAGGTAAATACTGACACATGCTAAAGCCATAAAGATTATTACAATCCAAATATACTATGAAACAGTTAGGTTCTGATGAATTATATTCTTGCATATACTTATGATTAGCTTTTGCGTACCGTCGGGAACACATGCACAATCCACCCCGTATACCACTTTGAATCATTCTGACGATAGCCAAGTCTGACACGAGTTCTAACGTGACCCCAGTTTTTAGCAACATTGCATCAAATGATAAACTAGGGGCAGTTATGTAAAATGCTGGATCCAGTTTATAATATTTTTTACATGTTTTTCGAAAACTTTGGAATATATCTGACAACAAAAGCACGTCCGTTTTTAAGTATAGATCTGTATATTCCCCTAAATCATGTATATTGAATTCGCTCCAAACTGTCTGAGCGTGATTATAATCTTGTTCACTAATGTCTTCGTTGGTTAAGGAATTATGAAAATGAAACTTAGACGGTAACGATTTCTGTTCATAACATTTCCAATCTGTCATATAATCATAAGGGTATATCCCTTTTCGTGTCAACAAATTGAACTGTTTTTTGGCAGGAAAATGAGTTCGAAGATTAACATAATCTTCTACCTGTAGTGTTTTAGCAAGTTTATCTAAACTAGTGCCTAAAAAGTTGAAGGAGTCTAGAAACCTTAATTGTATATAATCATCACCAATATGTATAAACTTTGTGAATGCGATATATTTTTCCTTGGTCTTGGGTATTATTTTAATTTGTCCCGGAATTTCACCTAACTTTTTTATAAATAAGTGACAATCGTATCCCGATAAATTATGAAAAAATACGGGAACAAATTTTGGTACTCTATATTGTAGATTACAATGTCGATGTGCTGCACCTCGATATCGACCTGTTATATGACAGTGGTCCCTAACCTTATCATTCCACAGTAAATGATCACATATGTGACACTTAACAGCTTGACGAAAATCAAGAGCATCTTTGTCGGTGAATTTCATGGGTTCGTTTTTGGATATAATTCTATAAATGTCTCTAGCATCTTCAATTAAAAAATGTACAAATTTTGAAACACAATCTACACCGCGATAATTTCTATACCTATCGACAGTAGCGTTTAATGATGACACTACATTATACCCGAACGCAGCCGGCACGTGTCGTTGTAAATATGTCGTGTTAGCGGTATCAAATTCATCGTTGGATATTGGTTCGAGTAATGTTTCGAAATCGGCATATATGACAAATGGAATGTTTAGTTTTCGATTATAATTTGTAAATTTTAAAAATGATCCTTTTTCTGGTAAGACCGTGACAACTCCTCCGCACGCATGTGTTTCACATTCACTGGACGTTGGAAAAAACAATAAGCATGTTTCGCAAAAATGTAGTTTACCGTGATGCTTAGTCATCTGATTTCTAACTAGACGAGGTAAATCTTTGATAAGACAATAGTGAGAATTAGTATTATTTTGTAATAACAGTAAATGTACGCTCTTAGATTTATTGTTGTTTGAAGTATACAAAGGTCCTATGATTGTCCTATCATCTTTCAATCCATACACAAATATATTTAGAGACGGATTATTTTTCTCAAAAACAGCTATGTCTGAAAATGTGATTGGAAATGTTAAATTATCGACATTTAAAACATCCTTGAAGTGAGGATAAGATGAAATCCTATTAGGATGGTGGGTTGCGGGGTACAAGGCAGCTACAACAGCCCATAAGAAGCAATACTCGTCATTGTTTTGAATATTCAAACAAGCTTTTTTATTTCTGATAAATTCAGGTAATATTATATGTTTAGATCCGCCGAGAGGTTGATATTTACTTATGTTTATTTCTAAATGTGAATTGCACAGATACGTCCAACCACTATCTCTCTCTTGAAATTCCTCGATTTTCTTTAACAGTGACACCACTGATGATTTATATATTGAATCAAAATCGTAATTAAAGTGAACAATATAATTTTTTGTACTAAATGATTTCAGTTCTTGTTGATCATTTTTAAACAAAAGAAAAAAGGAAAAAAGTTCAAAATTAATTTTCACAGATGTATGTTTCTGTAATGATAGATCTATTAGATTTTTAATTTGTTTACGATTATCATTGAGAAACATTTCAGGGAAATAATTTTTTTGATCGTTAGTTGCAATGATCTTATAACTTGCAATGCGATGTTTAAACGAAGAATTAATAATAGCAATATTATCACAAAATGGAATGGCGCTATTGTTTTTATGAACATTACTACGTAAATGACCAGACCATCGACGATTATCTACAAATACTTTGCAAACCGAACAGTGAGGCATTATTAATAGACTTTATCAGAAAATAGACTGAATTAAAAGTTAGCAGTGCGGTGAGCGCAATGACTGAGCGATCGGCTTCTGTGCTAAGTGTTGCAGGTTCGATTTTCTCACAGCACTAATATTTTTTATGATTTACATTTAGTTTTTCCGGATTTAGGTGTAATGTGTAGGTAAGATTATGGTATATCACGATATTATAGAAATTGTAGTGTAGGAAAAAGATTACATTAAATACTTACAACTAATCTTGATCTTATTAATACATAGATAATATCCGCTTCAATAAGTCATGGGAGTAACTTCAATAAGAAGATTGTAGAATTATCCAGTAGTTCAAATACAATTATTTTTCACAGGATTGAATATACCAAATATTTCTGAAAAAATAAAATAAAATAAATGAAAAAAAGATTATCGGTGACAAAACAACAAAGTTAATATTAGATTTAAAAATTACCTGCAGAGTATCTAATCGAAACAAACAATAATATTAATTATTATACATTTCCAATATAGTAGTATATAATATATTTTGCTTGAACAGGCACCTCTGCTGACCCTCAATTCGTAATTAGTAATCGCCTGAAATTAAAAATCACACTTATTATAATAATTCAGGTAATTTCATCAATTATAAAACATCTAACATAAAGTGCATTATTTCTAAATAAAATAATATTTTAACATAGTTACCTTACAATAATTCTGATAGCAATTTTGCAATTACTATAAATATAATTGTTATTCAGTTAGCGGTCAAGTCTTATTTAAAACGAAATAGTTACTAAATAGTTTTAACAAATTGATGGTACATTTTACGTGCAAGTAATAGCAATACCTAATGTGTGCATTGTCAAAAACAAAAGTATCATGTTAATATTCATTGCATCCGGTCGCAGTTTACGCAAATGTATTTTGCAAGAATGCAATTTCGTACAGGGTTGTGATCTAAATGTAAAAATCATGTAGATATTATTTTTTAACGCTACATAGAAATTTTGTAAACGGTAAATTGATAGAGGTATATATATATATATATATACGGTATATTGAGGTAGTTAATAAGAAGCATAAAATACGAAATAAATAATTCCAAGGTTTACTTACCTTCAAAATAATTATAGTTTGTTCTTGATTTAATTACTTTATGTGCTAGTGGTCTATAAATTTATTTACTAAATTGTTTAAGTAGGTTTCATTCTTAATATTTTTTCGATAAACAGTTACACTATATAAAAGACCCTTTCAATCATAGATAATAATTGCATACATCCTCACAAACTTTCGCATTTATAATATTTTAAGTAGGAAGGAAAGATGTATGACAATTATATTGACAGCCCTGAGTGCTTTCTTAGTGCTGCGTTAGCAAATAACGATGAACATAATTGTTAGTTTTCATTTTTACATGTACTTATAATCCGTACAAATAAGAAAGGTCTAATTTTTTTGTTGTTTTTATTGAATATACACTAACATTCAATTTAACATATTTACATGACTAATCTGCCTTATAAGCTAGCGTTTTCGGAGTTCAATTCATCGAATTCGAGACTGATCCCTCAATACTACAGTGCGAGCAGTCTGCAGTTAAGTGTTTAAAACAATTATCATATTGTTTTAATTATACTTCAAGTGGCCACCATTTAAAATGTAAGTCTTTATAATTTTTATTATTTACTTTGTTTAATTTAATTCAACAAATACTACACAGATCACATGTAGCCAAATATCTACTTGTAATATTTATTAACTTACTGATAATTAGAATCGATTAAATAAGTACGAGTTTGAGTACACATATTAGGTATTAGTTAATTGCAAATAATTAACGTAAATATTTTTTCTTTCAGCATAATTGTTTCAAGTGATATTAATTTAAATTAATCTGATTATTTTTTAATATTTTACAGGTCGGACTCAGAGTGTGATCAACGCAGCAACTCTACAGATGTTGAACGCAGTGCCGAATTCTTGGGAAAGCGTTCTACTCCTGCAAGCAAGCGTAAATCTACTTCCGTTAAGAAATCGCTTGCTAGTATAAGGTAATCATACTTAATTTATATCAAACAATTATATTATATTTTTATCAACTTTTGTACTTATGTCTGATATTTATACAGCGTCGGTTAGTAGTTGGTTAATTTATTCCATATCATTTCCGTATCAGTGTTCGGATATATAAATCACAGTAACACTATATTTTTTTACTTAGTAAATAATAAGTTGTTATGTACTAAATAATATTATTGAATCGATACTGTCACTTACGAGTAACAACAATTTATTAACATGACAATCACTTTTTCTCTTCTTTTTCATAGTTATTAGTCTACTGACTACTATGGTACCTACTGAGGCTGTATTAATTATGTTATTTTTGTAATGATTTTGAAACATTCTTATAGGGGTTATTTATGTTTGTTTCAGAAAAAAGGCGAAGTCTGTGGACGTGTTTAATCTAATTCGTGGCAATGGCGAACCCAAAAATACTTCTTCGTCCGTACTGTCCTCGTACTTCGTTAATAGAGTTGCGAACGGCAACGAACGTCGAGTGATCAACACAGGGGGAGACTACCTTATCGATTTGAAAGTATATCAAACCAACGATGCGCGCAATACTGATTCTCTAGAACTTTGGAAGAAAGCGCTGGTTCGGATAAAATTCCAAACGGAAGACGATACACCGCAATGGCGCAAGCTTCAATCTCTCGTTCACTCCATAGATGCACTGTGTGAGGACCAGCCTACATTTATTTCAAATCAAAACTGTAGTTAACTTTATAACTAACATTAAATATATATTTTTAATAATATATGCTGTTTTCTTTCTCAGCTGAAGCTGTGTTAGTCACAACGACGAACAGTTGGCATGAAGCTAGCTGCAGTCGTTTTGCATTTCAAATGTTAGTCACAGCGACGAACAGTTGGCATGAAGCTAGCTGCAGTCGTTTTGCATTTCAAATGTTAGTCACAGCGACGAACAGTTGGCATGAAGCTAGCTGCAGTCGTTTTGCATTTCAAATGTTAGTCACAGCGACGAACAGTTGGCATGAAGCTAGCTGCAGTCGTTTTGCATTTCAAATGTTAGTCACAGCGACGAACAGTTGGCATGAAGCTAGCTGCAGTCGTTTTGCATTTCAAATGTTAGTCACAGCGACGAACAGTTGGCATGAAGCTAGCTGCAGTCGTTTTGCATTTCAAATGTTAGTCACAGCGACGAACAGTTGGCATGAAGCTAGCTGCAGTCGTTTTGCATTTCAAATGTTAGTCACAACGACGAACAGTTGGCATGAAGCTAGCTGCAGTCGTTTTGCATTTCAAATGTTAGTCACAGCGACGAACAGTTAGCATGAAGCTAGCTGCAGTCGTTTTGCATTTCAAATGTTAGTCACAGCGACGAACAGTTGGCATGAAGCTAGCTGCAGTCGTTTTGCATTTCAAATGTTAGTCACAACGACGAACAGTTGGCATGAAGCTAGCTGCAGTCGTTTTGCATTTCAAATGTTAGTCACAGCGACGAACAGTTGGCATGAAGCTAGCTGCAGTCGTTTTGCATTTCAAATGTTAGTCACAGCGACGAACAGTTGGCATGAAGCTAGCTGCAGTCGTTTTGCATTTCAAATGTTAGTCACAGCGACGAACAGTTGGCATGAAGCTAGCTGCAGTCGTTTTGCATTTCAAATGTTAGTCACAACGACGAACAGTTGGCATGAAGCTAGCTGCAGTCGTTTTGCATTTCAAATGTTAGTCACAGCGACGAACAGTTAGCATGAAGCTAGCTGCAGTCGTTTTGCATTTCAAATGTTAGTCACAGCGACGAACAGTTGGCATGAAGCTAGCTGCAGTCGTTTTGCATTTCAAATGTTAGTCACAACGACGAACAGTTGGCATGAAGCTAGCTGCAGTCGTTTTGCATTTCAAATGTTAGTCACAGCGACGAACAGTTAGCATGAAGCTAGCTGCAGTCGTTTTGCATTTCAAATGTTAGTCACAGCGACGAACAGTTAGCATGAAGCCAACTGCAGTCGTTTTGCATTTCAAATACATTGAATGATGTACCATGGTAAACTGAACAGGTATGTTGATTCTTCATTATTGAGCATCCTGAATCACTGTGTCAGTCAAGTCGATTGTGTATTATTGGGCATTCTGAGGCACTGTCCAGTAGCGAACGCTACTGGTGTGGCTCAGAATGCCCAATAATATACTACT